>JARQOC010000011.1:67563178-68065678 GCA_033576535.1 Allobates femoralis
GCTGCCCTGTTTTATTACACTTTTCTCTACAATCATACATGTAATCATTGAAGTAAAGGTGTGATTGCACTCAGTAGCTCAATATCTGTAAGGCACTGGCTTCACTTTATAGACCTAACACCTGCTGGTTGGCTCCCTTTAATAATTGTACTGAACCATAGACTAAAGTAACATTTTGTTTGTACAGCACAATGAACACTCAAAAAAGTTACAGAAGTGTTTTGTTTTTTTTTTTTATTTTATTTTCCTTCCAAAAACATAAAAGTTCTTCAAAATATTATACATACCCAAAAACAGGCAGTTAAAAGTACAACTTGTTTCATAAAAATAAATCTCTTTTATGGCTACGCTGAACTGCAAAAGTAAGCAACTATTGTTTTCGTACCACTGTAATAAAAATAAAAACATTGCAATATCTTCAAGACCCAAATTTGCTATGATCTGAAGGGGTTAAAAGAACATCCTGGAAATCAGAGCTGGTTCCTGTAATGAGCGGTGCACCTGTGTCAGTTCTACATTAGTGGCAATTAATACAAAGGCATTAATAGCTGTCTCATAAACATTGATATTGTGTACTGTAATGAGTGCTAACATCACGGAATAAAATGAACTGAAATGAATACCGTGCAATTAAATGAACATTACTTCAGTATAGAACAATAAAATGAGAATTATTACAAAGCAATAACGCTAACACTAATATCTCAAGACTAAATGAACATTAATATTACATAATAAGAAATTAAGATCTCATCACAATTCTTTATTTATTGCATTGAACAAAAACGAGCATTAATTTCCAGGTTCAGATGCTGAAGATTTTTTTTTCTGGTTCCGATTTACATCAGAACACCCATCAATGCACATGAATAGGGTTTATCCAAATCTTTTTTATGTTTGTTCTGACAGAGAATAGAGTAAATTATATCACGGGATTACCATCTTCTAAGTTAGGCCAACATTCCACGTGTGAGAGCCTCACGCATGTCTTGTATCGTGTAGCACCCCAGGGTCTTAGTGCCACTGTGTCATCACTGCCCCTGGGTGGTGGTATCATGCTGAGAGCAACAAACTGGTCTTCTCATCAGGCAGGTAAACCACACAAACACCTTCTGCCTCCAGGCCAGAAGGGGAAGACCAAGCCCGGGTTTAGGGTGTGCTCCCCTATAAATTCTGGTCTGGGGCGGAGCAAGTCAGTTCAGTTCCTAGGAGGAATGAGGAAGACATCATAGTGGAATAGATGCTGTAGAGTTGGTCCCAGGATCACTGACTCGGTGCCAGGCCTAAGGCTAGGGTCTGAGGAGCGTCGCAAGAACACCTGGGGAGCTGAGCAGCACTGTGCTCACCCCAGAGGAAAGTGCATAGAACGGACACTGGAGTCCGAGACTATGCAGGGTCTGCAGTCCTGGCAGTCAATACCGGAAGGTGGGGAATTACAGTTTCCTCAGCCATACCGTGCCTGGAGATACAGCAACAAAGAGAGTTCAGGAACTGACACCTGAGACGAGGGTTAGAAAGGACTTGAGTTGCCTGTCATATTGGCACCTCGCAGGAAGAGACCGGGCTAGCAGCTTAGCTGATGCAGCAGCAGGAGCCAACACACAGAGTATAGTAAGGGAGCCAAACACCTGCACCGGTGGGAAGAACCCTTAGTTGCTCTCAGCAAAGACTCTGAGGACAACTGCCTGAAGTCAGCTATTTCAGTAAAAGACTGAGTGACCAACAAAACAGTGAGTCTGCTTATTGCTTCGTGCCTGTCGTCCTGGGCCCTACACCTAAACTACCTTCACTGTCCCGGGGAACTGCTCTGCTCGTGGAGAGCCATTTTATTTTAGCTGCCATCCACCATTTCCAGAGGTTCTGCAGCAGCGGTGGCCACCTATAGCCACATGCCATAAGTGGCTTCAGAAACAACCTCCCTATTCATCATGTCCTTACCACACCAAGTCAGAAAATCACCCTTTACAGCTGAACCCAGGGCCACAAAACCGGGTCTCAACCCCTGTGACTCCCCAGAGACAGTAATAGCCCGGTTCCGAGTACCCCATACCATGGGGCTGGTTAGCTTTTCTTGCATCACGAACAGGATATCACAGCCTGGTTAAACCAGGTGCTGTGTGCCGTGAACTGTGTGAATACATGTTTTTTGACTGTCGCCATTACTGTGCCACAAGGAGCGCGGGAAGCAGAGGGGGCGTGTCATCATGGGCAGTACCCTCCCAAGAGCACGAAGCGAGGCCCAACCTGCACTCTGATGACATCCAGAGGGGACGAGAAACCCTATCCCACCGGCGGAGCTAAAGTTGTACATCCCTTTGGAAGTGAAAGACTGGAAGAGTTGAGATTCACTAAGGGGAAGAAAGATGTCGGAGCCAAGGGAACAGCCCACGCAGAGGGCAGGCGCTCCTGGTCCCACGGCACAAGACGCAGACGGAGCACTCGGCGGTGCTGTTGGGCAGGCCATGTCCCCGATTATGCCGCTCCTACTGCCGTACACCCCGGGAGCGATGTAATTGCCGCAATATTCAAGGGAAGCAAACACCCTGACGGATTTCAGAGAAAGACTGAACAGTTACTATAGCGTGTACCCCTGATAGAAGGCCAGTGCGTCAGCATATAAATGGGACAATTAACTGTTACCGCACAGCGGGAGGCAAAGTCCTGGCTGGACACTGACAAAGACACTGTAGAAGATGTGCTCGCCAGGCTGAAAGCTACTTTTGAAACCAGTACTGATACACGAATGAAAATGAGATTTATTGGGTGCAGGCAGAAACCACAGGAGAGCGCACGAGACTTTACATTAAATTTACAGGAAGCGCTCAGGGCACTAAAGCAGACAGAACCTGTCTTGGCACAAGGGGAGGATAAATTGTTCATTGACCAGTTCAAAGATGGACTCCTGTTCCCTCCTCATAGATGACGACTGCGGATTATGGCTATATAAAACCCTGATCTAGACTTTATGCAGTTCAAAGACAGAGCCATCCGCATAATGCAAGCAGAGGAACCTCACGATATAAACCCTGCACAATGTCTGGCCACAACTTATCAACACCCGGGAGTGTAGACTCCACAGCCTACAACAGGGGCAAGTGCAAAGCCTCAGGAGTCAATCAGTAATGAGACTCTCAACCTAAAGATTAAAGCACTAACTAAAAGTGTCGCTGAGATGGCCAAGGCTATTCAGGAGATGCAAGTATCCAAGCCCGTGGAGAAGATCGAGTTGGCTTCAAGCAGAAAAGATGTTGTATGGATACGGCCAAGGAGGTACCCAGCGACCAGAGGATGACCCAGCGACTGCTACAACCCAGATGGACAACCCATTTGCTGCCGCGTTGAAGAACCAGGTCACTTTGCCAGGGAATGTACTTTAAACGAGAATCACCTAGGGAAGCAGGCCGCCCCTCAGGACTAACATCACAAGGCCCACCGAACTGGTGTTACAGGTATGTTGGAAGAGGCCCATTCCTGCGTATCATGCTAGATGGCATCCCCATGAACCCTCTGATGGACACTGCTTCCCAGATTGCCTCCATACCGTATATCCTTAATAAGAGATACTGGGCAGATTCAGACATTTTGCGTGGCCCAGATGATGACTTTAATATAGTAGCTAGTGTAATGTTTATGCAGTATGAGGAGTAAGGATAAACTTTAACTGTCTTTTATTCTTTTCTTTCTTCTTTCTCCAGCATAACACATAATGGTCATCATCAGCATGCTCCAAAATGAAACTAAACTTAACATCCCACCCCTTGCTTCTCTCTACCCATAATACATCAGACCTAGTCTTCTTAAAGAGACAGATCTAATTATTGTACATTACATCATCCCCTTTTTTTTTCTTTCTTTTTTTAGCAACCTAGAAGAAGTATACTGACAATGCAACAAATGTGAAAAACGTCCAAGAAAAGCATATATCAGTTTTGTCCTATTTGATTGATTCAAATCAGAGAGGATACACAATTAACAATATTCTTTTCTCTTTTACACTTCTTCAATAAGCCGCGATGGAGCCCTCCTTTCTCGTGTTGGATAGCGTCTGGGCTCAGTGAGTGTGTCCATTATTGATGAATTATTCACTTCCTGGTGGTCCTCTCCACCGTCGAGTATCAAGTCTTTCACCAGAGGAAGGTTATTACCATCATTTTGCGGTATGATTTTAAAATGTGAAGAATTTCGAGTTATGAAGTGTCCATTTCGCTCAGCCGTGACCATGCTGCCTTTCTTATCAGTAACATTGTATTGTGCAGGATTATATGTAGCTGAGGTTTTGTTGGTTGGTTTTTAGCGCACGATGACAATATCCCCTTTTTTTTATGGCATTCGGCTGTGCCCTTCGTCTTCTGTCTGCATAACTTTTCATAGCTTGTTTGTTAGAAGAGACTGCTGATCATACAGAGGAGTCACTTGGTAAGGGATGACTGGTCACGTCAGGGATATGTATGCGCGAAATTCTGCTGAACATTAGATGAGCTGGAGCAGCATTAGTAGTAGAATGTGGCGTATTGCGATAATTGCGCATGAATTTGTATAATGACTGTTTCAGCGGGGTGTGCTCCAGACTCGCTGCCTTGACTCTTTTCCCCATAGTGCGCATGAAACGTTCTACTATTCCATTGACTTGCGGCCAGCAAGGAGTGATTTTCCTGTGACTGAACCCCAAGTATTCAGAAAATTGTGTAAACACATGTCCATTGAACGGAGGTCCATTGTCTGTTTTAACCACTCTTGGAAGGCCATAGGCGGAGAATATGTCATCCAGTTCTGGTATGACACTAGTAGCAGATGTTGAAGATATAAAAGAAATGACAGGGTATCTAGAATATTCATCAATTGTTACTAGAATGTATTGGCCATTGGGTAATAATGTTCCATATATATCGACTGCCACTTCCTCCCAGACAGCAGTGGGTAGCGGAGACATTTGTAATGGTTCTAACTTTGACGATGGAGTAATTAACTGACAGGTGGAACAGTGTCTATGACTCACCGTGGCCGGGACTCCGGTTTAGACAGGCGTTTACTTCTTCCTCCTTGTCACGGATGGACCGCACCTGCCGGTAGTGGGGCCCGGTGGTACAGATCAAAAAGAAGAGACGTCTTGTGAGAACAGATTAAGGAGTTAATTTGTCGTGACGCCACCTATGAGAGTTTCGGTAACTGTACCGATGCTGCTGGGCCTCCGGGGGATGGAATGCAGCAAGATGGAACGCTCCCCACAGGCTGAGCGGTGATCCCCGGAGCCAGGAGCTGCACAAGATGTTCTGAGGCAGCTGCAGTTACCTTAGCATGCGGATAAGCAGTTCATAAGAAGGCACGGACACTGTAAGTCTCTGTAACGGGTTCTTTACTGTAACCAGCAAGCAGTACATGGCATACAGTTTGTAGGTAGTGGACCGGGTGGACTCAGCAATGACCAGTGTGTTCTCAGAGATCCGCGGTGTTCCTCCATTCTAACTAAGTATGTTGCCTTTGTCGCCCAGGAATACCAGATCGGGTACAGGGAGGGTTTTTGAATGCCCTATCCGGGGTATACGTTCTGGATGCTTTGGGGAGCCTTGGGTCCCTTGGTGGGTACACCGCTGATTAGACGACTGGATTTGGCGGTGGTGGGGTGCTCCTGTAAAGCGATCCCTCCACTCCTCTGGTTCGCATAGCAGAGCTGGGCTACTGCTAGCTTTGGTACCAGCAAACCGGCTGTAGATGGGCACGGGATGATTTTGGACCCACATATTGATGCCCGAAGATCGGTTGACTAGGCACCGAGAGTGATGGTGCTCAACTGGGTGTCGGTAGGGAGATGGCCGGTAGAAGGTGGCCAGGGGCCGCACGGAACTGTGCAACCCCCTCTCCTAGGTTGCAGAGGTGATGATCTTGCTCCCTCTCCTACGTTGCTCGGAGAGTCTGTTTCTCTTACTGACTATGTGTAATCAGTTCTCCACTACACTCTACCACTATACTCCGCCCACCAGGACCTGATTGGCCCTCTATGCTAGGTGATGCATGTAGGGTATGGATCTCTGACTTAACTGTGTGACTGCTGAGTCAGAGAATATTGCTGCTGCAGTTTTGGCTGCAATACCCTCTTGTGACGCACTCATTGCGGGCGCCACATCTAATTTTCTCTTCCACCAATTGATCCATGTTTGGGAACCACACTTTTTCTCTGAGTAAAGGTCCAGTTTCACACACAGATAATTGTGCAGAGATTGTTCGCAGATCTCTGGTTGCAGTGAAATTATAGACACATTGTTCCATTTTGTGGCTGTGTATAAATGGAACAATGTGTCCATGATTTCACTGCAACCAGAGATCTGCAAACAATCTCTGCACAATTATCTCTGTGTGTAACTGGGCCCTAACTTTTTTGTACCAACAATTCCCAGATGACCTTCATGTGCTATCTGTATGACTAAAGCCCCCATCACACATAACGAGATCGTTAGCGAGATTGTTGTAACGTCACAGGTTTTGTGATGTAACAGCGATCTTGCTAACGATCTCGCTATGTGTGACATATACAGCAGGGTCCTGATCGCTGCTGAGATCGCTGATCATTACAAAGTGCTCTGGGTCATTTTTTAGTCGTTGCGCTCCCACTGGTCATCACGCATCGCTGCATGTGACAGCGAGAGACCAACAATCAGTGGCCTCACAGACTGGTAACCATGGTAAACACCAGGTATTTAGGCAGTGCACGCTGCCTACAGTAGATACCCGGTCTTTATCATGGTTACAAGCGCTAAGCAGGGAGGACGCTGGTAACTATGATAAACAGTGGGAATCTAGGCAGGCGCGCTGCCTAGATACCCGCTGTTGATCATAGTTACCAGCGTCCTCCCTGCTTAGCGCAGCCTGTAAGCAGGAGGATGCTGGTAACCATGTTAAACACCGGGTATCTAGGCAGCGCGCGCTGCCTAGATACTTGCTGTTTATCATAGTTACCAGTGTCCTCCTGCTTCCAGCGATGTGGAGGTGGCTCCCTGGTCCCTGGTCGCTGAGAAGATCTACCTGTTTGACAGCTCCCCAGCGACCAGGTAGCGACGCTCCAGCGATCCCGGCCAGGTCGTTATCGCTGTCGGGATCTCTGGAACGTCGCTCAGTGTGATGGGGCCCTAACTTGCGCAGAGTCTTAGGTACAACCAGTTTGGTACCTCGAAGGATGAGGTGTTCTTTAGTGACTGATAATTCCTCCCGTACACTTGAGAATAGTTTTAATTCCTTCAGATCAATCGGGAAATTTTTCTTTTTGGATTTGATGCCACCTTCGATTTTGTATGATTTGTATTAAGGCACATAGTGTCTTGTCTCTTGTTGTTGCATTCACAAAGTGATCAATGGAGAGTGCTTTAGGCACTGCATGAGCTGTAATGAAGCGTATGTATTCTTCAATGGAGGAACGCTCAGGTGAGGTATCAGTCATAGAATGTCTTGAAAGATAGTCAGCCGGATTGCTGAACTTTCCAGGTTTATGAACAAATTTAGTTCTAGTCCTGTAGACGTAGACCCCTTTGTTCAATGCGTGCAGGCATTTTAGCTTTGAGATTTCCAAAGATCGTAAGGAGTGCTTGATGGTCTATGACAATAGTGAAAGGAGCTCCATAGAGAAATAAGTGAAAAAGGTTCACATCCCCAGACAACTGCCAAGCTTTCCTTTTCAGGTTGTGAATATTTCTTTCCAGTGTTTGTTAAGCTTTTACTTGCATAAGAAATGATGTGAGGATCTTGATTGTTATCCTTATATTGTGCTAAAATAGCACCCAGCCCCACGGGACTGGCGTCTACAATTAATTCGGTTCGAAGTGGCGG
This sequence comes from Allobates femoralis, assembly GCA_033576535.1. NCBI lineage: Eukaryota > Metazoa > Chordata > Amphibia > Anura > Aromobatidae > Allobates > Allobates femoralis. The sequence continues at coordinate 67,570,994 of JARQOC010000011.1, forward strand.
ATCAAAATAAGCCATGGTAGTGGTTGAGCACAGTTCCATTTTTAATTGTTTCAAATGAAGTCTGACAGTCTTGGGACCATTTTTGCTTTGTAAGTTCCCTTAATGAACTGCTGATAGTTGAAAAGTTTGGAATATATCTAACACAGTAGCTTGCCGTTCCAAGAAAAGAGCGTACTTCACTGGCATTTTGTGGAATTGGGCTGTCTTGATGGATTCTACTGTCTTAGGGTCAGGTTGTACTCCTTTCGCCGAGAAGATGTGACCATAGAAATCTAATGAATTTCTATCGAATTAGCATTTTTCCTTGTTTAAAGTGAGTCCAGCAGAGAGCAGGCATTCGAAGATGTATAGAGCACGATTATGTTCAGCTTGAATTTTACCAAACACGAGTATGTAATTAAAGGCATTTGGAATGTGTTGAATGACGCTTCTTCTCGCATCCTGAAAGATCTCTTCTGCTGAGCAAAAGTAAATCTTTTTTTATATCTTCTGAGACCCACATGCATGGAAAATGTTGTTAAGTATCTGGATTCTGGACTCCGTTCTAATTGGTGATAGCCTTTATTGAGGTCGAGCTTTGAAAAGACGGTCGCTCCATTTAATAAATGAATGATGTAATCAATCGTGCGTGAGATATGTCTTTCTCTCTGGATAGCGGTGTTGGGTAGGCACATGTCAACACACAGTCTCACCTGCTCAGGAGTCTTTGGTTTTGGAAAAACCACAAGTGGAGAAACCCACAGAGTGGAGCCAGTAACATTTTCAATGACGTCCTCATCCATGAGGAATTGAAGTTCTTTTTCTACCTTCTTTCTCAGGTGAAAGGAATGCGTCTGTGTGGTTGGGCTACCGGACGAACACTGTCATCCACATGAAGATGTACTTGAGAGTCCTTTTAGTTTCCCCAAACCACTAAATAGGGAGGGAAAATTGTTCACCATGTACATCCATATCTCCCGGGTCAGTTATGGTATGAATAATCTGGATGAGACCTAGCTTCAATGCATTGTGATAGCTGAAAAGACAGCCTACCAACCCTTGTAATGTGTGAAAAGTAGTTTTCTTTATTTCAATTATTCATATGCAGTGCTGTCTTTAATATCCACTGAGGCACCCGTATCTATTGTAAAGGTGATATTGGTGTTGCAGATTGGGAGTGTGATGCAGGGAGACTGTACTGAGCCAGTGGCCGAGGTGGTGAACACATAGTTTTCCGCCTCAGTCATTTCTTCTGTGTCCTGATTTACTCTTTTTATATTTGAAGGCTTTGTCAGAGTCAGAGAAAACTTTTATTGTGCTGACTTGCAGACAGCTACAAAATGATTTCCTTTTCCACATTTACTGCATGTTAAGGTGGTGAGGGAAATCTTGTCCACATCTATAACATCTGTTTTGGGGTTTGCTTGTCTTGTGTACTTTTATGCTTGAGATTATGTACATGTAAATTATCCCCACTCTCCATTGCGGTACCCTGATGATCTGCTGTTTCTATAGCACGGGCCATTTTGAGTAAATCATGTTGAGAGAGATCCTGCTGCAGAGCTTAGCGCCTTATGTTATTGGATGAGCAGGTGACAATTACTTGAGTTAGAATTTCATCATCTACATCGGTGAATGCATATCCGTGTGCTAGCTCTTTCAGCCGGGTGACATAGGTGTCTATGGATTCTTCTGGAAGCTGCTTAGCAATTCTGAATTTGTATCTTTCATATCTGATATTTTGTTTGGAGTTGAAGTAGTCAGTGAGAGCTTTGGTGCAATTGCGTCTGTCTCGGCCACAGGTAATGTGCTGTATACATCATAGACTCCTGGTCATGCAGGAGCACGGCTTTCTTTCTTATCTCCTCTTTTATGTCCATGGCTTCTAGAAAGTTCTCAAACCTGTTTAGCCATTTTCTCCAGTTTTGGGAGAGATTAATGACATCAGTCATATCAAACTGTGGGAAGGTGTACAAGTATTCAGCCATGTTGGAGTTTCTCAGTAGTGCTGGCGTGTGCATTGTAAAACAGGAATTAGTACTCACAGCAGCCAGTAATTACATCCCATCCTCGTTGCCAGTTGTAATGTCGATGCAGTATGAGGAATTCACAAGGATAAACTTTACCTGTCTTTTATTGTTTTCTTTCTTCTTTCTCCAGCATACAACATAATGGTCATCATCAGCATGCTCCAAAATGAAACTAAACTTAACTTCCCACTCCTTTCTTCTCTCTACCCATAATACACCAGACCTTGTCTTCTTAAAGAGACAGATCTAATTATTGTACATTACAGCTAGTAATGGTAAACTGGTGCCACAGATTGAGTTCAAAGAAGTGACCATTAAAGTGGGGCGGGTAGAGTTAAAGGGTCAAGGATTGATAATTGTTGATGTTGACCGCCATGAACGTAATCCAATGATTATTTTAAGCCCTGATGTGATAGAGAATTGTCTTGCAGAAATAATTGTTGTGTTACAACAGATTGCCGAGACTGCCAACAGTGGACAACAGCATGTCCTGCAGAAAGAAATCAAAGCATTGATGTTGAGACAGTAGGTAGAGTTGTCCGGAGGAGAACTGCAAGGGTAAGTGACCCAATACCCATTGTGATACCCCCCAAAACTAAAATGTTAGTCTGGTGTAGAGCCGCAATAGGCCTTAGAGGGCGAGACTATCAAGCCGTGGTAGAACCTGTGTACTCAGACAGTAGGCCCACTGTACTGACGGCCAGAAGAGTAGTTGAGGTACACAGGAGAAGAGTACCAGTACGCCTTTTAAACTGTCAAGAAGAGGAGGTCACCTTGCCGAAGTATGCTACCATGGCTAAACTGTACACAGTCGATAACAATTCCATCACGGCAGTTGAACCCTTGAAACTGTCCAGGCAGAGGGCAATGGCTCAGAGGGAAAGCTGGAGGATTTGTGCCAAAAGTTACATGTAGATACCAATTCTAAAACTTCGCATCAGAAGCATGTAGTATACCGGGTAGTGAGAGAGTATGAGCAAGTCTTGTTCACCCATTTAGACTTTGAGCAAATAAAAGGGGTAGAACACCACATACCCACAGGTGACCATCCTCCCATCAAAGAGAGGTATAGACCATTACCGCCTGCTCACTACCAGTGTGCTAAGGATATGCTGTAAGAAATGAAGGAAGCAGAGGTGATAAAAGACAGCTGTAGCCCCTGGGCAGCTCCTTTAGTCTTAGTCAAGAAAAAGGATGGGACAATGAGGATGTGTGTAGACTACAGGCAGATCAACCGCATTACACACAAGGACGCATACCCATTACAAAGAATTGAGGAATCATTAGCTGCATTAAAATCTGCTAACTACTTCTCCACCTTAGATCTGACTAGTGGGTATTGGCAAGTTCCTGTGGCAGAGGCTGACTGGGAGAACACAGCGTTTATCACTCCAATGGGCCTCTGTGAGTTCAATTGTATGCCGTTTGGACTCTGCAACGCACCTGGTACATTCAAAGCACTAATGGAGTGCTGTCTAGGACACAAGAACTTTGAGATCGTCTTATTGTACCTGGATGACATCATAGTCTGTTCAAAGATGTATGAAGAGCACCTGGAACACTTGACAGAAGTGTTTGAAGCCTTGTCCGGCTATGGCATGAAGATAAAGCCATCTAAGTTTCACCTGTTAAAACCAAAGGTACAGTACTTCGGTCATGTTGTAAGCTCTGAAGGTGTAGCACCAGACCTTTAGAAGGTCACAGTGCTAAGGGAATGGCCAAGACGCACCAGCGTGAAAGAGGTGAGGCAGTTCCTGGGCTTGATAGGCTACTACAGGAGATTCATCAAAGGGTTTACCAAGCTGGCCGCCCCTCTACAAGATCTCTTAGTAGGGTAGTCCAAAAAGGTCAAAGCCCCGAGTCCTCCCTTCAAAGGGAGCAGTGAAACGAAAGAATCCTTCAAGAAGTTGAAGGGTCAGACGGCCATGGTCGGTGCCAACACCTATTGTAACTGATGCAGCAGGGTGTTAGTTATAGTGTTGGGGATGCAGATGCTGCATTTTCACCTGTGGAGGGATATTCACTTATATCTCAAATCAGAAAAATGACATATTGGCTATCACTAAGGGATTAATAATTTACAGGCTGCCCCAGTAACCATTATGAATAAACAGTTCATCTCTTTTCCAGAAAAATGGTAAGAGATATGAGTCCCTGGGGGGTAATAGCAGAGCAGAGGGAGAGAGCTGGGTTGACAAGTTCTTATGGAAGGTTGAGAGCAGTAGCTGGCGACTTTGTGGGACATTTGGCAGAAAAATGACTTTTCTGCCCACAAGACCAACATACTCTATTGCTGTGGTTACTATCTTCTCCTCGTTGGCGGTTTCCCCCTCTCCCCACTCTATTCCTAGCTGAGTATTGAGGGCAATAAACTCACTGCGGACATCTCTGGGTGTGGCGACCCACAAGTCAAGCTATAATTTGCCACAGGGGAATGCTGTTGAACACAAGATCTGAGCATCCATCCCTTTGATCCTGTATAAGGTGTGCTGAAGGGGATGCAGATTTTACATGTTTAACAGGAACTTCATATTTGTTAATACTAACAAAGATTCTGAACTAAAAAAGAATGTCACCAAGGTGGGGGTGTAGTGGAGTGTATTTACCTTCCAGTTAAATAGCTTCCCTTCAATGTTCCATAGGGGGCATTACTTAACAATAAGTCTTCCCTCACTAGCTTTATGTTTCCAGGTTTGCCTGTTTATCAACTACAACTCCTATTATGACAGCCTTCGCGTGAGTTCACACAAAACGAACACAGACAGTGAGAACAACAATTCTGACTCATCTACACAATTTTACAAAATGGCAGTCAATTCATACTCCGCAATTGCTGGCATGAATCCCCCTGCTGTATTCGGGCTAAAAACCACATTCAGTTAACCCTTTCAAAAGAGGGTGCCCTTATCAATTTGCAGGGGAATTTAATACCCTCAGAGTATTACCTTCCATGAAGGATTCCATTGTTATGGACAATCAAACTTCCCTAATCCTTTTATGGTCCAATTTTTCTTTTTAACCACATGTGAAGGAACACACCTAACGGCATCTCTTATCAAGAAGAGACGGTAGTAACTTATTGTTCAATCAAAAATCATTCAGTCCCACATTCAAGGATCCTCATAGTTTATAATATGATTCCAGACAGTTTAGTGATGTAGACAACACAAACAATATATAACAGTCCTCTAACTCCTGAAATATACAGGAGAGCTGCGAAGGTGCCTAATTCTGAATTGCTGGGCAAGGTTGGTTGCTTGTCACTTCATTCAATTATCATGCAACAGTAATTCAATCATCATTTATACAGAGTGGGCCATGTAGCTGCAGCACTGAGGTCCTGAGGTCAATTCCCACCAAAGACAACATCTCCAAGGAGTTTGTATGTTTTTCTCTTGTTTGCGTGGGTTTCCTCCGGGCACTCCGTTTCCTCCCACATTTCAAAGACATGCTGATAGGATGTTTAGATTTTGAGGTTATTTATCTCTGCTGTTTCTTCTGTCTGTCTTACTCTTTTCTGCTTTATTTAGATAGGAGGCATTTTTTGTAGTAGTATTAATTCACTTTTTTTTTTTTTTTTTCTCACTCAGGGATCCTTTCTATTTCTGCACTCCTTCCTGATTCAGGGTTGTAGTGCTCTTTTCTTTCCTCTGGTGCTTAACCCTTTCACAACCCATGACGTACATGTACGTCATCGGTCAGCTCCCTCACATTGATGTGAGCTCCGGCGGTGAGCTCACATCATACCCCCGACATCTCAACTGATATCGGGTAACGGTAAAAAATATCTAAGCACCAAAATTACGTTATTTTGGTTGCTGCAACATTGTAATAAAATGCAATAACAGGCAATCAAAACAGTACATCCACCCAAAAATGGTATTATTAGGAACATCAGCTCAAGACGCAAAAAATAAGCCATCACACAGCCCTAGATCCTGAAAAATAAGAACACTATGGGTCAGGGAACATGGCCTAAAAAGTGCAATTCTTTTTTTTTTTCAAACTTCTGATTTTTTTTTCCCCACATAGGTAACAGTATAAGCAGGGGCATAAAGATCATGGTCGCAGGGGTCGCAACTGCAACAGGGCCCGGATGTACAGGGGCCTGCACTGCCCGCCGCCCCTGCGTCCGCCGATCCCATCTCCCGCTTCACATGGATGTGCATCCCCGAGGACGCACATCCACCTCACTGCGCGGCAGCACAGGTCACTATAGGGCCCGCGTGTCAGGGAGAGGAGGGGAGCCACCTTCCTACTGCTGCCACCCCTCCCCTTGCTTCCTCTTACCCGTATTCTGAGGAGGAGGTGGTGACTACGTGCATTCCACCGTGGAATGCATATAAGCAGGTTGGTACCGCCTATACACTAGGAGTAAGTGGCACTTCCTGCTTTGTGTTCCACGGTGGAACGCACATTGTCACCACCTCCTACTCATCAGTCTTCTCTTTAGTTGTTGCAAGAAGACTGGAGCAGCAGGGGAACCGGGAGTGGTGAGAACAGATCTTTTTTTTAATAAGTGAGTGCAGGGTGGCCATGAAAAGTCCTCTAACCAAATCTTGGGAGAAGGAGGGGGAGTGCATTATACTGTATGGAGAGGCTATGAAGCTGCATATGTAAGGCTGCACTAAATGGAGAGTTTTGAGGCTGCGTTACACTATAAGCATTGCTGTGAAGCTGCATTACACTATATAGAGGGGTATGAGACTGCATTTCATCGTATGGAGGGATATGAGGCTGCATTACACTATATGGAGTACTGTGAGGCTGCATTACACTATACAGAGGGATGTGAGGCTGCATTACACTATATGGAGGAATGTGATGCTGCATGACACTATATGGAGGAATATGAGGCTGAATTACACTATATGAAGGGATGTGAGGCTGCATTACGCTATGTGGAGGGATGTGTGGCTGCATTATACTATATAGAGCAGTGTTTCTCAGCTCCAGTCCTCAGGACCCACCAACAGGTCATGTTTTCAGGATTTCTTTAGTATTGCACAGGGGTTAGAGTTATCCTCTTTGCAGGTGATTAAACTAACACCTGTGCAATACTAAGGAAATCCTGAAAACATGACCTGTTGGTGGGTCCTGAGAACTGGAGTAGAGAAACACTGATATAGAGGGATGTGAGGCTGCATTACACTATATAGAAGGATATACTTCTGAGGCTGCTTGTGAGGCTGAATTACACTATATAGAAGGATATACTTCTGAAGCTGCTTGTGAGGCTGCATTACACTATATAGAAGGAGGCTGCATTATACTATATGGAGGGCTATGAGGTTGCATTACACTATATGGAGGGATGTGAGGCTGCATTACACTATATGGAGGTTGTGAGGCTGCATTACACTATATGGACGGATGTGAGGCGGCTATACACTATATAGAGGGATGTGAGGCTGCATTACACTATATGGAGGGATGTGAGGCTGCATTATACTATATGGAGGGCTATGAGATTGCATTACACTATATGGAGTGATGTGAGGCTGCATTACACTATTTGGAGGGATGTGAGGCTGCATTACACTATATGGAGGGATGTGAGGCTGCATTACATTATAAAAGAGGGATGTGAGGCTGCATTACAATATATAGAGGGATGTGAGGCTGCATTACACTATATGGATGGATGTGAGGCTGCATTACACTATATAGAGGGATGTGAGGCTGCATTACACTATATAGAGGGATGTGAGGCTGCGTTACACTATATGGAGGGATGTGAGGCTGCTATTATACTATATGGAGGGTTGTGAGACTGCATTATACTGTAAAGAGGAGTGCCTTATAATACTTGGATGACTATTGGGGCTACCTTATGAATGGGAGACTATGGGCAGCATTATAATACATAGAGAACTATGGGGGTACATTATAATATATGGAGGAATATGGGCTTGCATTATTATAATTGGAGGACAATGTTGGCGGGAGGAGGAAGACCATATGAACCATGATGGGGGACATACACCCCACTATAAGGTCCATATTCCAGTAGGAGGACCAAATATAGCAGGTCAGCCTGTATGTCATTATATCATTATATTCAACTTTTTATGACTTACATGCCTATATAGAAGGCTTAGTAGGGTTGGTCTGACTGATAGATTGCCTTTAATACTCATACATAGAACATTTCTAATGCAAAAAAAATCTGCTGCATAAATCTCCTACATCTGCATCCATATATTCATGCAGAAGTACCCATGTTCATATGGAGGGGAGAAGACTGAAAAATGTGCTTCAACATGGCATGAACCTATATAACATTGTTTGTGCCTTCTTGGTACATTGGCTTTTTGGCCACTAGAGGTCTCTTCCTTACCATAAATATTTTCATGACTGAACGTTTTACGCAACCGCACAAATTTCGTCTTTATATTTGTAAACGTCTATTATAAAAGGGGGTTATCCACGCAAAATTATTCTCTGACTTTCAGTGGTTGACATTGTTCCATAAGCTCTGACTTCTGGTCCATGTATTAAAGGGGCAGATGGATTCCATAGAGTTGTTATATCCCTCCAGTGCCGGCTTGCCAGCTGACCCTGCCATAAAGAAGTGTGAAATCCTTAATACACTGTTCATACAATGACGTTTGGATGCTTTTCTATTTAAATTATTAACCTTTTATTAATATAACTTGCACTACTCACAAAAAACTTTAGAGATATTTGGCTTTCGGGTAAAATTTATGGGAAACATAAACAGTTCATGCTACACTGATATTTTATGATGAAACTAGAGCATTCAGGTAGAAGCATTCAATGGTGATTTCCTCATCTCAAACTATTTATTGAAAGAAAAGCCAACAACACTGGTGGGAATACACCAACAAAAATGTCAATGACTCAATAACTTTTCATGTGGCCATGAGCATACCTTTTAGCTTGATATGACATCTTCAGCTGTTCACAAATCAAGTTATTGTCTGCTGAGGCGGCATCTCACTTGTATTGAAGTGCAGCCCTCGTACATTGAGATTCTAGGGTACAAAATTATGAACCTCTGCAAGGCAACTCAGGTGATCCCATAGGTTTTCTATGGGATTCATGTCGGGAGAAAGTGCAGGCCACTCCATTTGAGGTGACCCAGTCTCCAGCAGCCGTTCACTGATGATGTGACCACAATACACTGAAGCACTGTCATCAAGAAGATGAAAATTAGGCCTGTGTTCATGGAGAGGCAAATTGACTGGATTATGCTATTCAAGTAGTAGAGACTTGTCACTTGCAGCTCACAAAGCGTAGGGCAGTTCTGCATTGACTAGACACAATTGCCTACACTGTAACTCCACCATCAAAGGCTCATCTGGTGATTATGTGGAGTGCTAAGGGCTGGAGTTCCCATCAGCTGGGCCAGTTGTCAGGATCACGGCGGCACTACCCAGTGCTGTGACCCTGGTTCACATTGAAAAGGGAGAGTAAAAATGGAGAACTAGAAATAATAGAGTTTGTGATGCCAGATGGGATAATCAGCCAGATATGGCTGACACAGCAGGAGATCTCTGGTAGATAACTAGAGTGGCAGTGTATATGTTAAACCTTTCATAACAAGGCTGACTCCCAGGAGATGGTGAGGGTGGTAGTAGTAATGATGAGATGCAGAGAGAAAGGAGGCACAGAGTCAGTCTCTTTGCTTTATCTTTTACTAAAGTCCTTGCACAGTGTCCAGAATGATACAACCACCACCAGACATGTTGTCTGAAGAGTCTGATGAGAACTGTAGTCTGCTCTGATGGGTGAGAAATATAGCCTTCCTGCTGACTTCTGTAAGTTGGTAGGTTTCTAGGTGCTTTTGTCCTGTCTGGTGCTCCCTCTTTAGCTGCTGTGGCTTACCTCCTGCCAGGTTGGTAATGCTGGATCTGTAATTAGTTGTGCCTTCCAGCAATCCTCTGTATTACTGATGCCCCAGAAAGTTCCACTTAAGTGGCTGGTTACATGGAACTCACAAGCTTCCAGCTTCTGCCACCAGGCTCTACCTCTTGAGTAGCCTAGGGACTGGAACCCAGCTTGTTCTTTGGGAAGCAGATCCTGCTGCATTCCCTGGAACCTTTATCCTGTGCCTAACTCAGCCTTTCTACCCAGCTAACCCCTCTCTTTAACCAAAGAAACACATACCCAAATGAGGCCTATTCAGTGCTCAGCTTCCTAGTTGAAGTTCAGGCTGTGTTGAATGCTTCAGATTTCCAGCAGAGGGAGCTTCCAGATTTGATATTACAGTGGATGTTAAAGAAATATCATTTGTGGCAGCCAGACTGCAGGGGCACCACAATTACTATGGCTAATGCATAGCGCTCTCTTTGATGTCTACAATACAGATACACCAGTAAAGGACTGATGAACTACAAAATAGTGAGCCTGTCTGTTGCTTTGTGCCCGCCATCCTGCACCTTACCCCTTCACTACTTCCACTGCCCCTGGGATCTGCTCCACCTGTGGGAAGCCACTCCATCCCAACTGTGTCCATCATCCATGAAGGTTCTGTAGCAGCGGTGGCCACCTATAGCCACATACCATGGGTGGCATCACGAATAACTCCCCTTTCTTCATCCCCTTTCCCAACCAAACCAGAAGCAGTAATCCCCCCTTTCAACTGAACCCATGGTCACGGAAGCCGGGTCTCGACCCCTGTGACTGCGCAGAGACAGTACAGCCCGGTTCAGAGTACCCCATACCCTGGGGTGCATCAGATGCTTTGTTTAAGAAAGGGGCTGAGGAAGTGTCTTGTCAGCTCAATGACGTTCCATGTAAGGATCCCAGGATGCAGTGGGGCAGGTGATAGAAAAAAAAACAATAGCCGTTAGATAGTATAATGAGGGAACTGTAGGCAATTATTAAAGGAAGTATATTTGAAAAAAAGCTTTGATTATAGGGATAAATTAGATGGGACCTTAAAGCGAACCTGTCACCCCCCAGACATGAAAAGCTAAGCTCCCCACCTTCTGCAGCACTAAGGCTGCACTCAGAGAAGGTGTATATTGCATTTAGCATAACTATAATCACTGAAATATGCACTTTGATAACATGGGGCAGTTACCAGGACCGAAGACCGGGAGGCGGGGTTTGCAGAGTCCCTGGGCCACACCCCCGTCATGTCCATCATCCCTCTGTGGTTGCGATGCTGTGATTCCTCCACCCCCTCCTCGCTTTTTCCGGCGCCTGCGCTTTCATTCAGGTTGCCGGGCATGCGCAGTGCGCGCTGCCCGACAACTTCCTGCTCACTTTGCAGCTGCGCAGTTCGCCGACCCCCCGCAGTGGATTATTCATTATCCTCACTGCGGGGTGGCAAATACGGCGCCTGCGCATTCGCGGCGCTGCTGGGGGCCAGCTGACTGCCTCTCTCCTCCCGCCTCAGATCACCGCTCACAATAATAGACTACGATACTGAGGACCGGCGCCGAGGAGGAGAGAGGCAGAAAACACAGAAGAAGCCACAAAGTATGTCTCTGGTGTAAAACTAGAGAATGCAATAAATCTAACTTTACCCCTCCACACACACAATCCCTCTATATCTATCTATCTATCTATCATTTCTATCTTTCATTCTATCTATCTGTGTGTCTGTCTGTCTGTCTATCTATCCCTCTTTCTATCTATCTGTCTATCCCTGCCTATCACTCTATTTATCCATCTATCTATCCCTCTATCTTTCTTTCTATCTATCTGTCCATCTATCCCTCTTTCTATCTATCTGTCTATCCCTGTCTATCACTCTATCTATCTATCTATCTATCTATCTATCTATCTATCTATCTATCTATCTATCTATCTATCCATCACTCTATCTATCTATCTATCTATCTATCTATCTATCTATCTATCTATCTATCTATCCCTCTTTCTATCTATCTGTCTATCACTCTATCTATCTATCTATCAATCTATCTATCTATCTATCTATCTATCTATCTATCTATCTATCTATCCCTCTTTCTGTCTATCCCTGCCTATCACTCTATTTATCCATCTATCTATCCCTCTTTCTTGCTATCTATCTGTCCATCTATCCCTCTTTCTATCTATCTGTCTATCCCTGTCTATCACTCTATCTATCTATCTATCTATCTATCCCTCTTTCTATCTATCTGTCTATCCCTGTCTATCACTCTATCTATCTATCTATCTATCTATCTATCTATCTATCTATCTATCTATCCCTCTTTCTGTCTATCCCTGCCTATCACTCTATTTATCCCTCTATCTATCCCTCTTTCTTTCTATCTATCTGTCCATCTATCCCTCTTTCTATCTATCTGTCTATCCCTGTCTATCACTCTATCTATCTATCTATCTATCTATCTATCTATCTATCTATCTATCTATCCCTCTTTCTATTTATCTGTCTATCCCTGTCTATCACTCTATCTATCTATCTATCTATCTATCTATCTATCTATCTATCCCTCTATCTATCTGTCTATCCCTGCCTATCACTCTATTTATCCATCTATCTATCCCTCTTTCTTTCTATCTATCTGTCCATCTATCCCTCTTTCTATCTGTCTATCCCTGTCTATCACTCTATCTATCTATCTATCTATCTATCTATCTATCTATCTATCCCTCTTTCTATCTATCTGTCTATCCCTGTCTATCTATCTATCTATCTATCTATCTATCTATCTATCTATCTATCTATATCTATTTACCCTTCTATCCCTCTATGTATCCATCTACCTATCCCTCTTTCTTTCTATCGCTCTATCTATCTATCCCTCTTTCTATCTATCTGTCTATCCCTGTCTATCACTCTATCTATCTCTCTATCTATATCTATTTATCCTTCTATCCCTCTATGTATCCATCTATCTATCCCTCTATCTTTCTTTCTATCGCTCTATCTATCTATCTATCTATCTGTCTATCACTATCTATCTGTCTATCACTATCTATCCCTCTATCTGTCTATCCCTGTCTATCTATCTATCTATCTATCTATCTATCTATCTATATCTATTTATCCTTTTATCCCTCTATGTATCCATCTATCTATCCCTCTATCTATCTGTCTATCCCTATCTATCTATCCCTATCTATCTATCCCTATCTATCTATCCCTATCTATCTATCTATCTATCTATCTATCTATCTATCTATCTATCTATCTATCTATCCCTATCTATCTATCTATCCCTATCTATCTATCCCTATCTATCTATCTATCTATCTATCTATCTATCTATCCATCTATCTATCCCTTCATCCATCCATCCCTCTATCTATCTCTCTATCTGTCCATCCATCTATCTCTTAATCTATCTATCTGTCTATCTATATCTATCCATCTATCCCTCTATCAATCTATCCCTCTATCTATCTGTCCATCTATCTATCTATCTATCTATCTATCTATCTATCTATCTATCTATCCCTCTCTATCTATCCCTCTCTATCTATCCATCCATCTTTCCCTCTATCTATCTATCTATCTATCTATCTATCTATCTATCTATCCCTCTCTATCCATCCATCTTTCCCTCTATCTATCTATCTCTCTCTCTATCTGTCCATCCATCTATCCCTCTATCTATTTGTCCATCTATCTATCTATAGGCCCCGTCACACCATCCGACACCGCCTGAGCTGTCGGCGGCAACGGGCGGGAGCGCGCACGCTTTTGGCGCCCCGCGAGCGTCGACGCCTCCCGAGGGATAGATAGAAAGATGGATGGAGGGATGGATAGATAGAGTGATAGATAGATAGATAGAGGGATAGACAGATAGAGAGAGCGATAGAAAGATAGAGGGTAGGGATGGGCGAATCCTAAACTACTCGGAATCGCTAGACTCTGACGAGTGTGAGTCCAGGACTCGCTACTCATTGCGAGTCTAGCGATTCCAATGTAAATGAATGGGGAACGAGTATTGCAGCGATTCCTCTGCTGCCGGACCCTATAAGGGGTCTGGCAGCAGAGGAAAAAACTGCAAATCCCCATGTTATTCTTTTAAAGCCAGCGGCAAAAAGCGGCAAGTAGCCCGGCCGGCTACTTACCCCTGCCTCCGCCAGGTCATTATGACCTGAGCTGAACCCTGCTGTCAGCCCGACTCGCTCTGCTCCGGAGATTCCCGAGCGGTGACGGAAGTTAATTTATTCACTGCTTCTGTCACCGTTCGGGAATCTCAGTAAACAGAAGCAGAGAGACTCGGGGAGCAAGTCTGCGGCGGCGGCGGAGGCAGGGGTAAGTAGCCGGCCGGGCTACTTGCCGCTTTTTGCCGCTGGCTTTAAAAGAATAACATGGGGATTTGCAGTTTTTTCCTCTGCTGCCAGACCCCTTATAGGGTCCGGCAGCAGAGGAATCGCTGCAATACTCGTTCCCCATTCATTTACATTGGAATCGCTAGACTCGCAACGAGTAGCGAGTCCTGGACTCACACTCGTCAGAGTCTAGCGATTCCGAGTAGTTTAGGATTCGCCCATCCCTACCCTCTATCTTTCTATCTCTCTCTCTATCTGTCTATCCCTCTATCTATCTATCACTCTATCTATCCATCCCTCCATCCATCTTTCTATCTATCCCTCGGGAGGCGTCGACGCTCGCGGGCGCCAAAAGCGTGCGCGCTCCCGCCCGTCGCCGCCGACAGCTCAGGCGGTGTCGGATGGTGTGACGGGGCCTATAGATAGATAGATGGACAAATAGATAGAGGGATAGATGGATGGACAGATAGAGAGAGAGATAGATAGATAGAGGGAAAGATGGATGGATAGATAGAGAGGGATAGATAGATAGAGGGAAAGATGGATGGATAGATAGAGAGGGATAGATAGAGAGGGATAGATAGATGGATAGATAGATAGAGGGATAGATTGATAGAGGGATAGATGGATAGATATAGATAGACAGATAGATAGATTAAGAGATAGATGGATGGACAGATAGAGAGATAGATAGAGGGATGGATGGATGAAGGGATAGATAGATGGATAGATAGATAGATAGATAGATAGATAGATAGATAGGGATAGATAGATAGATAGGGATAGATAGATAGATAGGGATAGACAGATAGATGGATACATAGAGGGATAAAAGGATAAATAGATATAGATATAGATAGATAGATAGATAGATAGATAGATAGATAGATAGATAGACAGGGATAGACAGATAGACAGGGATAGACAGATAGAGGGATAGATAGTGATAGACAGATAGATAGTGATAGACAGATAGATAGATAGAGCGATAGAAAGAAAGATAGAGGGATAGATAGATGGATACATAGAGGGATAGAAGGATAAATAGATATAGATAGATAGATAGATAGATAGATAGATAGATAGATAGATAGATAGAGTGATAGACAGGGATAGACAGATAGATAGAAAGAGGGATAGATAGATAGAGCGATAGAAAGAAAGAGGGATAGGTAGATGGATACATAGAGGGATAGAAGGGTAAATAGATATAGATAGATAGATAGATAGATAGATAGATAGATAGACAGGGATAGACAGATAGATAGAAAGAGGGATAGATAGATAGATAGATAGATAGATAGATAGATAGATAGATAGATAGATAGATAGATAGATAGAGTGATAGACAGGGATAGACAGATAGAAAGAGGGATAGATGGACAGATAGATAGAAAGAAAGAGGGATAGATAGATGGATAAATAGAGTGATAGGCAGGGATAGACAGATAGAAAGAGGGATAGATAGATAGATAGATAGATAGATAGATAGATAGATAGATAGATAGATAGAGTGATAGACAGGGATAGACAGATAGATAGAAAGAGGGATAGATGGACAGATAGATAGAAAGAAAGAGGGATAGATAGATGGATAAATAGAGTGATAGGCAGGGATAGACAGAAAGAGGGATAGATAGATAGATAGATAGATAGATAGATAGATAGATAGATAGATAGAGTGATAGACAGGGATAGACAGATAGATAGAAAGAGGGATAGATAGATAGATAGATAGATAGATAGATAGATAGATAGAGTGATAGACAGGGATAGACAGATAGATAGAAAGAGGGATAGATAGATAGATAGATAGATAGATAGATAGATAGATAGATAGATAGAGTGATAGACAGGGATAGACAGATAGATAGAAAGAGGGATAGATGGACAGATAGATAGAAAGAAAGAGGGATAGATAGATGGATAAATAGAGTGATAGGCAGGGATAGACAGAAAGAGGGATAGATAGATAGATAGATAGATAGATAGATAGATAGATAGATAGATAGATAGATAGATAGAGTGATAGACAGGGATAGACAGATAGATAGAAAGAGGGATAGATAGATAGATAGATAGATAGATAGATAGATAGATAGAGTGATAGACAGATAATAGATAGAAAGAGGGATAGATGGACAGATAGATAGAAAGAAAGAGGGATAGATAGATGGATAAATAGAGTGATAGGCAGGGATAGACAGAAAGAGGGATAGATAGATAGATAGATAGATAGATAGAGTGATAGACAGGGATAGACAGATAGATAGAAAGAGGGATAGATGGACAGATAGATAGAAAGAAAGAAAGAGGGATAGATAGATGGATAAATAGAGTGATAGGCAGGGATAGACAGATAGAAAGAGGGATAGATAGATAGATAGATAGATAGATAGATAGATAGATAGATAGATAGATAGAGTGATAGACAGGGATAGACAGATAGATAGAAAGAGGGATAGATGGACAGATAGATAGAAAGAAAGATAGAGGGATAGATAGATGGATAAATAGAGTGATAGGCAGGGATAGACAGATAGATAGAAAGAGGGATAGATAGACAGACAGACAGACACACAGATAGATAGAATGAAAGATAGAAATGATAGATAGATAGATAGATAGATATAGAGGGATTGTGTGTGTGGAGGGGTAAAGTTAGATTTATTGCATTCTCTAGTTTTACACCAGAGACATACTTTGTGGCTTCTTCTGTGTTTTCTGCCTCTCTCCTCCTCGGCGCCGGTCCTCAGTATCGTAGTCTATTATTGTGAGCGGTGATCTGAGGCGGGAGGAGAGAGGCAGTCAGCTGGCCCCCAGCAGCGCTGCGAATGCGCAGGCGCCGTATTTGCCACCCCGCAGTGAGGATAATGAATAATCCACTGGGGGGGGGTCAGCGAACTGCGCAGCTGCAAAGTGAGCAGGAAGTTGTCGGGCAGCGCGCACTGCACATGCCCGGCAACCTGAATGAAAGCGCAGGCGCCGGCAAAAGCGAGGAGGGGGTGGAGGAATCACAGCATCGCAACCACAGAGGGATGATGGACATGACGGGGGCGGCCCAGGGACTCTGCAAACCCCGCCTCCCGGTCTTCGGTCCTGGTAACTGCCCCATGTTATCAAAGTGCATATTTCAGTGATTATAGTTATGCTAAATGCAATATACACCTTCTCTGAGTGCAGCCTTAGTGCTGCAGAAGGTGGGGAGCTTAGCTTTTCATGTCTGGGGGGGGTGACAGGTTCGCTTTAAGTAAAAAAGTTGCTGGTCTCAGAACTAACCCTTTAAGCTTCTTGTTAGAAAACAGCAAGTTATGCAAAAAAGTACTGACCTTCTGAACAGTTGGACATGTGCATTATACAGTGTACAGAAGGTCACATTAAGATCACTTGAAAAGGTTAGAGTGCATCTTTTGCCCATCCTGAAATTTCAGCCAAGAGCCTATCTTTTCGTATTGTATATTACAAACAAACCTCTCTCATAACATATTTATGTTTTATAAATGTTATTTTGTTTCCATTAAATCAGTTAACACTGCATTTTCCTTGTATTAAATCTGGACCTGAACCGTCTATCAGCAGCTATGTGGTCTGTAACCAAATGCATTCAGCAGGATGCAGTAAGCCAGTTGTATAGGAAAAGGCAATACTGGTTCAGAATACCAACACTCAAATCACTCTCAGCCCCCTTGTCTTGTAGAGGATGATTCCTGGTACTGCTGGTATTCACACCTAGGACTCCATGCTGCCCGATGAACTGAAACACACAGCCAGGTCAACTAAGGATTGGCTCCCTAAAAGGCATTTCAAGGTCTTGGAGTGGCATAGCCAGTCTCCAGACCTGAACCCAATAAAAATCTTTGGAGGGAGCTGAAACTTAATGTTATCCAGTGACAGACCCGAAACCTGAAAGATCTGGAGAAGATCTGTATGGAGGAGTGAGCCTAAATCCCTGCTACAGTGTGTGCAAACTTTGTCAAAAACTACAGGAAATTCCTGACCTCTATAATTGCAAAAAAAAGATTTCTGTACCAAATATTAAGTTTTGTTTTTCTATTGTATAAAATATATACTGTATTTCATGCAACAAAATGAAAATTAATTATGGAAAAATCATCCAATGTGACTTTAAAGATTTATTTTAGATTCTGTCTTTCACAGTTGTAGTGTATCTATGATAAAAATGACAGACCTCTCCATTCTTTGTAGGTGGGAAAACTTGCAAAATTGGTAGTGTGTCTAGTGATGGGCGAGTCCTAAATTACTCGGAATCGCTTGACTCTAGCGAGTCCGAGCCTGGGACTCGCTACTCGTTGCGAGTCTAGCGAGTCCAATGTTAATGAATGGGGAAGCGAGTAATAGCGAGTAATGTGCGATTTACAAATCGCAGATGTGAGAAAATCTCGCCCCCATACAGCACACGGTGCGAGTTTGTAGCACCATGCTACAATAGCTAAATCATGTTTAATAGGCTCCCGCTGTTACTTCCGGGGCCGCCTATTAAGCTCATTACATATTCACTGCACTGTCAAACTAACAGCCAATCACAGGAGCTCCCACTCTGTGGGAGCCTCTGTGATTGGCTGTTGTAATCAGACTTGATTTTCTCAATCTGGACAGTGATTCTGCTTGGTTGCCATACACATTAGTGTATGGCAACCAACCTGGCGTTGTAGGGTGTAAAATAAATAATTATTTAAAAAAAAAAACGCGTGGGGCTTCGCAGCATTTTTAAGTCTAGCAATGGATAAGAAAAAATGCGGCACTCACCGAGCAGAGCTTTTTCCTTTTTTATTTCAGAGTCCTCTTTACATGGTTTCTCTGCGATGGGGGAGGGAGTGAGGAGACACACAGGTAACGGATTCCGTTTCGGAGCACCTGCCCCTTCTACGGACCTTGTTGAGACAACAAGGTCCGTAGAAGGGGCAGGTGCTCCGAAACGGAATCCGTCACCTGTGTGTCTCCTCACTCCCTCCCCCATCGCAGAGAAACCATGTAAAGAGGACTCTGAAATAAAAAAGGAAAAAGCTCTGCTCGGTGAGTGCCGCATTTTTTCTTATCCATTGCTATTGCTGTCTAATAAGTGTGCACCCGGGCACATGAACCTGCTTTACTCGCACCCTTACATATGCAAGTAGCACCGGTCCCTGCGACACAGCAGTGCCCAGTATATGTCTGCAAAACCTTTTATCATTTTTAAGTCTAGCCCGATGAAAGCAGGCAAACTGCGAGCTGCCACCCTCAGCTGCTTAATTTCCCCTTGGCTGGCAAAAAAATGCGTGGGCTCCACCCTATTTTCCATGCCAGCCAAGGTAAAACTAGGCAGCTGAGGGCTGGTATTCTCAGAGAGGTGAGGGCCCATTGTTATAGGGCCCCCCACGCTAAAGAATAGCAGCCCGCAGCCGCCCCTGAAAATGGCGCATTAATAATAAGCGCCATTTCCAGGCGCCTTACCGGGCTCTTCCAGTGGCCCTGGTGGCGGTGGCACGCTGGGTAATAAAGGGGTTAATACCAGCTTTGTTATACAAGCTGGTATTAAGCCCGAGATTCTTAATGTCAGGCCAGGTTTGACCCGGCCACTAAGAATCTCCAATAAAGGGTTAAAAAAAACACCACACAGAGAAAAATGATTTATTAAAAATAAAGACACAGACACCATTAGGGACTCCATCTTTACTACCACCACATATTCCTCCAAAGACCCAGGTCTTCTCTCTTCTTTCTTCTCTCTTCTGTCTTCTGTCTTCCTTCTTCTTCTTGTTGAACTCATTCAGCTCTGCTACATCACACCACAGGGGGCGGAAGTGCGCTCCCCTGATGTGTGATGAGTCAGTGAGGCTGTGAGCATTAAGCAGTGACGTCACCGCCGGCCCCGTTGCTATAGTAACCAAACTATCGGTTACTATAGCAACGCTTCAGCAGTGCCGACAGCACAGCGCCACGACTCATTCATAAACTGTTGGCTTTAAAGGGAACCAACCACCCCCAATGACCCCCCCGGACTATTAATATCGGTCCCTACACACAGCACATACATGTGCTGCAATGATTTTTGCTAAAAAAACTGGTTTTTAAAACTTAAGATAATGCTTTTGAAAGTTTAAAACGAAGGGACGGGTGGGCGTTACTTATCTGTGTCAAAAGCCGGGTTGCAACTGTCACTCATCCCCCCGTGTCCCGCAGCAGCAGTAACGGCCAGCCCTTTTCAGCGTCACAGCATGGTGCACGGGCTCGCATGCCCGTGCACACGTCATCATCTACAGCCGGGTAGCGAGCGCGCGCTCTGACTTCCTGCGCTCGGCTGTGGAAGTCAGAGCGCGCGCTCCCAACCCGGCTGTAGATGATGACGTGTGCACGGGCATGCGAGCCCGTGCACCATGCTGTGACGCTGAAAAGGGCTGGCCGTTACTGCTGCTGCGGGACACGGGGGATGAGTGACAGCTGCAACCCGGCTTTTGACACAGATAAGTAACGCCCACCCGTCCCTTCGTTATAAAGTTTCTAAAGCATTATCTTAAGTTTTAAAAACCAGTTTTTTTTAGCAAAAATCATTGCAGCACATGTATGTGCTGTGTGTAGGGACTGATATTAATAGTCCGGGGGGGTCATTGGGGGTGGTTGGTTCCCTTTAACTCCCTGCTTACCGATTACTGCAGCGCTGGTAAGCAGAGCGTTAACTCTGCTGTGACCGCGGCTGCAGTATGAGCGGCGCATATACCAGCCGCTGTCACAGTACAGTTAACTCTCTGCTTACCGGCGCTGCAGTCATCGGTAAGCAGGGAGTTAAAGCCAACAATTTATGAATGAGTCGTGGCGCTGTGCTGTCGGCACTGCTGAAGCGTTGCTATAGTAACCGATAGTTTGGTTACTATAGCAACGGGGCCGGCGGTGACGTCACCGCTTAATGCTCACAGCCTCACTGACTCATCACACAGCAGGGGAGCGCATTTCTGCCCCCTGTGGTGTGATGTAGCAGAGCTGAATGAGTTCAACAAGAAGAAGAAGGAAGACAGAAGACATAAGAGAGAAGACCTGGGTCTTTGGAGGGATATGTGGTGGTAGTAAAGATGGAGTCCCTAATGGTGTCTGTGTCTTTATTTTTAATAAATAATTTTTCTCTGTGTGGTGTTTTTTTTAACCTTTTATTGGAGATTCTTAGTGGCCGAGTCAAACCTGGCCTGACATTAAGAATCTCGGGCTTAATACCAGCTTGTATAACAAAGCTGGTATTAACCCCTTTATTACCCAGCGTGCCACTGCCACCAGAGCCACTGGAAGAGCCCGGTAAGGCGCCTGGAAATGGCGCTTATTATTAATGCGCCATTTTCAGGGGCGGCTGCGGGCTGCTATTCTTTAGCGTGGGGGGGCCCTAAAACAATGGGCCCTCACCCCTCTGAGAATACTAGCCCTTAGCTGCCTAGTTTTACCTTGGCTGGCATGGAAAATAGGGCGGAGCCCACGCATTTTTTTTGCCAGCCAAGGGGAAATTAAGCAGCTGAGGGTGGCAGCTCGCAGTTTGCCTGCTTTCATCGGGCTAGACTTAAAAATGCTGTGAAGCCCCACGCGTTTATTTTTTTTAAATAATTATTTATTTTACACCCTACAACGCCAGGTTGGTTGCCATACACTAATGTGTATGGCAAACAAGCAGAATCACTGTCCAGATTGAGAAAATCAAGTCTGATTACAACAGCCAATCACAGAGGCTCCCACAGAGTGTGAGCTCCTGTGATTGGCTGTTAGTTTGACAGTGCAGTGAATATGTAATGAGCTTAATAGGCGGCCCCGGAAGTAACAGGACTCGGATTCGTAGACTCGCTCAGACTCGCTGCTGACAGCGGGTATCCGTGAAGCGGTGAGATTGTTTAAACGATTTGGGGAGATTCAAGCTACATAGCGATGTGATATAGCGAGTCTAGCGAGTGAGAAAAAGTAAACTCTGACAAAACTAGGATTGCCATTGACTTGCATTGGACTCGTTACTGTGCGAGTAATCGCTGGAAAACTCGACGAGTACCGAGTCCTGCGAGCCCCTTACTACTCGCCGAGTAACGAGTCCTAGCGAGTAGACTCGCCCATCCCTAAGTGTGTCCAATACTTATTATCCCCACTGAGTAGGGAAAAAATTAATTTATGTTCTTACTGTAGCCACACACTTTCAGATCCGTTAACTGATTACTATTTATCCATCCATTTTTCTGGATTTGTAAAGGATGTGTTTTTTGTTTACTGGATCAGTTTCATATGGAAGATAAATCGCAATCAGTTAATGGATTGATTTTCCATAGACTCCAATGTTAATAAAACAGATCCTGCAAAAATCAATTTTCTCAAAACAACAAAGTAGTTGTGTTTGTACAACTTTTTTGCCAATAGATTGCTGCTTGATCCATTCTAACAGATAATATTAGACATGTGAACTTAGCCTATGATGCCATAAATTTAACACTGATATGCACTAGTTTTTAGGCACAAAATATTGGTCTAAAGTGTACCATCCAAAAAATTATATACAATAGTAACTGAATCGAAAGCTTTGTGGCGACAGCAAAAAAGCGATGCAGAATTTTCTGAATCAAAGCTATGATATAGGCAGAAATTATGTAGCAAAACGTTGTGCTTTTGACACGTAATGGCTGCTTTTGTGATGCATCTGCATCTGTCCTTTTAGCATCTGTCCTGCTCTAGTTAGGCTGAAGGCACACTGTCCGTGTGCTTCGCGCGAGTACAATGCGAGGGCGACTTGCATTGCACTCGAAACGGTATCATTAAATGATACTGGTCACATTACAGCGAGTTCATCGCATTATACTCCCATTGCAAGGGAAATAAGAGTTCAATTGCAGCATTGAAAGCAATTTCCCCGCGTGAGTGGCCAAAGTTAGTATATGGGTGCGAGAAACTCTCGCACCCATACAGCACACTGTGCGATAGTTGCACGCGTGTGCTTTAAAAATCGCTTCAAACGCCGCAGCTGACAAAGCCGCGTAGTTTGAATTTGCCAGTTCTCTGGTACAGTAAGCAATCATCTTTCACCGCTGTGACAGCAGCGGTGAAAGATCATCTTAAAAACACAGCCGCTGTCCAAATTTTGAAATTCCAGGGGCTAACCTGCATATTAACTCTATCTGCAGCCTCTGTGCTGCATGTCAGCACAGAGGCTGCAGATGCAGCTAATAAGCCGGTTTATGCAGGGTTAACCCCATGTTTGTGTTGTGCCAGCTTGTGTTCAGGTATGTTCACACTCCCTGGACACATGCTGACATCATACACTGGGTCAGCAGGGGTTAATGCACTTTATTCTTAAAAGCCGGCAATTATCGCTAAGCAGTAAATTACTGTATTTGCCGGGCGGCTCCTGCATTCAGGAGCTCTCCATGGTACTGTACACTAAGAGCGTACAATGACAGCCGCTGTCATTGGTTCTGAAAATTCACCGTGTTATTACAGTACATAGCTGGTTAAAACTGTGCGCTGGCCATGGTGCTGATGTATTAACATCAGCACCATGCCCAGTGCACTGGAGTTTAAAAGTAAGCTGGGCATGGTGCTGATGGGGCATTGAGCTTTGTACTTCATAGCCCGGTGTATCCAATCATGAGAAAAGCTATTTCAGGTGTCCACTTTGCAAGTTGTTCTCCTAGTTGCATCTTCTCTGAGGAGTGGCATCATGGGCTCCTCAAAACAGCTCTCAAATGATCTTAAAAAAAAGATTGTTCAACATAGTTGTTCAGGGAAGGATACAAAAAGTTGTCTCAGAGATTTAACCTGTCAGTTTCCACTGTGAGGAACATATTAAGGAAATGGAAGACATCAGGGACAGTTCTTGTAAAGGCCAGAAGTGGCAGGTCAACAAAAATATCTGAAAGGTAGAGAAGAAGAATGGTGAGAACAGTCAAGAACAATCCACAGACCACCTCCAAAGACCTGCAGCATCATCTTGCTGCAGATGGTGTCACTGTGCATCGGTCAACAATACAGCGCATACTGCACAAGGAGAAGCTGTATGGGAGAGTGAGGCGAAAGAAGCCGTTTCTGCATGCACACCACAAACAGTCGCCTGAGGTATGCAAAAGAACATTTGGACAAGCCAGTTTCATTTTGGAAGAAGGTCCTGTGGACTGATGAAACAAAGATTGAGTTGTTTGGTCATACAACAAGGCATTATGCATGGCGCCACAAAAACACAGCATTCCAAGAAAAACACTTGCTATGCACTGTCAAATTTGGGGGAGGGTCCATCATGCTTTGGGGCTGTGTGGCCAATGACGGCATCGGGAATCTTGTTAAAGTTGAGGGTCGCATGGATTCCACTCAGTATCAGCAGATTCTTGAGAATAATGTTCAAGAATCAGTGTCAAAGTTGAAGTTACCCCGGGGATGGATCTTTCAGCAAGACAATGATCCAAAACACCGCTCCAAATCTACTCAGGCATTCATGCAGAGGAACAATTACAATGTTCTGTAATGGCCATCCCAGTCCCCAGACCTGAATATCATTGAACATCTGTGGGATGTTTTGAAGCGGGCTGTCCATGTTCGGCGACCATCAAACTTAACTGAACTGGAATTGTTTTGTAAAGAGGAATGGTCAAAAATACCTTCATCCAGGATCCAGGAACTCATTAACATATTCTATCCTTGTGCAATGTGATTTTTTTCTCTCAGGAACTATTATTCTACAATCATTTAAAGTAACATTTACAGTGTTGTATGCTAAGTTTTCCTGCACCATCCTTATTACACTGACTGTCATTTGCACCAATCATTTAGAAAAATCAGAGAAAAAGAACATTTGCATAATAATTTGGAACACAGTGTATGCAACATAGACGTATGAAGGAGGCCTAGGGTTATGTACTGCAAAACTACCATAAAAATGAACATAATGCACAGCAATGTAAGAATGACATTGCTGTGCACATTTTCACTTTTATTACTGCATTTAAGCACTTCAGGGTTTGAAGTGGTTAATAAAAAGATAAATGTTCACTTGTTTTAGGGAAAAGTATAGAAAAAAGATGCCGATGGCAAAGCTGCTGTAAAAGACAATTGCAAAACCACCAGTAAAGCTGCTTCCAGAAAAAGATGACTGCCTAATGTGCTTTTGACTAGGAAAACCTCAACAACTCCGCTAGTGTATTAAGGTACCTTTACACGCCTCAACTTTTGGTGGCGATAGGAGGCAATCTAACGTGCATGTGCACATTTTTCATGGTTGCCTCAGATCGCTGAAGGCGCTTTTACATGCCGCAATTTTGCCCTCAACCTCAGGAGACGTGTCACCCCGGAAGTTGCCTACCCCACAGTGGAACCAATCCGGTGGAGTTCCCTCGCTGCTTCATACACCGTAATCCCCAAAGGAACGTGGGCGTACATGGTTAGCGCAGCAAGAACATAGGCGTGACAGACTGATGTATTCCGCACCCCAAACACGCTGATTAGACAACGCAATAGCGTTATGATTGGCCAGCCTGCGCAGGAAGGCTGGCTAATACATGACGCCATTGCCATTGTGTGTTGTGAATGGACAGCTGTTCAAATATGGCACCCTGTGAAGTGACAGCCAATGGAAACATAGTAGCCACCACCAATTATCGCTGATGGGGCGCGGTCCCCAGCACGCTGTGGCACGCCTTCGGGAAATCAATAGGCGACGCAGATTCCATTCCCATCGCCCGTTCACACGCGAAAAGCTGGCAATGTCCCCTTCATGATTGCCTCTGATTTTGGAGCAGTGCTGTGAAATTGGAATCAGGCGCCGCCAAATTCCCCAATTACACGCCGCAATTGCAATGCAGTGCAATGTGATAGTAGAGAAAGGACAAGAGAGATCCTGAGCTGTGTGAGGAGCCAGCAGACGAGGGGTTAACAGACATTGTGATTGAACAGAGAAGGAGCCAGATGACAGAACAGAAGCTTGTGCCAAGGAAAGAGGAGTCTGATCCTGATATTCTGACATTGCCTAGCAACTGTGCTGTACCCAGAGACAATGTGATACATTATCTCATCAGCTGCAGTCAGGAGCTCCACAGAGTGTAGCTATTCCCCCTTTCCCTTATATGGCTACATGCCCTGTATTCAGCGTGAAGATGGATCTGACTGATAATGAACATATGTCTTCTTCACACACAGTCTATTCTGCTTCACACACTTCTTGTGGAAGGTTTGTGAATGGTTTTCAACCACAATTCTCTAATAAAGTATATTTGAAAGCTTATTAAAATCTCTTGCTCTACATTATTATTAAATAAAAATTTAAGAATCAGTTATGCTTTAAGCAATATAATGTTGCCAGAGGATAGCTGTAAACTGTCAAAGTAATAATAGCACTAAAATTCGACTCAAAAAAAAAAAACACACGCAGCAAGCAATTAAATTGCAGGCGAGACTTTTAACGCCTTGTTTGCTGTCAGAAAGGAAATATGAAATGGATGGAAACATTTACCACAGTAACTCGTTGTACAAAAAAAAGGTTTTAATGCATTAAAGCAATAGGAAAACTATGTCTACAGTTATATGTTGTTGAACCAGCAAGTGGGCACAAAAAGCATTTTTACTCCATGAATAAATAGAAAGCTGTATGTAAAAATGGATCATAAGAGACGTTTTGCTTGGGCAGAGCAGGTCTGCGGAAGTAAAATGCAGTGTATGAATATTAAAATGAGGTCAAAGTGAACACAGAGGCTTTAAATTAGCATTTGAAGAAAACAACTTTTCCATTTGCAACTTCCTCTGATCCTATGTGACTTCAGTTTATACAATTATAGTGTTCTTTTTTTTGGTACTATGAAAAAACATGTATTTTGGAAATAAAAATGTGAGTTTTAAACAAAAAAATAAAAATAATAATGTACAGTATGCGGTAATATATCATGTTTTCTTTGAAAAAAAAATAGATGTAGTGTGTTAACAAATCACAATTAAAAGAAAAAACAGATATTGCGCCACACTGCAACTGGAGGAACTTAATACACGGTTTTACTATGTTTGTACTAACCTTTACTGGTTGTGCAACTCCCCGCACAACCAGACTGATGGCTTAATGTGGATCACTGTAGTGACAAGGGCCAATAATCCCTCCTCCTCAGATACTCCGGGCCTGGTGGTCGGCTCCTTAGTTCCTCTGGAGATGGAGGTGGGCTCCTTCACTCCTCCACCCGAAGAGGCAGACTCGCTGCACTGGCTTCCGTCCCAGCTCCACACTGTGTATCAGTTGATCATTCAAGGGTGGGTCTTTATGATGTACTGCCAGGTACTGTGGATCTTAGAGCAGCTCACACACCGCACTCCCAACAAGGGAGAAGGGGATTAGCAAATAGAAAAACAAGCGGTGTCAGAGGATTGGAGCGCTAAAGAAACCACGGGTTGGTGATTAGATTACCGATAATTTATTGCACGAACAGCAGGGGTCCAGTATGCCACAACGCGTTTCGACGCACAGATGCGTCTTTCTCAAGTGGATCCACTTGAGAAAGACGCATCTGTGCGTCGAAACGCGTTGTGGCATACTGGACCCCTGCTGTTCGTGCAATAAATTATCGGTAATCTAATCACCAACCCGTGGTTTCTTTAGCGCTCCAATCCTCTGACACCGCTTGTTTTTCTATTAACAAATCACAAGACAGTCAGCTTTTTGGGGGGTATAAAATTATTATAATTGAATTGGGCCCCATACACAATTATACCACATTATGGATTATTTTACTGCATCTACAGCCTACTATTATGTGATGTATCACACTTGTGTGCCTCATTTTAATTGTAAGTACACACATGTTATTGTCTTGCTTATTCCAAATGAAAATATCATACTTGATTACAATTTTGATTTTAACCCCTTCACAACCAATGACATATTTATGCCGTTGGTCATGTCCCTCACTTTGATATGACATTAAGGAAAGAGAAGATGACTGGCTAGGAGCGCTGGGGAGCTCATATAGGGAGATTACTTATGGGTTAACACAGTTATTGACAACAACGTGTTTCCCCAACGGATTGTTGTCTTCCTCAGGTGGATTTTCATTAAATGGTGAAAATGGACACATTAAATAGTATCCCAAGCCAATCATAGAACAAAAATTAATTATGTCACTCTATTAACTCAGTCCATCCCATATACCCCAAGGTATGAAAGCGCTCAGTGGAAATCATTAATAAGGATAAGAACATATAGCGTATAAAACATACAATATTCGCAAATGTCATGTAACATTAATCAATTAAAACTAAAACTGAC
Source organism: Allobates femoralis (assembly GCA_033576535.1). NCBI lineage: Eukaryota > Metazoa > Chordata > Amphibia > Anura > Aromobatidae > Allobates > Allobates femoralis. Next base: position 67,599,452 of record JARQOC010000011.1, read on the forward strand.
ACAGAATCATAAATATATATACCATATTTTTCGCTTTATAAGACGCATCGGATTATAAGACGCACCCCAAATTTGGTGAAGGAAATGAGAAAAAAATAGTTTTTAATGTTAAATGGGGTCCGTCTTATAATGCCAGTGTCCGTCTTACAATCAGTATATATGTCCCTAATCCTGGTACATAAACCCTCCAATCCTGGTATATACCGTATATACTCGTGTATAAGCCGAGTTTTTCAGCCCAAAATTTGGGCTGAAAAGTCTCCCCCTCGGCTTATACACGAGTCAATACGGGGGGGGCTGTGTCCGGGGCTGTGTCCGGGGCTGTGGAGGCTTCAGGAGGCGGGGGGGGGAGGCTGCTGTATGAGCGGCCCCGTCACGTGGGGCCGCTCATTAAATATGCACTGCTTTCCCCTGTCAATCACCGGCAGGGGAAGCAGTGCATAACTAATTAAATCCCCCCCAAGTGCTGGCACCTGCCCCCCCTTGTAAGGGCCCCCCCCCCGATGGTTATATTACCATTCCGGACTTCTGATCCGCGCCGCTCCTCGCTCCTCCTCGCTGCTCCGTCCGTCTTCTACATCTCGGATCTCCGGCCGTCGCAGGCATGTGACGTCATCGCGCGGCCGGGGATCCCGGATGTAGAAGACGGACGGACGGAGCAGCGAGGAGGAGCGAGGAGCGGCGCGGATCAGAAGTCCGGAATGGTAAGAGAAGCGGGGGGGGCCCTTGCAAGGGGGGGCGAGTGACAGCATTTGGGGGCTGCTGGGGACCCCCAGGGGGCTGCTGGGGACCCCCTGGGGGCCGCTGTGTACCCCCAGGGGCTGCTGGGGACCCCCAGGGGGCTGCTGGGTACCCCCTGGGGGCTGCCGGGGTACCTGCTGGGGACCCCCTGGGGGCTGTTGGTACCCCCAGGGGGCTGTTGGTACCCCCTGGGGGCTATTGGTACCCCCAGGGGGCTGTTGGTACCCCCTGGGGGCTGTTGGTACCCCCAGGGGGCTGTTGGTACCCCCTGGGGGCTGCTGGGGTACCTGCTGGGGACCCCCTGGGGGCTGTTGGTACCCCCAGGGGGCTGTTGGTACCCTCTGGGGGCTGCTGGGGTACCTGCTGGGGACCCCCTGGGGACTGTTGGTACCCCCTGGGGGCTATTGGTACCCCCAGGGGGCTGTTGGTACCCCCTGGGGGCTGTTGGTACCCCCAGGGGGCTGTTGGTACCCCCTGGGGGCTATTGGTACCCCCAGGGGCAGTTGGTACCCCCTGGGGGCTGTTGGTACCCCCAGGGGGCTGTTGGTACCCCCAGGGGCTGATGGTACCCCCTGGGGGCTGTTGGTACCCCCTGGGGGCTGTTGGTACCCCCAGGGGGCTGTTGGTACCCCCAGGGGGCTGCTGGTACCCCCTGGGGGCTATTGGTACCCCCAGGGGGCTGTTGGTACCCCCAGGGGGCTGCTGGTACCCCCAGGGGGCTGCTGGTACCCCCAGGGGGCTGTTGGTACCCCCAGGGGCTGTTGGTACCCCCAGGGGGCTGCTGGGTACCCCCAGGGGGCTGCTGGGTACCCCCTGGGGGCTGCTATATGTACCCCTGGGGGCCTGCTGTATACCACTGGGGCTGCTGTATACTACCACTGGGGCTGCTGGGGCTCCTGTATACTACCACTGGGGCTGCTGGGGCTCCTGTATACTACCACTGGGGCTGCTGGGGAATCTGTATACTACCACTGGGGCTGCTGGGGAATCTGTATACTACCACTGGGGCTCCTGTATACTACCACTGGGGCTGCTGGGGCTCCTGTATACTACCACTGGGGCTGCTGGGGCTCCTGTATACTACCACTGGGGCTGCTGGGGCTCCTGTATACTACCACTGGGGCTGCTGGGGCTCCTGTATACTAACACTGGGGCTGCTGGGGAATCTGTATACTACCACTGGGGCTGCTGGGGCTCCTGTATACTACCACTGGGGCTGCTGGGGCTCCTGTATACTACCACTGGGGCTGCTGGGGCTCCTGTATACTACCACTGGGGCTGCTGGGGCTCCTGTATACTACCACTGGGGCTGCTGGGGAATCTGTATACTACCACTGGGGCTGCTGGGGAATCTGTATACTACCACTGGGGCTGCTGTATACTACCACTGGGGAGGCCTGTATACCACACTGCTGGGGTCTGTATACCTGTGCTGGGGTCCACCCTCGGCTTATACACGAGTCAATAGGTTTTTCCAGATTTTTGGGGCAAAAGTAGGGGGGTCGGCTTATACACGGGTCGGCTTATACACGAGTATATACGGTATATCCCTCATCCTGGCATATATGTCTCTCATCCTCGTATACATGTCCCCATCCTGTATAAATGCCCCCATCCTGGTATGTATATTGCTCATCCTGGTATAAATGCCCCCATCCTGGAACATATGCCCCCCATCATGGCATACGGTATGTCCCTCATCCTGGTATACATGTGCCCATCATGTATATATGGCCCCCATCCTGTATATGTATCCCCATCCTATATATATTCCCCCCATCCTGTATATATGCCCCCCATCCTGTATATATGGCCCCCATCCTGTATATATAGCCCCCATCCTGTATATATGGCCCCCATCCTGTATATATGGCCCCCATCCTGTATATGTACCCCCATCCTATATATGTACCCCCATCCTGTGTATATGCCCCCCATCCTGTGTATATGCCCCCCATCCTGTGTATATACCCCCATCCAGTGTATATACCCCCCATCCAGTGTATATGCCCCCCATCCTGTATATGTGCCCCCTATCCTGTGTATATGCCCCCCATCCCCAACCCTTTGATTATGCTATATGGCCCCCATCTACCCCCCAGACCCCCATGGCTCACCGAGGAGGGGTGCAGCTGCTCAGCGGGGGTACCGGAGGCAGGTTCTCGTGGTTGGGGGACACAGCTGCAGGACCAGAGCAGCGGAGATGTACCGGCGGCAGTAAGCGGTGGGCGCCGCCTTGTTTTTGTGGCTGGCTGCGTTCATTAACATTGCAGCCAGCGGTAGAGGCTTCAACAAAATGGCCGCGGCCATAATGGAGACCCGCGGCCATTTTGAAGCCTCTATCTCTACCGGCCGGCTACCACAAAAAACATGGCGGCGCCCACCGCTTGCTGCCGCCGGTACATCTCCGCTGCTCCGGTCCTGCAGCGGTGCCCCCCACCCACCGGAACCTGCCTCCGGCACCCCCACTGGGCAGCTGCACCCCACACACACCCCCTTATCTGGTAATATTTAATTTTTAATATTTTTTTTTTTTACATGCGCTTTTTAAGACGCACCCCCGTTCCCCCCCAAAGTTTGGGGGAACAAAAGTGCGTCTTAAAAAGCGGAAAATACGGTATATAAAAATATATATGAACTATACAGTGCCAGATGTGGCAGCAGCTGGGAAGTCCAGGAAACTTACAATGTCCATAAAAACATCAGTTTAAGGCTACATTCATTTTTTGATGCGGTTTTTTTTCAGTGCACTGCAGAAAACAGATCACTCAAATGACATCCCAGCAAAGTATAAGGATTTTCATTTTTGCCATTCAGACAGGGCACTTTAAAAGTGATTTGTTTTTTCACTTTTGGAGTACCCCGTTTTGGAAAGTGCATGTCAATTTGTGTTGCGTTTTTCTGATCCGCTTTTCTTATAGGAGCCATTGTCTATGGGTCAAAAAAACGCAGCACCCAAAAATGTACCCAAAAACGCATCAGAAAATGGATGAACTGCTTTTGGGTGTGTTTTTTTGATAGCTCCTGTTTTGCAGCAGAAGAGAAGCAGAAAAAAATACACAGTCTGAATGTAGCCTTAGAGAGCTATATATATATTTTTGTGAAAATGTTTATTTTTTTATTTTTAAATTGGAGCACAACCTTTATTATTGCAGAGGGTCACCAGCATGCAAGGCCATCTGTTCTAAACTTATGTGAAAGCAATTTATATAATAATAGCATATGGCCATTATATGCTTCACATCCATGATCTTATAGGCCTGTTCACACTGATGAAACCCCATAGTATGGCTATTGCTTCTTAAAAATGTGCAGTCGCTATTTAATGTCATAATCATGATATTAATAATATGTATTAATTTATATAGTGGTATTAAGTCCATAGCGCTTTACATACATTTGCAACACAGTCCCCAATGGGGCTTACATTTCAAGTATAATTCATATTCCAGTTGTCCTGCTCTGGTTCGGTAAACAGTGACTCCTGAGGTCACCCGGGGACAGCTCAGGTAACCATGGTACCTGCTATGGTTAGCAACCACCATGGTTACCTGAACCGTGACCTCAGGAGTCACCACTTACCGGACCGGAGCTGGCGGCGCATTCATTCAATGTTTGGAGGTTGCGGTGACAGGATGCTGTGTTCTTCACTGCAGCCTGCAATCAAGAAGACGTCACATAAGATCGAGGATGGGTATGAGGAAGTAATAAAGATGGAGTTCAGAGATGAGTTTGTGTTTTTATTTCTATTAAAATGTTTTCTGTGTTGTGTTTTCTTTACTATTTATTTGAAATTCTTAATTACCGGGTCTAACATTTGCTTGACATTAAGAATTTCGGCCTTAATACCAGCTGGCAATACAAAGCTGGCATTAACCCCTCATTATTCAGTTTGCCACTGCTACCTGGCAACTGTAAGAGCCATGTAAAGCACTAGGAATTGGCGCTTCTTATGAATGCACCAATGTTTGCTATTCTATAATGTGGGGGGGTCTAATAATGATGGGCCCTCACCCCCCTGAGGATACCAGCCCTCAGCTGCCTAGTTTCACCTTGGCTGGCAATTAAAAATTGGGCAAAGCCCTATGCAATTTTTTTTACCATTATTTTTATTTATTATTTTTACACATTATGATGCCAGGATGGTTGCCATACATTAATGTGTATGGCAGGGGTGGGGAACTTCAGGTCTCAAGGGCCACAAATAGGTCATACTTTCAGGATCTCCTTACTATTGCACGGGTGATAATTGAATCACCTGCAGTGGTGATGATTCCAACCCCTGTGCAATATTAAGAAAATCCTGAAAACATGACCTGTTGGTGGCCTTTGAGGCCTGGATTTCCCCACCCCTGGTGTATGATAACCAAGCACAGACAACATTCAGATTGTGGAAATGAAGTATGATTGCAACAGTAAATCATAGATACTCTCACAGAGTATGCATGTCTGTGATTGGCTGTTGCCAGTCAGTGAAATGAATATGCATGAAGCTTCATGGGTGGGACCAGAATTAAGTGAGAGGGAGAGCGGACCCGGAAGCAAGCAAGCAGCAGGAGACTGTTAAAATGATCTGTATGTGTGTTTGGCAGCTTTTGGACACCTTTGAAGGTGTTTTCACTGTGTTTCATGTTGCCTGCCATTGATTCCAATTGGTTTTGGAAGGATCGACAAACTGATTGTCGAACAATTCGTTCAACACCCCATATTTGGCGAACTAAACCGAATTCAAACACTCAGGTGTACGCTTATCTCTAGCCTCCACTTATTAATATATAAGAATATTTTCTTTTTTGGATAACTTAATTGTGGCTTCCTATGACACAAGTTTTAACAGAAAAATATTGAATGGTGATGTTTAAGTTTGCCAACAACATTCATGCTAATTACACCATACACAAATCTATTAGAAAAAACTCCAATGTTTTTGCCAAACAAAATGTCCTCTACCATTCAGACCGTCCACACCATTCATTGTGTAACGGTTGAGTAAGATTAATGACATCATGAAGGGCTCACTTCATAAGTGGTGAACTACAAGGACTTCCATAGGGAGAAAAGACAAGGCACATGAGAGTGAGCAACACTAAACAGCAGAGTATATAGTAAATCAAATACAAGCTTTATTAATATACAGTGCAGGGAAGGTTAAAAACACTTAAAAACACATAGGGGCCCCCCGGTGAGATGGCGGCAAACAATGGATAGTTAGATAATGATGGCAAACATTATAAAGCATATGCAGTGGTGATACAATTCTGTGCATATAATAGATAACAACCATATAAACATGCTTAAAAACATTTAAAAGCCAATATATCCGAGAGGTGGGATTGTATCAATAGATGGAGGTAGCAATAGGGACCCAAAGTTATCAAGGCGTATAGAGGCAATATATATATACCGTATATACATTTATGTATCAATCACCGTAATACTTTAGCAGGGTAAATATGTCAAGCCATTATAACATTTCAAGCATCCATGTGGAAATACGAAACAAACAGGTGGTGGCCAAGTAGTCAAAATTCCCTATAGGTTATACAGACACAATTTGTATGGCTATGGTTATAGTCATATGGGCAATAGTTCCCACATTACTTAGCTCAACAATATCAGATGGACCTACATACAACAAATCCCACCAGGAACATCAAGCAATGCGATAAACCTGTAGATAGCAATGAAGGTGTGACAGAACACACAATCAAACAGTGTAATACAAGGTGAATACAGTAATCCCACCAGGAACATCAAGCAATGCGATAAACCTGTAGATAGCAATGAAGGTGTGACAGAACACACAATCAAACAGTGTAATACAAGGTGAATACAGTAATCCCACCAGGAACATCAAGCAATGCGATAAACCTGTAGATAGCAATGAAGGTGTGACAGAACACACAATCAAACAGTGTAATACAAGGGTGAATACAGTAATCCCACCAGGAACATCAAGCAATGCGATAAACCTGTAGATAGCAATGAAGGTGTGACAGAACACACAATCAAACAGTGTAATACAAGGGTGTATACAGTAATCCCACCAGGAACATCAAGCAATGGGATAAACCTGTAGATAGCAATGAAGGTGTGACAGAACACACAATCAAACAGTGTAATACAAGGGTGAATACAGTAAGGATAGAATATAGTGGTCAATAGGGCATGACAGTTAATTAATCATAATTGTATATATGTATATCACCTAGTATGATAGAACATCAGTTGGTGATAAGATGCCAGCGAATAACAGAGTTGTTGTCACCTGGTGGGACTAGATACCCAGTTAGGCACGGTGTGATGCAAGAAAAAAGTTTGGCGTTAATAGGGCACAATAATCAATTTGGGCTTGTCACTGTAAATGTAAGATATAGATATATGGTTAATGAACCAAGTAATGCCCTAAACAGATGACATTATAAGTTTCATCTTGTGCTGCTGAGCATCAGTGAGTAATCAAGTCTTATAAAAGATATATAAGAGCATACAACCCTGTGTTATGGAAGGTTATATCCTATGTGAGTCAGTCATATAGTCATCACAGACAGAAGTCACAAAGCGGCCTGAAGTGCCAAAATGAATGTTCCCCCTGCCTATGAATGTTCCCCCTGCCTGGCACGGTGAGCACCCTCTTATATTGTTTAAACATTGTGGTGCGCCTATTTCCTTCTAACTACAAGGACTTCATCAACTTCACCTGGTCTGCATTGCCTTCCTTTCCGGGCTCATAAACCTTCAATGCGCTAATGGCATTGGCCCTCAAACTTAGCTGCCATCTACCAAACCTATTGGAACTTTCTCTTCTACTCGTCTTTTTTTTCATTCGTCATTTTTCTCATTCCTATGCTTTTCCATTCCCTCCTTCCTGTCCCTTTATCTACTGGGTTAAATTTATTTAGAGTTACTAATTTAGAAACTTTAATTATTGTGCATTATTGTATTTTTATAAAAATGTGCACAAATGTATAAAAATATGTATATTTTATGCATACTTTTTAGTATGTTTTACCATCTTTCTACCCTAGACGGTGAACATGGCTGCTACTATCCTGTTTTGGCAACTTAAGTTGTATTGGTTTTGCTAGGTTGCAACTTCATGGCTTTTTTTGTATTTTAGCAGTTTTCTTTTTTATGCCATTATTATACCAATAAAGAATATAATGAATAAACTACTGCATATGTGAATCAAGCTATTTTTTAATGATGTTTGAATAAGTTGTCCACTACTCAGACAACCCGTCTCACTCACTATGTTGACTCCAAGTAAAATAATAACATATATCTAGGTCCTATGCAGGCACTGTTCTAGTAGTGTCAGCACTGGCTCTCCTGGGGCTCAAGTGACAATATTCTGTCATGTGATCCCTGTGTCCAACCAGAGGCCGCTTCCCTCTCCCTTCCTTCAAATAAATCAGACATTGAGAAAGTCAGATGGAAACCTCACTCTCAGGTCTCACTTCCTTTGCATGACAGTTACGTCCAAAGAAGGGAATATTAGTGATGTGGCAGCTGATTGGGCAGGAATCGTATGACTGAACATCGTCACACAAGCCCTAGAGAGCCAGTGCCAAACACCGCTGCCGCTTGCACCTGAGGTGAGTATAGCTGTTATTATTTTACTTGGGGAAAAAATTGTGATGAGAGAGGGTGTTTCAGTAGTCGACAACTCCTCTTATGCCTTATGAAACAATTTTATTAAATTTTTTTCTATTTATTTAAATTAAATTTAGTATAAAAAAACAAAAAAAAAAAAATCAACCGATGTGCCCCATGTGAACATGCAAAACAGATGTTGAAACATCCATTAGTGGTCAAAGTGTAATGGCCACTTTACACGTCCCGATATTGGCGTCCAACTCCGACCACAAGTCACGTGGTTTTGTGCGTTGGCCCCGATATCGTTCGTGTGTTGTATGGTATAAATTTCCAACACGATGCACGAACGATGCAAAACCAATATCGGGGATCAAATGAGCCTGCTCTCCAACGGCCCGATATTGGATGGGCGTTGTGGCAGGATCGTGCTGTGTAAAAGCCCAACTACGATGTGGAGTACAACTTTCCCTATCCTGTCCCATGTTAAATGGTCGTTCCTTGGTCGGCCGTACAAGGGGGCGTACACATCGTAGTGGCATTGCCTGCCGATATCGCGCTGTGTGGCATCTCCTATGCGATCTTGAAATTCTGCCCAGAAAAAGTGCGCTCCCGCGGCGTTGGATCCAATATCGGACCGACGTTGGGACGTGTAAAGTGGCCATAACTCCAGTCTAGAGCTGGAAAAATGTTTAAAGTTCCTGCCCTTAGAAAAGTTCCCATTGTATTCGTGAGCTAAATTGTTTTATGTTTTCTTGCGAGGAAAGTAAATGATATGAATTGTGTAATGCAAATTCATTTCAGCCTCAGGCGTAAGCACTAGACACAGACCTACAGTAAGTACTTTATAGGAAATCCAAGACTGTCTGAAAATGTTCACCTGAAAAGTTCTAAAACCACAATACTGTGTGATGTAGGGAAAAACAGAGTTTCTTTTTTAGTCTTAGAGGTACATACATGAATCCTTTCACTTTCAAAGTTATCTAAAGAAAAAAAAAACATACTGAAAGGTGACAAACATAAGATTTCTTCCCGTAAGACTCGTAAATAGGTACATGTCCCAAGGTGTAAAGACAGCCAAAGTTCCTATAAAAAGTACATTGATACATTGTGCTTTCTCCCTCTGACGCTGAAAAATTATTTACCATAATTTTGAGAAATTTTAAGTTACACATATCACTAAGGGTATGTGCACATCAGTCGTTTTGTGGGCTGCTTTTGGACGTTTTCCGTCGGCGTTTTCCGCTCAGTTTTATGTTAATTTATGTTAATCCTACCCTCCGGTTGGATTAACATGCTAGTCAATGGATTTTAGAAAACTCTGTCTACATTACAACGTTTTTCTTCTGGTCGTTTTCAGTCAAAACTGAGTTTTTTCACCGGTTTCCAAAAATAGAGCAAGTGACTTCTTTCCTCCGTTTTTCCACCGGTTTCAGCTGAACAAGTGCACTAAAAACTCAGTTTTAAAACCGCTCAGAAAAACCGCCGACAAAACGCTGTAAAACCGGGCGGAAAACGAGCAAAAAACGAGCAAAAAACGAGGGACACTGCTGAGCACAGAAAACTCAGTTTCTGCCAGTGTCCTCCGGTTCCCGGTCGGTCTGCAGAAATGCAGAACCGACTGATGTGCACATAGCCTAACACATTGAACCGTCTGAAAATGTGCACTTGGCAACTCCGAGTCACATGACCATAGAACCATCTAGGACTTTGTGAGCACATGTGTATGGGTGCTTGGGAGTAAAGAAATTTGCTTTCTTTTTAAGTGTCATCAATACGAAATGTGCAAGTGAAGTGAAGGGAAATACATGAATATGCAAACGTAGCTATCTCTTTTTAATCTCAGTGTGCCTATAATCAACAAAAATGTGTTTAGTCCCCGTTCACACTGCATGATTTCACTGATCAGTGTTCATCAGTGTTTGTGTGCCAAAACCAGGAGAGGAACTTGCAGAGAAAAACTATATTATTACCATCAATGCCAAAAACAGAAACCAAGAGCACTTACAGGATGCAGTCAGAGCCCAAATGTGAAGCAAGCCCAGCTGCAGGCTGATAAATCACCTCTACCAGCAAGATGTGGGAGGCGACCTGCCATGCATACACTGGGCTTGCATAAAGCACCATTCACACTGGTACTTATGATGCAGAGTGTCTGAAAGCTACCCAACCGCTCCGCTGCCTGAGCATTGGGCCGCACAGTACGATGCTTCTGCACTACTAGATGAATGGCGCCCCTATGGGCCCAACTGCACCCTGGATGGATAAAAAAGTGCAAAAGTTTTTTATATGATAAATAAAAAACCTTTATAAATGGGATTTTGGTTCATGTATTGGCCCAAGACATTTAAGCTGATGATCCACGTCACGGAATCCCATGCTCATCAGTCCTAACAAAACTGTACAAAAACTACTAGAAAAAAAGCAGCATCAAAAAACCTTACCATCAATGCCAGAAACAGAAACCAAGAGCACTTGCAGGATGCAGTCAGAGCCCAAATGTGAAGCAAGCCCAGCTGCAGGCTGATAAATCACCTCTACCAGCAAAATGTGGGAGGCGATCTGCCATGCATACACTGGGCTTCATATGTATCAGTGTGAATGGTGCTCTATGCAAGCCCAGTGTATGCATGGCAGGTCGCCTCCCACATCTTGCTGGTAGAGGTGATTTATCAGCCTGCAGCTGGGCTTGCTTCACATTTGGGCTCTGACTGCATCCTGTAAGTGCCCTTGGTTTCTGTTTTTGGCATTGATGGTAAGGTTTTTTGATACTGCTTTTTTTCTAGTAGTTTTTGTAGAGAAAAACTATAATTGAAAGATTGTATTTCAAAAAGAGTAATAGGCATTTGTGTGAGCGCTGGGGAAGTGGATTCCACTTGAGGAAGACGCTTGGAGAGCGTAGAAACGCGTAGTGGTCTAAAGGACCCTGCCTTTTTATTGTACAAATAAAGCCGAGAGGTAACTATTCATAATAGCCTTGGTGCCGGTTGATTCCCCAGCGCTCACACAAATACCTATTACTCTTTTTGAAATACATTCGTTCCTCCGCTATGCGGAGTGAGGTATGGAGCAGCTCCGGGCAATAGGACCTTGGATGACGTCCTGAACACGCCCACGGACCCACTACGTGACTTCTCACATGTGAGGTGCTGGGATTAAGGACGCAGCAAAATCTTCATTATCCACAGCCGCTTATTAGCCGAGGACACAGGGAGATAAACATCAATGCACTAACTCTTGTTGTGCAAACAGCACAACAAGCACAGGTGAGGTTCCCATTCAAATAATCTGCCCCCGATGACAATTACAGAGTGGCGCAACAATATTACCTTCTTTATAATTGAAAGATTGACACTTGTTCTGGGTTTTGGAGTCACTCCTGGTTTTGGCACACAAACTGGATGGACACTGATCAGTGAAAAAACTTTGGCCGGCTTCACACTACGGCTGGGATCCGATACATGGTTGTCCGCTTGAGGCAGACAGCCCCGGAACTGATCAGCACACAGAACTGGAGGGCTAATTTGCCCTCGGGTCCTGTGTGCAGCTGGCGCAGCTGCTGCCGCTGGTAACTCAGGACCGCGGCTTGCAAGGAGCGAGACGCATTCCTGATCTGTCTGAGGGGACAGCTCCATGGTGCTGAAGCTCAGCGTCGGACCCTCCTAACAGTTCAGGACCGCGGCTAGCTCCCCACGAGCCGCGGTCCTGACCTATCAGCGGTGGCAGCTGCGTGCGGTTTCACACCGGACCCGAGGGCAAATTAGCCCTCAAGTTCTGTGTGCTGATCCGGTCCGTGGCTGACTGCCTCAAGCGGACAGCCATGGATTGGATCCCAGCCGTAGTGTGAAGCCGGCCTTAGAAATTGTGTTATCCTTTTTTCCGTCCATTACAATTTCTATACGTTACAGTGCAATCTGAGATTTCGGAAACACTGTCTCAGAAGCTCTAATGATCTACTTTCTGTTCATATTCTTTATCACGATTATTGTTTAATTTAAGCAGTGCTACAAAAAGCTTAAACGATGTAATGGAGGTAACATAATCGTTGCATCCGTTACAAGTTTATATTTTTAACATTTATTGTGAAGTCTGACATATATAAATGCAAAAAATAAGAAACCTGAATACATGTATAATCTTTTTGACCAATTTTAATGAAAACATTGCTGGGTACTATGACTCGGCCAATAACAACGTAATATCACATTGGATTGAAAAATGCACCAGAATCCAGAATCCAAGAGACATATTGCTACCAAATCCATATAGCCAACTTGCTGCATCGTTGTGTGTGACACCGCGATAATGATGTCGTTAACGACTTCGCCTGTTCACAACAGTGAACAAGTATCGTTCGCTGAGTTGCTGCTCGCTACATCGTTGGTGCATCGTCCACGATATCTAGACGTGTGACATCTCACCAACGATGTCAAAAAGATGGCTTAACGACCACGCGCCCATGAGATCGCTAGTGATATCTTAACAACAATGAAGCTTGGAACTGTTCCTCAACACACAGCGTTGTCCTAACGATGTCGTTTGAACGACTCCAAACCCGTGATGCTTGAGAAATATCGTTCACGATCTCGTACCGTGTAACGGGGCCTTTGGCCTTTGTGTGCCATAACATTACCATGATTGCACTTATTTTAATACAGTATAAATGTATGTGAACCACTTCTAACATGGATGATCAATTACCCATAGTAAGGGTATGTGCCCACAGGACATTTTTGCTGCGTTTTTCCTGCGGTTTCTGCATGCAGAAAACCATTGGTTTTATGGTAATTTATGCTAATTTGTTCCTGCGGTTTTGATTCCCAGCAAAACCAATGTATTTCACAGAAACACTGTGCCCACACATTGGTTTTGCAAGTGTCAAGAGCTGTCAAATAGCTGCGTTTTTGGTGCGGATGGGAAAGAATTGACATGTTAATTATTTTCCTGCGTTTTTGCTAAAGACAATGGAAAAAACGCAGGAAAAACGCAACATCAAAAACGCAGGAAAAACGCACATAAAACACGCAAAAAACGCACAAAACACGTGCACAAAACGCAGACAAGATCATAGCTAATCTCCTGTCAAGGACTCTAGGATCCTCAGGATCCTACACTGCCCTCCTCCTCCATCAGCCACTTCCCCCCATAACTGAAGACCAACTCTCCTCCCTCCTGTCAAAATCACACCTCACCACCAGCGCCCACGACCCGCTCCCATCCCACCTCATTCCCAACCACACCTCCATTTTCATCCCAGCCCTCACCCACCTCTTTAACCTTTCACTTAGCACTGGTACCTTCCCCTCGGCCTTCAAACACGCCCTAATCACGCCCATCCTAAAAAAACCCTCACTTGACCCTACCTCTGTCTCTAACTATCGCCCCATATCTCTTCTCCCATTCGCCTCTAAGCTACTTGAACAACACGTCCACTCCGAACTGTCCTCTCACCTCTCCTCGTGCTCCCACTTCGACCGCCTACAGTCCGGCTTCCGACCCCTCCATTCCACCGAAACAGCCCTGACCAAAGTCACCAACGACCTACTGACCGCCAAGAACAAACACCACTACTCCATCCTGCTACTCCTTGACCTGTCTGCCGCTTTCGACACGGTTGACCACTCCCTTCTTCTCCGGATCCTGGAATCCCTTGGCATCACCCACCTTGCCCTCTCCTGGATCTCCTCATACCTAGCAGACCGGACCTTCAGCGTCTCCCACTCCCACACCTCCTCCTCACCCTACCCCCTTTCTGTCGGAGTCCCCCAAGGTTCGGTCCTGGGACCCCTACTTTTCTCCATTTACACTCTCGGCCTAGGGCAACTCATCGAGTCCCATGGCCTCCAGTACCACCTCTACGCCGACGACACCCAAATCTACCTGTCCGGCCCTGACATCACCTCCCTACTCTCGAAAATCCCTCAATGCCTTTCCGCCATCTCATCCTTCTTCTCTGCCCGCTTCCTTAAACTCAACATGGACAAAACTGAATTCATAGTCTTCCCCCCAAGAAATTCCACCCCACCTCCCAACCTATCCATCTGCATCAACGACTGTGCCCTCTCCCCAGTCCCCCAAGCCAAGTGCCTCGGGGTAATCCTCGACTCCTCCCTATCCCTCAAACCCCACATCGAGGCCCTCACCACATCCCTCCGGCTCCAGCTCAAGAACATCTCACGGATCCGCTCCTTCCTCACCCACGACACCGCTAAAACACTCATCCATGCTCTTATCATCTCCCGCCTTGACTACTGCAACCTCCTTCTCAATGGCCTCCCGGCTAACTCCCTCACACCTCTCCAGTCTATCCTCAACTCCGCTGCCCGACTCATCTATATGTCCTCCCGCTACTCCCCTGTCTCCCCCCTCTGCCAAGCCCTTCACTGGCTCCCCGTCTCCAAGAGATCCCAATTCAAAACACTAACCATGACGTACAAAGCCATACACAACCTGGCCCCACCATACATCTCCGACCTGGTCTCCCGATACCTACCCTCACGCAACCTCCGCTCCTCCCAAGAACTCCTCCTCTGCTCCCCCCTCATCACCTCTTCACACAACCGAGTCCAGGACTTCTCCCGGGCATCTGCCTTACTCTGGAACTCCCTACCCGAACACGTCAGACACTCTCCTACCCTGAGTAACTTCAAGTGTCACCTGAAGACTCACCTGTTCCGTCAAGCCTACAACCTGCCATGAGACCCAGGCGAACGCCCCATACCTGACATTCCCCCATCCTACTGTATCCTAACCCACCCCTCATAGACTGTGAGCCCTCGTGGACAGGGTCCCTGCCCCTCCTGTACCTGTACGTCCTGATCGCCTAGATTTAGTGTACTTGTTCTTGTCTCCCTCATCCTCATGTAAAGCGCCATGGAACCCAATGGCGCTATATAAATAAATAATAATAATAATTAAGTTTTGCTGCATTCAGGACTGCTTAAAAAACGTCCTGTGGGCACATAACCCTAAGGTGCCAGTTGACTGTGTAGGTGAGATTATCAAGATAGCTGTTTGAAGGCGCATTCTGTGAAGAGTAGTAGTAATCTCACCAACTGAGTTCTACAATGGTTCTTGCTCCACATCAGACAGTCTCTGTGGTTTATGTGTCTAAAGAAACTGAGGATGAAGAAAGAAAAAAAAAAAAAAAAGAGGGAAAACCTGTGGACAAGCAGAAATGTTGATGCCATACTATAACTCTATCGCAAGCATTACTTTAGGATGCGTGAAGATAGTATTGAATTGTCCCTTCAAATTTAATCGGCCTTTTAACAAAATGAGATAAAGAAGAAGTCTGAAGTTTCCGCTTAGGCATCAGTCTCTGTTGTTCCTGTGAAGGATGGGGACTTTGTTGTTGTTCGCTACAAACTATGTACGTTTGCATAATGTTCAGCAGTTCTGTCTCATGTTTTTGGAAGATATTAGAAAAAACTTTTGAGCAGCACCAAGTTTTTGGGTGCAAAATCTGTCCAGCAATCCAATCCTTGCTTAATATATCACAAAAAACGACAGCAGCACTCCAATCCAAGGTCTTTAGATGCCTTTAATCAGGCCCACAGGGCGACCACGCGACGTTTCAGTCACCAAGTGACTTTTGTCTAGCAACTAGTCTCAGCCCACATGCCTCTTTTTAAAACCACAACATTTACATATTAAATGTGCTTCAATTACCCTTATTATACTGTTTTACACGTTATTCCTTCAACATGCAAACCCTCCAGTGCCTAACATTAATCCATACAATAGTGATCCATGTTATTATGCCATCGCATCATCATACAGTGTACCAAAATCACTTATTGAAATGATAACTACCTTAAATATTAATTGATTGGTTCCTCCTCCCAGGTGGTGTGAAGATCGTCGCCATAGCAGCCCCCCATGAGTCTCTATTGCCCCTGCCATGCTTACACACCGCTCTATGCTGTCCGGGGCCGTCGCGCCGGAAGTGACGTCATTCTACCTGCGCCTAGCTTCCCTCTTGCTATGGAGCACAGGAAACATCGCAGGCGCCTTCTTGGTACACTAAAAATATAAAATAGATGCAAGAATGTCTGTCTGAATGTAACCTTAATCATAACCTGCTATATGAGGTCAAGACTCAAGCCAAGCTTTTAGGGTACCGTTACACGTCGCAACATTGCATGCAATTTCACTGGCAATTTGCTGGTTGCAGTGAAATCATGGACACATTGTTACATTTGTACACAGCAATAATATAGAACAATGTGTCCATGATTTCACTGCAACCAGCAAATTGCCAATGAAATTGCATGCAATGTTCCGACGTATAACGGTACCCTCAATCTATTATCCATGTTTTTCTTCCTTGGGTTGGGAACTATATTATTACTTTTAGTAAGGCTGGCTTCACACTGCAGGATTTTCACTGATCAGTGTCCATCAGTGTTTGGGTGCCAAAACCAGGAGTGCTCCAAAACTCAGAACAGGTGTCAATCTTTCAATTATAGTTTTTCTCTGCAAGTTCCTTTCCTGGTTCCTCTCCTGGTTTTGGCACCCAAACACTGATGGACACTGATTAGTGAAAAACTGCAGTGTGAAGCCAGCCTAAGGGCCGCTTTACACACACCAACTTCCGTGTCCAACTTCTGAACAACTTACTGGTTGCAGTGACATCATGGACACATTGCTCCATTTTGTGGCTGTGTACAAATGGAACTATGTGTCCATGATTTCACTGCAACCAGTAAGTTGGTCAGAAGTTGGACAGATAAGTTGGTGTGTGTAAAGTGGCCATAAGACTTTAGTAACCGTATTTTCTCCCTCCAAGAAAAATGGTCTAATTAAGCTAATCAGACTGATCAGAGTTTGATTATAGTCTAATCAGAGTTTGATCTGTTTTTCTCATGGCTGCTTTACACGTCCCGATATCGTCGTCCAACTTCGATAAAAAGTCACGTGGTTCGTTGTGTTGGCCTCGATATCGTTTGTGCGTTGTGTAGTGTAAATGAGCAATTCGATGCAAGAACGATGTCAAAACGATATCGGGGGAGAAATGAGCAGGCTCTCCAACTGCCGATATTGGATGGACAATCTGGCAGGATTGTGCTGTGTGACAGCCCAACACCGACTTGGAGAACAACTTCCCCTATTCACTCCCATGTTAAATGGTCGTTCCCTGGTTCGCGCGTACAAGGGGGCGTATACATCGCAGTTGTGTTGGCTGCCGATATCGCCCTGTGTGACAGCTCCTATGTGTTCTTGGATTTCAGCCAAAAAAGTGCGCGCTCCCGTGCCGTTGTGTACAACATCGAAACGATGTTGGGACGTGTAAAGTGGCCATCAGAGGTAGAGAATTAAAGAAAGAAAAAAAGTTTGTCCATCTTCTCCATTCTGTCAATGCATTAAGATTTGAATGTCATCCATATAATCTACAGATGTGTCCTTTCTGATGAAGCTAGAGCCCCTTTTGTGGCAATCCTCTATTGTAGCTGAAATATGATGCTCCTTTATATAAATCCCCCCTCTAGCAACTCTATTCTCTAACACAGAGGTAGACAATTATTTTTTCTTCTTGAGACCGACTGTTGTGGACAGCTAATCCATTTAAACTAATTCTGTTCAATAACAAGTTATTATGATTATTGTCATTTTCTATACATGTATTGCTTATTATTAAGCAGATTAAAACATGTAATTTACAGATTTTTATACAGTTTATAAAAGAGTAAACCATACTGCTTCTGTTATTCACATTTTGTCCTATGATCAACAGCTCCTCCAAAAACAATATGATGTTCCCAGCTCGCTGTCTCACACACAGTATTGGAACGCACAACCCCACACACATAATACTGTACCCCAAAGCCCTCAACAGACAGTATAACGGCCCCAACAGCCCCCCATAAAGTTTGATACCAGATATAGTATGATGGCCAACACAAAGTATGAATGCCCATGTTGCGCCCAGGCTTTGGGATACTTGGGTGTCAGGCTCTGAGGGCTTCAGCGTTATCACGGGGAATGGCGGCCGCGCCTGGCCCCGTGTCCTGGGCCTATTCAAAAAAAGGGGTTATATTTACAGGGGATTATATACAAAGTTTTTGTCGTGACGCCACCTGTAGTGTCTGGTGAGATGCCACCAGCGCCGCCACAGTCCGCCGGAGGTAGATGGTATTGCGGCAGGTTGGGAAAGTCCTCCACAGGTAGTACTGGACCTCAGGGCAGCATTCCTGGATAGAAACAAGTTCATGCAAAGAAAACAAGCTGTGACCAAAGTCACTGTTCCCCCGGGTACTTTACTGCCATTTGCATAAGTCTCATACAAAATTACAGTTAGCACTCCTGAAGGTATGAGGACAGGTAGCTTAATGGGTGGCTGCAGGCAGATCCTAGGTGGTATGGTGGACCCTTGGTGTGTCTGCTCGTTCTATTCCGTCTGTTCCTTTCCTACTTCCCAGTGATTGTGTGAAGCCTGGTGACTTGAAGCCCACCTGACCTCCTGCTTTCTCTCACCCTTGCCGCCGTTGGGTAACCCTCTGCTGGCTGGCCACTCGTTCCCTTGGCGGTGCCTGGTACCCTCTTTTGGTCTGCTCAGGTGCCCGGGAGGAGTGTAAACTCCGCGGACTCCGGATTTTCTGTGGTCCTAAAGTATCCCACAGGTGCGGGCTCCGGTGCCCGGTAAACTGTCTGGGAGACCCTGTTGACGTCCTTCTTCCCAAACCAGTTGCTCTCCTGAAAAAGCTCTTCCCTCTTCAAAATCTCTCCTCCTGTTCCATCTCTTCTTCCTGATCCCTCAGCCAAGAGACTTAGCAGCAAGCCTCAAGGCAAAGACCTCAAAGGTCCAAGCTAAAACCTCCAAAGACCCTCTTGTTCCCCCTAGAGGTGATTTTATTCCCTCCCGGGTAACCTCCCACCATGTAATCTAGTGTGGGAGTGCTGGTTAATGGGTGCCACCCACCATACTAGAATCCTCCTGCAGCTGGGGCAACTGCACCTCTTTAACAGGTGCAGTACCCCTCTGTGACGCCTGCTTAGCGGGACGCCAAACCCACATATCTCTTCTTTTATTGTGTGCCAGACCCACACAGTCACCCATACAGTATGATTTTCCCCACCACAGTTATGACATCTCTCCAACACGTTGTAATGGCTTCCACAGCTCCCCACACAGTATCATGGCCCCCAACAGTCCATCAAAAAGTATGATTCCATTTAATGATGACACCCATGCAGTGTAATCCCTACAGTTCCCTATAGACAGAATGATAACCCTTACAGTATGATCTCACATACCTCCCAGCACATTATGATGGACAAACAAAGCCCCCAAAGAGAATTATGGCCAAAAAGCCTTCAAATAGAATGATGACACACACCTTCAGCAAATAAAGAATAATGACTTGCAAACAATTAATTTGTTGGTCCCCCACAGTCCTCCACCACAGCCCATAATATAATTCCCCACAGGCCCCAATACAGAATGATGATCCCTACAGGCATTCAGAATAGAATGAGGTCCCCATAATATGATCCCCCATAGACCCTCAATCTCAGTGTGCAGCTAAAAACCATCTTTTGGACGCCTTAATTTAGCTGTATAAGGCAGCCCAACATTGAAAATGTGCAAGGCCGGTGGCAGGTGTCATGCCACCACAGGCGGAACGGAACAGGCGGACCCTCTAGACCACAGAACACTGTGGATGCTGAACCCAGAGACCAAGCCGGACACCAAAGGCAAGTTAAGTAACGTTTATTTGAACACAGGATCACAAGGGGATACAGCCCCTAGAGAGAGCCACAGGACCGAAACACCGGTGATCCCCCAAGGGAGCCCAGCGAGAGTGACCCCTATACAGGGATATCAAGCAGGGCAGCGATGGAGGGACCAGTGAGCCAGAACCAGCGAACCGACCCTAGGGGTACAGTACCGGAGGGCAGTTGTTGAATACCAGGATCAACTAGGCTGTCGGTATACGGTTCAAACTCCACACAAAAGACCTCAGGAGTGGACATGGATGTCTGACATATGTACCATGCTCCAAAACCTTGAGGACTCCACCAAAATGGTGAGCAGCGATGACGCCATCATTAGCGTCACCATCCCCCTTCTCTGTCTTTTAAAATGCTCTCTGCTCAAAATCAAAGACGATGCATTGCAGGCGGAGCACGATGAGTTGGAGCAAGAAACCGTACTGGGTGATTATACACAGCCCAGCCTCATCTCATCCCAATGTGCATTGGAGGACTATGACGAGGAGGAAGAGGATGAAGAAATAGAGCTACTTTCATGCGGAATTGATGGTAATACATTCACAACCGTCATACCGTCGGTTCAGCGTTGATGGCCAGAGGACAGGGGAGAGGAGGAGGAGGATGATGAGGCCAGCATGGCCAGTCATGCTGTTGGTGAGGACCCTGAAGTCTTGCCTGTTAACAGTCTGGCGCACATGGCTGACTTTATGTTACGCTGCCTGTCTCGTGACCCTCGCGTTATCAACATCTTAGCGGACACTCATTACTGGTTGGTGACACTTTTAGACCCACGCTACAAGGAGAACTATATTTCTCTTATTCCCGAGGCATAGAGGTCTACAAAAATGCTGCAGTACCAGAAGGCCATAGTCACGGAATTAGTCCAAAAATTCCCTTCTGAAAACGCTAGCAGCAGAGGTCACGATTCAGTGGACAACTAAGGCGTCCGGCCGAGAGAGGCACAAGTGTAATCGAGCAGAGGTAGGGGAACACTCTCAAAGATCTGGGACACTTTTCTTAGCACCTCCAGTAGCACAGGCCCTGAAGTGCGGGGTAGTGTCACAAGGACTGCAAAGTTTGCGAAGATGCTGAGGGAGTACCTTGCCGATCGTACAAAAGTGCTCCTAGATTCCTTTGTCCCTTATAATTATTGGGTATCCAAGCTGCACACGTGGCAGGAATTGGCTCTCTACGCATTGGAAGTCCTGGCCTGCCCTGTCGCTAGCGTTTTGTCAGAGCGTGTTTTTAGTGCCGCAGGTGGAATCATTACTGATACAGGCACCCGCCTGTCAACTGAAAATGCTGACAGGCTGACTCTGATCAAGATGAACAAGGGTTGGATTGGGCCTGACTTCACATCACCACCAAATGATAGTGTAATTTAAATTTTGTGCCAGTAAATTGCCATGCATCTCCGCACACCCACACATGGGTACACACTTCATGACTTCATGACTTTGGCTACTTGCTGTACTGCTCCTCCTTCTCCTCATCTGCCACCATCATATGATCAGTGAGACCGTGGTTCATGATGCCACGAAAAAATTTATTTACATCATATTTATGATGATGATGACCCTAACCGTTCAAAAGATAGGCAGTAGTTTCATGTATACCCCCCAGGGGTAAATATTTTAGTCCATACTTACAGAATGGGCATTACAAGGACAGGAGACCCTCTCCTTTGTAATGGGAACAATATTTAGAGGCTCTCCTCCATGTTCCTTTCCAGGGGCATTGGGGTACCTCCCAATTTTTGGCTGCCCTGCCAAAGGGCAATACTACAAAAGACCCACTTCCTTAAAATGGGCACAATATTTAAAGAGAGAAAGAAGGGGGGGGGGACAAAGGCGCAATAGTGCCCCTATCACTAGACACTAGAACCGGAAGGTGAGAAAAAAGCCACTCACCTATGTCAGTTGTGATCCCACAACTGGTTAGTAAGCCTGGTAGGACAAATTCCTGGATGGCTGCTGCTGACTTCCACCGTTTCCACTTACGGAAACGACGTCAAAGTGCTTGAGGAAGGTGGTGTATCACAGTCCGCGCTGCCAAGATTTCCGCGTGTTAAAACATGCAAGGGAGCCGGTGTCAAAAACAAAACCTTTTCTTTATTCATCCAACGCGTTTCAACGCCCTCCTGGGCATTCATCAGGTATCCCTGATGAAGACTCCAGGAGGGCGTTGTAAACGCGTTGGATGAATAACGGAAAAGGTTTGTTTTTGCACCGGCTCCCTTGCATGTTTTACACGCGGAAATCTTTGCGCGCGGACTGTGATACACCTCCCTTCCCTCAAGCACAATATTTAAAGAGGCACTCATGTACGTCTCTTCCCAGGGGCATCGGAGTGCCACACAATTTAAAAAAAAAAAAAGTCTTTCATGTAATCCAAAAAACTAACATACACCAACTCTGTCTCACAAGTGGGTATGAGCTCTTAATATTTTCTCCAGGAAAATCCATTTTGGTTTCATTTTGTAACGTTTTCTTGACAGTCCGTAAAAATGACGTAATAGTCTGACAACATTGTTGACATCAGTGACCTTGGGGTCTGAAAGGCTTACAGGGGCTTTCCCATGCTGTTCCCATGTCATTTGAGCACTGTTCTGATACTTTTGTGACATTTTTAGGATTTATCCATGCTGCCGGGGGTCATGCCAGAAAAATACTCAGATCTCCCATAGGATAACATTGGGGTCAGTGCTCGGGACGAGTACACGAGTATCTTGGAATGCTCGGCCCGAGCATCGAGCACTCGAGCATTTTAGTACTCGCTCATCTCTAGTCATGAATAAAGCTACTCTGTTTATTGTATGAAAATTTGTACTCTAGGGTTTTTTGTTTTTTTTCTGCATATAGGTGAACAGGGCTCCAACTCGTCCGAGAATTAATGCTACTGGTGAGCCCTTGGCAGCCCAGTCTGACACTCTGAGTCTGCAGACTTGTGAATCCTTACATTTTGCAACTCTCACTGTCAAGATACTCCGGTGTCACTGCTAAGAGCATGATGTCACGTGATTGCTTTAACATGATTTTTATACATGAGGACACGAGTGTACTATACAAGAGAATTGAGTGCGATAGTGCATCTCTAATCAGAATCTGGCATGTAGTATGGCAACTTGCAGTTACATGACTGACTGATCTTAACAGCAACATAGAAGAAACCTAACATCTTGCTCTACCCCAAGATATTAGGTCTATTCACAACTTACATAGTTTCCGGCGATCCATAAAAACACATCTTTTTAGGGCGGCCTACAATGATCAATAGTCAAAGTCATCAAGACATAGCATATCCGCTCCACCAGTCTCAAGTGGATCACAAATAATGGTTGATGGCCACTTACTCTGCTCTTATCTGTTCCCCATCTCCTCAAGTTGACTATACCATCATTGTAAATAAGCATATTATAGTCCATATATAGTCTACACTGTCCATATATGACAGCATTTGCTACTATTACCTTTTGTGTCTCCCTATTTCCTCACAGACTGTAAGCTTGCGAGCAGGGACCTCACTCACTCCTCCTGGGCTCAGTGATGTATTTATTTATTGTCTCATATGGTCTGTATTGTATTATATTTGTATTGTCTCATATTATACTGTATTGAATTTTATCTTATTATTGTATTATATTTTATTATATATTATTGTATTGTATTGTCTTGTATCATTTACCCTCTGAATTGTAAAGTGCTGTGGAATATGTTGGTGCTATATAAATAAAAATTATTATTATTATTATTAGTAGTAAGGACCTTAAAGTTATGAAGATTTTTTTTGCTCAAACTTGATGTATTTGCAAAAACTGTTTAAAAACTTATAAAATGCAGATAATTCTATTTCAGTAAACCATAGAAACTAATAACTAAAAGATCTAAAAACAAAGATGCAACAAACTTTGTGAAACCAAAAATTTCAGTCAGTCTCAAAATGTTTGGCCACAACTATGTATTAATATCAGAATCCTCGCCAACAAAATTTAGGAAATAGAAATAATGTTCGAAGAGACTCAAGATATCGTAGTGATGACACAGAAATGGCTGGATGACAGCTATGACTGGGTAAATAAACTGGGCTACAGACTGTTCACGAATGACTGTACAAATAGGATGGGGAAGGGTTTGTGAGGCTACTGAAAATGTAGAGCTCCTGTGGGTGGAAAAAAAAAAAAGAAAAAGAACAATAAAATACTTATACCGGTTTGTTATAAGTCTCCCAGCATAATAGAAAAATAAAAAAGACACTAGATGGGGCAGCAAATCAAAGAAGGGGGGGGCCGCCGATACTGACCTTCCGAAGACGCTCCCGATCGTTGCTTAGCGACGCCGGGACTCGCGTCGGCTTCACCCGCCGCACTGGGCATGCGCGGACCGGAAATGACGCGGTTTCCGGTCTCGCGTCATGAAGAGCGGGGCGGGATGATTCCACTGGGCTCCCCCGCTCTTCAAATCCACAATGCCGCCCATTAGGGCGTTAGGAAGGGAGCGAGGCGGGGGGAGCGCGGCTCTGGGGACACCGCCCTGCAGACAAGAGCCGACAGGAACGCCCCACAGACGGAAAAAATGTAAGTTTCTAAAGTGTTTAATTCACCTTATATAAAGCCCTATTAGGACAGGCAGGGATGGTTAGGGAGCTAGTTAGGGTCTGTAGGGGCAGGTAGTGATAGTTTAGGGGCCATAGATTAGGTGACAGGTTCCCTTTAAGTCAGATATCAATAGAGCACATCAAAACAGAGGGGATAAAACAGAGGTGTAGTTAAGTCACAGTCCAAGGTCAGTTACCTGGAGAGGAGCAGATCAGAACAGAGGGATGAGACAAAACAATGGTCAAACACAGGCAAGGTCAGGCTTGCAAAAATCTTTTCCCAGAGCACGGATACAGGAGATCAACTGAGCACCTCACAGCTGAAACTAATGGTGGGTTTACACACACCAATCATTGTATCCAATCTCTGAACCAATCTCTGGTTGCAGTGAAATCATGGACACATAGTTCCCTTTTGTGGCTGTGTACAACATGGAGCAATCTGTCCATGATTTCACTGCAACCAGAGATTGGTTCAGAGATTGGATACAATGATTGGTGTGTGTAAACCCACCATAAGACTGGCAGTGCTCTGGGAAACACTGCAGAACTAAAGGCCACTTTACACACACAGATATCTGTGTCCAACGTCTGAACAGATCTCTGGTTGCAGTGAAATCATGGACACATTGCTCCATTTTGTGGCTGTGTACAAATGGAACAATGTGTCCATGACTTCACTGCAACCAGAGATCTGTTCAGAAGTTGGACACAGATATCTGTGTGTGTAAAGTGGCCTTAAAAGCTGGGTAATTAAATGAGACAAGGAGCAGCTGCAGAATCTCAGCACAAGCTAGAAAGAGATTGAGTGACTGCCAACAGCCCAGCACATCCCAACTCCAGATAAAATGACTAAGATGTCAATCACCCAGCCCAGCAAACCCTGAATGCAGAGCAGAGGAATTGTGACAGATACCATAAACTGGGATAAAATCTTCAAAGATAAATATACACAACCATGGGCGTACCCAGCGTGGGGCTGGGGGGGGCAGGTGCCCCCCCCAAGAGGCTGCCCCGGGTGAGCGTGGCACTGCGTACCCCACATGGCACCTACAGTACTGTGACCAGGGCTTTTTTTGCTCCGGAGCGGCCGCCGCCCCCCCCCCCCTCCTCTTTGGGAGTGAAAGGAGCAGCACTGTCTCCCGGCCGAGTGCTGAGTGAGGGGTCAGACTCCAGAGGAGCGGGCGGGAGCCGGCGGCACAGCACTGTCATGTGAACGGACGGCAGAGGAGATGCAGAGAGGACGGCAGAAGAGAGCAGGTGGTGAGTGGCCCCAAGGAAAGAAGGTGCAGTGTGCTGTGCAGCCAGGTTTTGTGTGCAGAGTGACAGTGTGTGTGTGTGTGTGTGTGCAATGTGTGTGCAATGTGTGTGTGCAGTGTGTGTGTGTGTGTGCAATGTTTGTGTGTGTGTGCAATGTGTGTGTGTGTGCAATGTTTGTGTGTGTGTGCAATGTGTGTGTGTGTGTGCAATGTGTGTGTGTGTGTGCAATGTTTGTGTGTGTGTGCAATGTGTGTGTGTGTGTGCAATGTGTGTGTGTGTGTGCAATGTGTGTGTGTGTGCAATGTGTGTGTGCAATGTTTGTGTGTGTGTGCAGTGTGTGTGTGTGTGTGTGTGTGTGTGCAATGTGTGTGTGTGCAATGCTACATGCTGCAGTGCCGGCCCCGGGAGCAGAAGAGCCTGTGCAGCTGCCCTGTGGACTGTGGGGGGCTGGAGGCAGAGACAGAGCAGCCGGAGGATCACAGTGAGTGAAAATAAATGTAAAGTAAATAAAGATAAAGTTGGCTGCACTGTGCTTGTGATGGGGCCTCCAGCCTCCGTCCTCCTGCGCTCACCCCTCCAGCCTCCGTCCTCCTGCCCTCACCCCTCCAGCCTCCGTCCTCCTGCCCTCACCCCTCCAGCCTCCGTCCTCCTGCCCTCACCCCTCCAGCCTCCGTCCTCCTGCCCTCACCCCTCCAGCCTCCGTCCTCCTGCCCTCACCCCTCCAGCCTCCGTCCTCCTGCGCTCACCCCTCCAGCCTCTGTCCTCCTGCGCTCACCCCTCCAGCCTCTGTCCTCCTGCGCTCACCCCTCCAGCCTCTGTCCTCCTGCCCTCACCCCTCCAGCCTCCGTCCTCCTGCCCTCACCCCTCCAGCCTCCGTCCACCTGCGCTCACCCCTCCAGCCTCTGTCCTCTTGCGCTCACCCCTCCAGCCTCTGTCCTACTGCGCTCACCCCTCCAGCCTCTGTCCTACTGCGCTCACCCCTCCAGCCTGTGTCCTACTGCGCTCACCCCTCCAGCCTCTGTCCTCCTGCGCTCACCCCTCCAGCCTCTGTCCTCCTGCGCTCACCCCTCCAGCCTCTGTCCTCCTGCGCTCACCCCTTCAGCCTCTGTCCTCCTGCGCTCACCCCTCCAGCCTCTGTCCTACTGCGCTCACCCCTCCAGCCTCTGTCCTACTGCGCTCACCCCTCCAGCCTCTGTCCTCCTGCCCTCATCCCACCAGCCTCTGTCCTCCTGCCCTCACCCCACCAGCCTTCGTCATCCTGCGCTCACCCCTTCAGCCTCCGTCCTCCTGCGCTCACCCCCCAGCCTTCATCCTGGTCTAACCGCCTGCCCACCATATACTGTGCTGCTAACCACTGAGCCATCATACTATGCTAACCACAGAGACATCGCGCAGTGCTAACCACTGAGCCACCGTACAATGCTAACCACTGAGCCACCATATACAGAGCTAACCACTGAGCCACCATATACAGTGCTAACCACTGAGCCACCATACAGTGCTAACCACTGAGCCACCATTTACAGTGCTAATCACTGAGCCACCATATACAGTGCTAACCACTGAGCCACCATATACAGTGCTAACCACTGAGCCACCGTATACAGTGCTAACCACTGAGCCACCGTATACAGTGCTAACCACTGAGCCACCATATACAGTGCTAACCACTGAGCCACCATATACAGTGCTAACCACTGAGCCACCGTATACAGTGCTAAATACTGAGCCACCATATACTGTGCTAACCACTGAGCCACTGTATACAGTGCTAACCACTGAGCCACCGTATACAGTACTAATCACTGAGCCACCATTTACAGTGCTAACCACTGAGCCACCGTACTGCGAGTGTATGCCCCTGCGAGTGTATGCCCCTGTGTGTGTATGCCTCCCCCCTGAAAATAAGACCGGGTGCAACGTTCGGAGCAAATATATTAATATATTAAATATATTAATCTCACCCGGCCCCTGACAGCAGCCCGCCCATGTCATATACAGCCCCCGGCCCCCATAGGGCTCCCCAGTGGCGCAATAAGTCTGATGGGCACAGGTGCGCAATGTAGGCCCCCCACCTTCCGCGTGCACGTTGGTCAGATGTATGGGCCCCGTGTAACATTCTAAATCCTATACTCACAAATTGACCCCTCTCCCCCTTCATTATGTATTAATGTCCCTTATCTTGCTGTATATGGTCCTCCTTTTGGAATATGGCCTTTATCGTGGTATATATGTCCCCCATCATGGTTTATATGGTCCTCCTCCTCAGCCACCATAGTCCTCCAATTATTAGAATGCATCCCCACATTCCTCCATACATTACAATGTATTCCCATAGTCCTCTAAGTATTATAATGCACCCCATAGTCCCTCATTCATAAGGTACCCCCATAGTCATCCAATTATCATAATGCAACCCCACTATCCTCTATATAGTATAATGTAGCCTCATATGCCTCCATACATTATAATGCACCTCCATACAGTATAATGCACTCCTATAGTTCTCCATATAGTATAATTCACCCCCATAATTCTCCATATAGTATAATTCACCCATAGTCTTCTATACAGTATAATGCACCATCAATAGTCCTCCATGTAGTATAATGCACCCCCATAGTTCTCCATATAGCCCTCCATACAGTCTAATGCACCCTCACAGTCCTGTGTTTAGCATAGTACAGCCTTCCATATAGCACAGTACAGCCTCATAATTCTCCATACAGTATAATGCAGCCACGGTGAGCCACCCCCTTCCCCCCCCCCCATACTCCTCTGGCCAGCGTGTACTCCTTAAAAAAAAATCCTGTACTTACATCTCCTGGTTCCACCACAGCTTCCCAAAATTGAAGATACAGGAGGAGGTCGTGACGCTGAGCGTTGCACAGTGGAACGCATAAAAGCAGGAAGTGACACCTAGTCCACACTAGGAGAAGGTAGTGCTTCCTGCTTTTTATGCGTTCCACTGTGCAATGCATGGCATCACCCCTGTGGTAAGAGGAAGCGCAGGGGGCGGCGCAGGAGGCTCAGTGAAACACATGGGACCCTTAGCGGCCCGTGTGTGCTGCTGCGCAGTGATGGTACAAGAAGCGGGCACAATCGGAACGACCATGGCTTGCCCCCCCCTAGTTTTGATCCTGGGTACACCCATGTACACAACCCCAATGGGACACTTTTTTTTTTAAGCATCTGGAATCAAACTTGCGTATAATACTGTATATACTCTATGGGAATAAGTTAAAATTAGGAGAAAATGTACTGTATTTTTCGCTTTATAAGATGCACCTGATTATAAGACACCCCCCCCCAAATTTGGTGAAGGAAAAGCGAAAAAAATATTTTTTAATGCTAAATGGGGTCCGTCTTATAATGCCAGTGTCTGTCTAACAAATCATATAGGGTATATGTCCCTCATAGCCACCTCATCCTGGTACATTATCCCTCAACCTGGGAATAGCCCCCATCCTAAAATTAGCCCCCTTAATCTGGATATGTCCCCCTTGTATTTTATATACCACCCTTGTGCTGAAACAGGTCCCCCAGTGATGCCACATGTCCCCCATTGATGGCACACGTCCCCCTATGCTGGCACATGTCCTCTATTGCAGGCACACATCCCCTATCAATGGCACACATTCCCTATCAATGGCACACATTCCCTATTGATTGCACATGCCCCCCTGTGTAGGCTATGGCTCCCCTGTGATTGTATATGCCCCCCTGTGTTGGCTATGGCCCCGCTGTGATTGTACATGCCCCCCTGTGTTTGCTATGGCCCCCCTGTGATTGTACATCCCCCCCTGTCTTGGCTATGGCCCCCATGCTGCTGCCCATAGTAAAATAAAAAACTTCACTTACCTTCTCCAGCGCTGTCCTCCCGGTGTCTCCCTGCTTGCCGCTGTGCTGCACTTCCTGTTTCTCAGTGCCGGTCATGTGATCGGCACAGCAGAGTGACATCATCTCTGCGTGCCCGATCACAGCGGCAAGCAGGGAGAAAGGGGAGGACAGCACTGGAGAAGGTAAGTAAATTTTATTAAATTTTACTATGGGCAGCAGTATGAGGGCCATATCGAACATAGGGGGGCATGTACAATCTCAGGGTGGGGCGCAGGCACATATAATATGCGCCGCTCCCCCAGTCCATCACTGCGGTGCGGTTTCAGCACCGCGGTGATGGACAGTGAGAGTGCATATTATTTACAGTGGGAGTACAGATGGACAGTGGGAGTGTATATTATATGAACGGAGGCACTAGACCTTCTGCTGCCTCCTGTAGACTGCACCAGCCCACCCCAGCCCCCAGCACTGCTCCAGAGCTGCCCCCACCTCCCCTGGGCTCTGCAGTATATAATCCATATATTTGGATTATAAATTGCACCCCCCACTTTCCCCCAAAATTTGGGGGAACAAAAGTGCGTCTTATAATCCGAAAAATATGGTATATGGCAAAATTAAGCTGTAAGAGATGCAATTAAATTAAAACGGAATTAAAGAAGAAGGGTAGTGATGAAGCATTAAATAATTCACACCCCTGCAAAATTGAATTTTTTGAAAAATACAAGAGAAGTTTTCACTGATTTTTATGTAATTTGGTGTGCTGATTACGAAAATGACCTCCATTTTTTTCCCATCTTGTAAGGATTTTTTTTAAAACCAAGATCGATATTTTTGCTAAAATCCTATTTAAAAAGGAATTCTGTTGAACAATTGTACATGTAATATCTGGCAACAGTGGTTTTTATCCATTTAAATTTATGTATAAATATACAGAGGCCCCCCTGCTGGCACACGGCCCCCCCATCGGTATACAGAGGCCCCCCTGCTGGCACATGGCCCCCCCATCGGTATACAGAGGCCCCCCCTGCTGGCACACGGCCCCCCCATCAGTATACAGAGGCCCCCTGCCTCCGCATTGATCTCACCCTTTACTTTTCGAGTATGTTACTCTTCGACGGGTCCACCAAATAGTTGTTATCATATTTTGTTAACAAAATATACAATTGTGTACTGAACGGTAAAACTCTAGGTAAACTGGTCACTGATAAGGACAAGCATATGCATTAAAAGAAGCATACTCATGACAAGAACATAGTTTTGTCTCTATATAAATCACTAGTGCAGCCACATTTAGAATACTGGGTACATTATTTTTTACTCCAGTGAATAACAAGGACATGGTTAAACTACTGTTGAACAGGGGCAGATTTACACTGGTATGAGAAAACAACACACAATTTCCTTAATGTTAATGTCATTGTGTTTTGTTATGTGAATATCTAATAACATGAGTAAAATAGTAGTATTTTACGCTTATTTCATAGATTGAATATATTCTAAAGCACAGAATAAAAATGTAAATACGATAAATGAAAGAGAACACTGATCAAAATGGTCTTCATGCTATACAACTTGCAAGGGTACCTGACCACAACATTGCGTGGCAAGGCAGCGTATACTATGGATGAAGGATCAATGGGCTTCATAGCTGTTTACTGATGAAAGTCAATTCACTTTAAGCAGAAATGATGGCCACCATCAAGGTTGGAGACATCAATAAGAGCAGTAAGCGTCAGCCCCTGTTGTCGCTAGTCGAGCCTTTGGTGGTGTTGGTGTTACAGTGTAGGCAGTTGTGTCTAGTCAATACAGAACTGCCCTACACTTTGTGAATGTTACAGTAAAAAGCCCTAAGTACTTGAGTAACATTATTAATCCAGTCATTGTGCATAAACAACACAGCCCTAATTTCATCTTCATGGACAACAATGCTTCAGCTCATCGAGGTCGCATCATTAAAAAAATGGCTGCTGGAGACTTGAGCACCTCAAATAGAGTGGCTACACCTTTTCCAGACCTGACTCCCTTAGAAAACCTATGAGATCAGCTGAGTCACCATCTAGAGGCTCATAACTCTGTACCCCAGAACCTCAATGAACTGAGGTCCGCACTTCAGAGACAGTGGGATGCCGCCCCACTAGAGAATAACTTGACTTGTGAACAGCTGAAGACATCGTTGTCCAGCTGTAATTGATGTTCAAGGCCACATGACAAGTTATTGAGACAGTGCCATTTTTGTTGGTGTATGCCTACCACTATTGTTGGCTTTTGTTCCAATAAATTGCTTGTAATGAGGAAATCACCATTGCATACTTCTACTTAAAATGCCCTACTTTCATGATAAAATATCACTGTGGCGTGAACTTTAAGTTTCCCATAAATTTCACCCGAAAACTAAATATGCTTAACGTTTTCTGAGTAGTTAATATTACAAGTTATGAGTACTACATTTTGTAGATGGGATGTGGATCCAGGAACTGGTCCAAATGCCACATGGGAAGTCAGAAATAAGGGCTGCTTTACACACACCAACTTCTGTGGCCAACTTCTGAACAGATCTCTGGTTGCAGTGAAATCATGGACACATTGTTACATTTTTTGGCTGTGTACAAATGTAACAATGTGTCCATGATTTCACTGCAACCAGAGATCTGTTAGAAGTTGGTGTGTGTAAAGCGGCCCTAAATGATTTTCTCACTATAAGGTTATTTGCATCTGCACAGCTGTGAGCACAGCATAATGTACAGGCAGAGACCGCACCCACATCACTGATTGGCAGCTTTCTGTGTACACCATAATGTTGCCAATCAGTAGTGAAACTTTAGGAATTAAGAGCTCATGAATATGGTGGACTATAGAGCAGTAGGTTTGCTAGTCCTCTACTGATAATCTCCTGCTGATAAGATATTGTATAAACTATAGTAAGCTGTACAGTCAGTGAAGTGAGTGACGCATTGCTGGAATCAGGGTCTCTGTGTCGACATTATGCTGCTCTCAAATTAAGCGAGAAAAATCTGACAAATTCCCTTTATATAAACCTTAGGGTACCTTTACACGTCGCAACATTGCATGCAATTTCACTTGCAACTTACTAGTTGCAGTGAAATCATGGACATATTGTTCTATTTTGTGGCCGTGTAAAAATGCAATAATGTGTCCATGATTTCACAGCAACCGATAAGTTGCAAGTGAAATTGCATGCAATGTTGCGACGTGTAAAGGTACTCTTAAGGCCCTGTTACACCTGACAACATCGCCGCCGATTACACAGGCGACGTAGGGGCGTGCCCTATCGGCGGCGACATCGCCCCTACGTCGCCTAATGTAAAGGGGCGAGGGCGACGCCATTTACTTATCGCCTGGTTTCAGAGCACTGCTCTGAAACCAGGCGGCCGATCTGCACACATCGTCCCATGTAACCGGCCGCCGGCAACCTGACAGGCATAGGCTCCCATTGTCCTGCATCGCCGCTGGGGTTTTGAGATGCCGCCTGTCAGGTCGCCGGCGCTGCACAGGAGGTGTCGCCACATGTAAATGGGGGACGGCGACACTGGCGGGGCACCAAAAACGTGCATGCTCCCGCCAGTCGCCGCCAACATCTCCAGCCCCGTTGCCAGTTGTGAGGGTACCTTTACTTTTCTCATTATTGCACATCACAAAATTTCTGGACATCAATGGTCTGATTTCATTGCATGTGTGGATTAGATGGATTGTTACCGACATCTGGTGAGAAACTCATGTTAATAGCACCATTAAAAATATATTTACTTGGAAAATGATTGACGTGTTCAATACTTATTTTACCTGCAGTATCATCCGATTGCCATCATTTCTAAAGTGTGCGCACAAATTGTGCGATACAAAAAGTTTCTAAACGCAATTTCTTTGGCTTTAGCCTCGTCACAACATAAGCACTATAAACACATCTTATACGGGAGGTAGGAAGTATATATTTCAGAGTGTAAATTGTGACTAATTATTAGTATTTAGCATGTAAGGATATATAAATATGCTTGGTTAAACATTTATAAAGTGTGCAATTTTAGACTTTTTTTTAACTTCATTTTTTAGGGA
This sequence comes from Allobates femoralis, assembly GCA_033576535.1. NCBI lineage: Eukaryota > Metazoa > Chordata > Amphibia > Anura > Aromobatidae > Allobates > Allobates femoralis. Next base: position 67,633,268 of record JARQOC010000011.1, read on the forward strand.
GTTTATCCTCTGTCATTGAAAAATGCTGAATTTATTGAACTTCTGAATTTATTTTTATTGCAGTAAAAATTTCAGTCACTTCGCCATAAATAAAATTATATGTTTCCCACATGTGCATTTTCTGCTGTTGTGCTGATACATTAAAATGCTTCAGCTGTTCAGCCTTAACAATTGCTATGTGTCGCTCATCACTTTGCACAGTTTCAATAGTGTTTTTTTTCATCATTTTTTTTTTAAAGGATATTTTATTTTAGAAAAGACCTGAAAATGTACCTTGGATACTTTTGAAAATGACAAAAGCTCCATCTGCTGGTTTCTGAGCAGACTGCACACAGTAAAAAGTGAAATGTGCGGAGGCAGTCAGAGACCCGGCGAGTCCTATCGAATGTTGGTAATGAATGTGTCGAGGGAGAGCACTAAAGAGTATTGAGAGAACAGCTCCATTTTAAAGTGTCTAATGGAATACATCACATTTTGAGCCTGCTAGAAAAAACTACATGCCTGTGTTTGCAATTTGTAGGGATCCACAAAAGTTATGGCTCTGTACAACTTGGGTTTTGTAGTGAGCAATAATATGTAAAAATATATTAATTATTTTTCATTTTTATTTTCCTGAAAGAATGGGTCTAAGAAAATGTACCGTCATTTTTTGGGCACTAAGAGAGACAATTCTAGAGTTTGCGTACCTGAGCGACTGCACAGGACAAATAAGCTAACCAGAATGAAGGGTACATTACATATGTTTTGGTTCCCATGTCTTGTGGTCACTATTGATCATAAACAGAACCTGTCATGTGAAGAAAACCGCTAGTAACCTGCAGATATCTAGTAAATCTGCAAGTTAATAGCATTCTGAACCTGCCCGCCACTGAGAGTCCTTCTGCCAGGATGAAATGAATGTTATTTCTTCTGTCAGCATTCTGCTTTCAGTCATCATGGTGGTGCTGGTGCAGTTTCAATCAGGTTCTGGGTATAGTGAGTGGTGGCTGCAAACATGCCCCTGGCACTGACTGATAGCCAGCACTTATGCCGCATTGGACACAATTACAGTCACTACTCATTATACCTAGAGCGGTGACTGAAGCCACTGTGGTGCCACCCTGATGACTGAAAGCTGAACACTGCTTGGAGAAATAATTTTCATTTCTTCCCGGTAGTAGGGCTCTAAGTGCAGGCTCTGGGCAGGTTCAGAACTCTAATAACCTTCAAATGTACTTGTATTTGCAGGTTAATAGCATTCTGAACCTTTCCAGCCAGCGCTCTGAGAGTCCATCTGCCGGGAGGAAATAAATGTTATTCTGATGATGAAAGCATTCAGCTTTGCAGTTATCAGGGTGTTGCTGCACAGTTTCTGCCGATATGAGTATGGTAATGGTGGCTGCAACTATGCCCCCAGCAATGACCACCAGTCGGTTTTAATGCTGCAGGGGATGTAGTTACACCACTCCTCACTATAACAAGAGAATGACTGAACCCACAATAGCTCCACCCAGATAACTGAAAGCCAATGCTGTTGGGAGGCAGCGGTGACCCATCAAGGGACAACACGCTCTCAACCGCAGTCAGCGGGATGCCAGACACTGAGAGATAGAACACTTGTTACATCGCTGCAGTCTCTGGATGAAGCAGAGCCAGGATCATGTGCTTCGTGGGACTTCATTGTGGATTACCGTCAGAGGGTATGTTTGGGGTTAATAAATGGGAAAATGAGGATTGTCGGTGAGTATTTTTTTCAAATTAAGGATTTTTCTCTGCATCTGTGTTTTTTAACTATTTACTCACAGATTGATAATGTGTGTGTCTCATAGAAGCCTAAACATTATCAATCTAGGGTTAAAGACAGCATTAACATTCTCAGCTGTCATTAACCCTTCTATTACTCCAAAGCCGGGTGCGTGGCTGGGCTAAAGAGCTGGGTAAAGTTCAGAAATTGGTGATTCTAATGAATGCACCAATTTCTGGGGCGGCTGTGGGTTTCTGTTCTGTAGCCTGGGGAGCAATAACTATGGTCCTCACCACGCTGAGAATACCAGCCCCCAATTGTCTGGTTTTACCTTGGCTGGTAATAAAAAAAAAGATCAAAGCTTTCCCATTTTTTAAAATTATTTAATTAAATAATTAAAAAAATAATAATGGGCTCCCTTGTATTTTTTTTCCAGCCAAGGTAAAGCCAGACAGCTGGGGATGGCAGCCCATGGCTGTCCACTTTATTTGTGCTGAGAATAAAAAATATGGCAAAGCCTATGTAAATTACTTTCAGTTATTTATTTTTACATCCTCTGTGATGGCAATTTTGTATCCAATGCCATCCAATAACAGACGCCAGCAAAATGGGCGAGGGGCACAACAGCCAATCACTGATGCTGTCACAGAAAGTGGGTGTCTGTGATTGGCTGTTGGAGCCAGTGCAGTGAATAATCAGGAAGTCAATGAGAAAATATAAGCGCGTGGTTCTCGATAAGCATGACAGTGCTGTTTAATCACAGTTTTCCTTATACTTACTTATACTTACAGCCCCCAGCCCAAACATGAACAGTAACACAGACTTCTCAGGGAAGTCTGTGTTCGGAGACCGTTGCCTGAATACTAGGTGTTCGATACGAACCCTGAACTTTACAGTACGGGTTCAGCCAACACTACACAAAGCTGCACACTCTATTATTTTGGCAATACGTGATGTTAACGGCGCTGTATATCCTTGGTATTTAGGCTACTTCATGGAACTATTTTCTGGGTACCATACAGTGTATGCTATGATATCATACGTTTATCTTTCCACATTAAAAGTGTCACCTCCCTTCATACATATATAAAATGTGACAGTTTCTGTGTATTTAGCTATTGTGATAAATAATTTTGTGCTATTTGTGTGTTTTGGGAGGAGACCGTAAAATATTAAAACGTTGCATTCTTATGAAATATGTCACAAGAGAAGACTCGCCTACACCGGAGCTAGCTATGTACAAAGGCTGTATAGCCCTAGGCCTGGGGACCCAGAGTCACAGGGCTCACTGTTTGCCACCTACACAGGTCACTGATATTTTAATACATTGGCAATTCATTTTCAGAAAACTTTTGTGGCATTTTTCTAGATCATCTCATATTCATTTTCACTGGATTCCATCTAAAATAACAGATGAACCTCAGCATTCTAAGCTCTCATATATTATCTCAATGCTAAAATTATGACTATAATTCCCATATTAGCATTATGAATACTGTAGAAATGTCGGTGAGTTGTAAATCATGTACCGAAACATGCACAAGGTCTGTCAACCAAGAAAGGCTTTTACGGGCAGACTATGCACTGATAAGCAAATCCTATATGTAACCCGGTATTTAACCTTTCACCCCATGGACTTGACTTTCACTGCAAGGTGTGACAGATTGCATCCACAGAGTATCTATTGGCCAGGGGAGCAAATTGACAGTAATATGCAAACATGCTGGTTCATGACTTTATAGGCCTGCTATCAATAGACAATAATACATCATATTTTGACTAGGATAATAGAAAAATTGAAGTTGGCACAACAGCACTGGATTTTCCTTTTCTTTTTCAAAAGAAAATATAGAGCATACAAAAGAAAAATGAACATGGTCGACATGACCCAGTCGATGTGTTTCAAGACTCATGAGTAATCAGGAAACAGAAAGAAGCCGCACGCAGGACTTATCAAATCAGATCAGCGGTTTTACTGTGCCCAGGTGCACATAGCAGGGTGTGGGTAGCGGGTGGGAGGACGGGGGGTGGTAGTACAACGGAGTTTCGTGCCGGTAATGGCGCTTCAGCGGATACAATCCTCCTTGTACCTAATGAGCGGCACTGGAATTGAGCACAGGGACGGTCGGCTGTGGATTAGCAGGGAGATCATCCTCACCACCCCGTTCGGCCGCGTGAGCCGTGGACTGCTTCGGCTGCGGCGAAAGACCTCCGGAGGAGGAGGTGTCACTCTGGGAAGGAGTGCTGGCCCCGAATATCTTCAAAACCGTGATGACTCATGAGTAAGACTGCTTAGTGCAGTTGAAATGCGTCAACTGGGTCATGTCAACCATACAAATTTTTCTTTTGTATGGCACTATATTTTCTTTTGAAAAATAAAAAGTAGACTAGGGTCAGACTTGCGTCTGCCCCTAACCTAGCAGATGCGCCTGAAACTTAGAAAATTCCAGGCTCAGCACATAGCGTTACCAGCAGATAACACTATGCGCCACCTGTCTATTGATCTCAAAGGCAACCGGATGCTTACCATAGCCTCCGGCTCCACGAGATCTTCCGGATATGCGTTTTTGAAGAGCGATCAGGAAACGCAGTTTGCAGCGCATATACAAGGCTGCGGTAAGCGGCCGGATATCATAGAGATCAATAGATAGGCTGCGCATAGTGTTACCTGCTGGTAAGCTTCTGCCAGATCCTGCAGGCTCAGGGGCAGACACAAGTCTGACCCTAGCCTAAAGGAACATCCAGTCCTGTTGAGCCAGACTCCAATTTTTTTTATTATCCTTGATATGAGGCCAGGGCGAGGCTGGTGTCTGAGCCCCAGATGGATGACCATAGAACAACTGGGTGAGCTGGAATCAAGTTTCTACTATCATACTTTGACCTCTTTCATGTGGCAGTGATTTTCCTTGTGCAGATAAAAATAATCTGATTTTCAATCCACTACTCTGGTCAAAAACAGACATGTCTCTGATTTATTTTGGACTCACGGGGCCTGTTTCAAGAAGCCTACTGTAATGCACAATCGCCCCACACCAGTTTTGTTGGAGTACAAGGTGCTAAATTCATTAAGAGGCGCATGACACTTAATAAATGTGGTGCATTTTCTGAAACTGGAGGATCATTTCTGCTTTACAACTTGCTGGCACTTTTAACTGATTGAGCGAGTGTTGCCACATACTGGCTCCATCCCAGCTCTGCAAATTGGGGAGAAGCTAATTCAAACTGGCTTGAAAGTATGAGATGTTGGAACATTTTTGAGCATGTCCCCATTTTGCCATAATTTGGTGAATTTTCACAGCTTTTACACCAATTTTCTGACATAAAAGGATTGATTAATCGACCTCACGGGTTGCAATAAAAAACCATGGACATGTGAACAGTCCCATAGACTATAATAAGTAATTGCCTTATCTGTGAAACCCACGTTTGTTTTGCTCAATATATGGACATGCATCTAAATGGACATTATTCCTTCATGTTTTATTATGACCATTTAATGCCTATGAACAACATTTCAGCCATTTATATTTCACATTTAAAATAAAAAAAAGCAACTTTGTAATTACCGTAGTCCTGATTGAAATTCTGTTTTACCGTAATTTGTGACTGCAGTTCCAATGAAACTCTACCTGACTTCAAAGTAACATAGAGAGTACTGACAACACCGATGTAGTCTGATCCTACAGTCATTCTATCTGTCCTTATTACATATTCAATGTAGGAAGCACAAACTTGGAGAAGACGTGTAAACTTTTACATGGGTTACACAATTCAAAATCAAACCATGTTCATCCTGCATGTGTTAATCAGTAACAACCTATGCAATGATGGGCAGCAGTCTACCGGCTGGGAGCTGTGACCAAAATGAGGATTGTCGCTATACAGTATATATGTCAGCACATGAACAACCCCCATTAGACATCAGTATATAATGTAACAGCCTGAGCAGCTTGACCTTTGCCTGATGGTGTGAACTTGGCTCAGTGATACAGATTCCGGTCTGTTTCCAAGTCATTATGGATCGTGGTTGTCCACACTTTCCATATAACCACCTCTTATGTAGGACACTCAAAGTTCCCTACAATCGTCCTCACTTTGATCAATTTCAAAGAGAACATTTTTTCTTTTCTTCGCTGTCTTCATCCCTTTTATGGAGCCTCTATCATGTTGAGCAGTGTACTTAGGGCGAATACTTTTGCTGGTAGGAAAATGTTGTTCTTGTGAAGCCAGATGGACAGGAATATCAGGAAGCCTGGGGTTTTGTGTGTGGTTAAATATAATGCACCTGTTGCGGGACACGATGCAGATTAGCTGCCGGCGGTGATAGCCCTTCCTTATACCTCAGTACGCATTTTAGGATTACAGTACATGGCCCTTAACCCATTCACTGCAGAGTGAGACTCACAGGCGCCACCATCACACTAGTGACATTTTCTATACAGTATAGTAATAAAAATGTACAATGTGTGTTTGTTTATCTATTTATCTATCTATTTATCTATTTGTGTACAGTATCTATCAATCATCCATTTATCTATCTCTCCGTCCATCTATCTTTTATCTTTCTATTAATCTGTGTATCTATTTATCTAATGGTGGTATCTATCATTCATTTATCTATCAATCTATTTATCTCTTATCTATCTATAAATCTGTGTATCTTTATGGGCCGTCAAGGTACCGTCACATGCGGCAATGTTGCTAGACAATTTCACTTGTAATTTGCTGGTTGCAGTGAAATCATGGACACATTGTTCTATTTTGTTGCTGTGTTCAACTGTAACAATGTGTCCATGATTTCACTGCAACCAGCAAATTGCTAGTAAAATTGTCTAGCAATATTGCTGCGTGTGACGGTACCTTCACACGCTACGATTTTGTGAACGGTCTCACCTACGATCTCAGGGGTGCGCGCACATGGACAACATCGTTAGTGAGGTGTCACATGTATAGATATCGTTCAGTACGCACCAACGATATTGTGAGCAGGTATCGTTCGCACAACCCAGCAAACGATGCTTGTCAATATTGTGAATAGGCGAAATCATTAAGGAGATCGTTATGGCGGTGTCACACTGAACAATGCAAGCAGATTGCATGATCGACATCGTCTGATTTGGGGTCCGGTTCAGAAATCTGCGATGAACGATAAGACCACTTATCGCTTGTAAGATCGAGGTGTCACACGCAACGACGTCGTTAACACGTCGTTAGAGTGACTGAACACCCGTGATGTTTCAAAGATGTCTTTAATGATATCGTAGCGTGTGACGGCCCCTCATGTTTTATCTATCTATCTATCTATCTATCTATATCTATCTATCTATAAATAGAAAAAAATAGTGCAGCGTTTGTATATAGCAAAATGCTAGGTGCTATCTATCAATCTATCTACGGTATTTATCTACATCAACAAATAAGGTTGCAGCACTCCTGAAGTCTAGATGCAAAGAACTCCTTTAGGGTACCTTTACACGCCGCAACTTTTGTCGGCGATCGGAAGCAACCGAACGTGCGTGTGCATGTTTTTCATGGATGCCTCCGAACGCCGAAAGCGCTTGTACACACAAACTGCGGGAAACATCCGGTAGCCTCCTGTTGCCGCTTCACACTCCGCAATCCCCAATGGAATGTTGGCGTACCTGTCCAGTGCCGCGAAAACATAGGCGTGCAAAATTGATTTACACTGCGCCCAAAACACGATCATTGGACAACGCAATAGCGCCCTGATTGGCCAGCCTGCGCTGGAAGGCTGGCTAATACATGACGCCATTGTGGCGGATTTTTACAAGGGATACACGCTTGTGTCGTGACAAGTGGCTGCTGCAATCCACTTTCGAGACGCTCAAGCATCCCACTGGAGCGGTTTGGAGCTGCACAGTGGCTTACACTACACAATGGTTTGCTATGTGTGCGTCTGTAGCTGAAGGTGGAAACATATACACAATACTTTGCACATATGTGCCTACATTGGTCCATGCCATGTCACTGCTGCCATGGCACCACTCTACTATGTGTGTTTACACATATTTGTGTGTAATTGACTCTACGCACATTCCCCAAAAAAACATGTCCTGGATGAATGTGTGTGGACACGTGTCCCTCTGCCCACAACAAATCACAATGGATATGTACACACAGTTGCACTGTAGGCCAAAGGGCTGAACCAGGGTCCTGCATATTAACACAGAATGCAGAAACCAAGTTTAGAAAAAACACGGTACTCACCGGGACTTCAAAAAGCGGTGTCCTTTATTACAGGGTTTGCATAACAAAGTGCAGGGCAAGAGCCCGAAACGGTGCCGTCGTCACCTCGGTACTCCCTCACTGCACTTTGTTATGCAAACCCTTTAATAAAGGACACCGCTTTTTGAAGTCCCGGTGAGTGCCGTGTTTTTTCTAAACTTGGTTTCTAGACTGTGCTTTATGTCTTTTACTGGCACCCCGGGTGAATACTGGGTTTCCGGTCCGTATTTGCCTCCTAATCTGGAGTGCCCCGTTGGTGGTGCCCTCTTTCCTTCTGTATAGTTACTTATTAACACACAATGTTTCACGGCCCCATCAATAGCTTAGAATGGGTCACATACCTCTGTGCACAGCATAAAACTATGTGCAAATGCCCTCTATCCACAAGTAACTACACACACACATAGTTTTTTGGATCCAAAATTGATTAATCATTATTTTTTGGCACATTAAAAAATAAGGTCAACAACACACACAAAAAAACATAACCAAAATGTGTTTACATCACAAAATAACAATTGAGCATGATGATAAATAAGGTTAAACAATAAACATGGCAAAGTGTGCACCAACCTCAAAAAAAAAAAAAAATGTAACCAATTAAAGATTGTGCACACAATAATACTACAACAAAATACACATGGTGCAGCCACCCTGGTGACTACACCAGCCACATCATGTTCAGGCCTCACAGCACCAGCCACACTACACCTGCTGGTGCTGCCAGGCCACTGCCCCAGGGCCATTAAAATAGGAGCAGTATGCGTCTCTACTGTTCCTGGCATCCTGCTGAGTCCGACCCTGGCTCAGCGGCTGGAGTGGCGCCACACCATGGTCAGTATCACGCCAAGCCCCTGGACGGACCTCCCCTGTTGTGGGGTCCACTGAATCCACATAACTTGCCGGCGTGTATGATGACCGATCCCTACAACGCAGGAAGTTATGCAGCACACAGCAGGCCAGCACTACCACATCAATAGATTCCAGTTTCATATGCATACGTATATGAAAAACCCGGAATGTATTGGCCATGATCCCGAACGCATTTTCAACCGCACGGCGGGCCCGGGATAGTCAGTAATTGAAAATGCGCTGCTCAGAAGTAAGGGTCCTCTGGGGATTTGGCCGTAGTAGGTGTGTCTGAAGTGGCAAGACTTCATCCCCCACAAACGCAAAGTTGAGATGATGAGTCTCTTCATATGAGGGCAAGTTCAGCCCACCTATCCTTAGGTATTGCGCCAAGGAACAGTGTGCGAACACACCTCCATCTGAGATGCGGCCGTTCATACCAACGTCCACGTAGAGGAACTCATAGTTCGCATCCACTAGGGCCATGAGGACAATACTAAAATAACCTTTGTAATTGTAATACAAAGACCCCGCGCTTGGGGGTTTAGTTATCCTCAAGTGCTTATCATCCAATGCCCCACAGCAGTTTGGAAATTGCCAAGCGGTCTTCAAAGCCTCTGGCTACTTCCATCCATTGGGCGGGTGTTTCTGGAAACTGCATATAGGATGGCAGCAGACTACCACAGATGGCCTCCCACGTCTCGGGGATCAGGCGGCTCAGCAGGGACAGTGATACACTTGAAGTGTATTGCAGGTCGGTCCTTGACCGACCTGCAGCCAGGAAACGCAAATTTACTGCCAAACGCTCCTCAGCTGATACTGATCGACGCATCACAGTGTCCTGTCGGGCTATTAATGGCCTTATGCGTTCCAACAGGAATGTGAAAGAGTCCTCGGACATACGGAGGTAGTTCCTGAAATCATGCGGACTACGATCCTCCAGCTCACGCACCAGCCGCATGTGGCTCCGGGTGTCCCGGAGCCGAAGCCAATTCCGAGCCCACACACGCCATGGTCTGCGAGCCCACAATCTCTCATATCTATCCTCTAGCCACAATTGCTCTTCCACCAAGGCAAGAGCCACGATAGCATCTCCATCAGGGTCCATGATCATCTCACATACCAAGCCCTGGAAAAGTGAGAAAAAGAAACATCACTACAAGAACGCTTCATCACACATCATCTACACACACACCACCTCCTTCCCTATACATCTCCTGGCCACTTTACCACAGCATACCCAAGTGTGATCACCAGGCCACACATATACCTAAAGACCACCAATCAAGGGCCAAACACAACACTGCAGTGTCTGACAATCAAACCTAGTCACTCTACACCCCTAGCCCTCTTGTACAATACATCTCCCTTGTCAAATGCAACACATCATGAGCATAAGGCAATATATGTGGCCATAATGTTGACGTATGACCACAAGGCATGGGCAAAGACATAGGTCACATTAATGAAATCATGGTCGTTTCAGACTCGATACAATTACATTATACACGTACCCCAGCCTTTATGTGTTATGCTCAAAATATCACGCCACGCAGCAGACTATTGAATACTCATAATGTCCAAGAGACATCCCTGATGTGTTGTGAACGCAGGATCTTCTGAGGCACACATTCTCAGAAGCCACACACCCCACTCCACATCTGAGTTTGGGCGTAAACGTCCCATTGTGTGTTGTAAACGACAGTACTATGTGGCCACAATTTAGATGATCCTCACAACTAAAGACACACGCATCCTTCAAACATGATCCTGTATGGCAAAGGCAAAATGGCTTGTGAATGAGGGTAGGTTGTGGTTGACAAAACACTCATGCATCCATTTGCCAGTACACAATAGAAAATATTACAAAAAACTTCACGAGTAACTACATACCCCACCACTTGGGCGTGAGCTACACTACACAATAACGATCTGTAATGATAAGGTGCTCTAAACACAACACAGCCATATCACAGTTCATGTTTGCACATCAGTACTTACTTAATGACTCTGGGCAGCGAGCGTGACCTACCTCAGTCGTGAGCGCTTTTTATATGGTAACTAACCAATCAGACAGCAGCAGCGTCCTGTAACCAATGTAGTCGCCTGGGCGTACGCAGGTGCGACCAATGATTATGCGCCATTGCGCTTTCTTGATTGGTCAGGTTGTGTTTAAATATGCACGTGCTGGGGCGCCACCCCTGCTCCGACTTGAATGTGCATTGTGCTAGTAGCGTCTCATCACAAGATCTCTGTTGGACAGACGGTAAGTAACGGTACATGCTATAGTGCAGTCCTGTACGTTAGTTTCTGTATGCTGCAGACCCATATGTTGGCAGATGTTTGGGCGCCTTATGTACAGCTTCATGTAGTGTCCTGTAGAAGTGCATTTAGCGATGTGTATGCATCGTAAATACACTCCGTGTCCTGTAGCACACATAATGTTCTGGGAGATCATTGCCAGGACAATGTGTCCTACAGCACTATGTTTATACATAAATATGTGTGTACCTGATAAGTGTGTGTTTTAATGTAGTTTTTAAGCCCATGTGTGCCATTTGTACTGACAGACCTTGCCATATTTCCCTGCAGTGGCCCAAAATACATATAGCACCAGGCATGTCCTGCATGCCCCATGTATGGACACATGTTAAGGCCAATAATGATTCTGCATAGCCAAGCTGACTACCAGAACACATTTAATTAGTATTTCTGGACATGGGCTGGCCACACAGAGTAGGGTGTCACCTGTGATGGCCATGTCTTTGTTTGTATAACACAATAATATGTTTGTTTTTCAGATGGCTTGGTATCACGATTTTGTGTCACAGCTCCTCACCATATACCAGGAACACAAATGCCTGTGGCGGATGTCGCTGCCTGAATATCATGACCAGGCAGCGAGGGCTGCGACCTACAGGCCGCTGGTGGAGCTAGCTAACCGGCTCCAACCTATTAAGAACTGGACAGCGGCCATGGTTGCGGAGAAGATCAAACACCTGCGCACTGTGTTCACCAAGACCCACAAAAAGTGGCTTGAGGACCAGTCTGGGGCTGGATCTGAGGAGGTCCGTAGGCCACGTCTGTGGTACTATGACCTCCTCACCTTCACCCTGGGCCAGGAGGGGCCTCGGGGAACACGGTGCAGCCCAAGACTCTGCCCCGTCGCAGGAGGTGGGTAATTGTGTTTGCGTGATCTATCTACCCAGCTTGTTCTTTCCACTGCTGTGGGGTTATCAGCAGTGGCGTAACTACACAACCACGGGCCCGGTGCAAGATGCACCTCGGGGCCCCTTCGGTGAAGACCGGGGAAGGTTTGCCACTGGAGCTGGCCGGGTGAGAAGCGGGGGGGGAAGTGCTACTGGAGCTGGCCGGGTGAGTAGGTGAGAAGCGGGGCGGGGTAATCGTGGGGCGGGCACTGTTGTGCGGCAGCAGGAGGTGACTTATTTTGTCACTTCCAGGCCACCCTCCTCTTCTCTTCCAGCTCTATCGGGGCGGGCCCGGTCTCAGCCGCGACCGCGGTAGTTCCGCCACTGGTTATCAGCACATGTGGAAGTCACCATTGTTCTTTTCCTTCACAAATCTTGTTCACTGTTCTTTTCTATCTGTTTTGTGGTGGCTGTTATCACAGATTGTGTTGTGTTATTTGTGGGCACTTGCCATATCAATGTGGAGCCTCAGGTGAGTATACTGCACTGATCAACTTCCTTGTTCTTTTGGTTTCCAAACTCTGCTCCTGTGGCTTTTGGTGTTAGCCTTGGTGAGATTGGCTCTATGTTGTCTTGGGTGTTTGGTTGTGGTACTAGTTTAAATTACATAGCAACATGTGGCTGATATTTTTTTGTGTTTTTGGTTATTTTTCAGGCCCCTCGGGAGCCTGGCTCCAGTGATGAGGAGCCAGCAGCTGGCGAGGCTCTCTCCTCAATATCTGCGGGAGAGCCACTGCCTGAGACCAGTGGTGCGGGGCCGGGTCCAGGCCCCAGCTCTGGAATCCAAAGAAGAAGACCACCTGCCCCACCAAACACGGAGCTGGGTACCTGGGCAATATGGGTCCTCTTAGATCGTGAGAGGACCCCTGGCTCTGGGATCGGGTACGTCCCCAGCGAGATGCTGGCATGCATGGAGCCAGAGCAACGGAACGTTGCCGAGAGGGCCATCTTTTGTGTCCTGGAGGCGGGCGTTGATGGGTCCCTGCGATGGGGGGCCTCTTGGTCGTTACCCCGGAAGACCACCCCATGACCCACTGCGCCCGCAAGACGCATGGTGAGGAGTAGGCAAAATCGTGATACTCCACCTCCCCCCGAAGACAGGCCAGCAGAGCTGGCCCATCACACGGATGATGAGTCTATGAGGATGAGGGGAGGCACCATTATCTGAACCAGCAAAGGAGGAGAGAGATGACGGGCGCTACTAGCCAATGCACAAGCTTGGCAAACATAGAGACTTTGTTGATGGGCAGCTTGGCCCAATTTTAATTTAAATGCGTTTGCAAAAAGAAATTAAAATTTAATTTACCCACAACTCTGTCCATATCTGTGCCACGTTCACCAGTAAGTTTGTGTGTGTATTTGGTACTGTGGGTGTCATAAAGTAGACATTGATGTCATATAGGGGTGCATGGCGGTTGTAATGGTCCAGTATGGTAACATGTTTGCCATGTGACACCACATACCTCTTGAAAAACCGTGGCCCAGTGTGGTTGGTCAAATGTAACCTCACAAACATTACCCTGTGTGTGTTGTAACAAGGGATGACACAGGATGTAGCTGGACAGAATTTTATTTGAGCCTATCATTTTTTAAAAACATTGCCAACACAATCAAAAAGCCTTGGTCAGCTTAGGAGTAGCAATGTGGGACACTATAAGAAAAGAGGCCAACGTGGCCTAACAAACTAAGGTGCCAACATGGCAACAGGGAAAACAGCAAGGGTCCAACATGGACCACAATTAGTAGGTGACTATGGTCACATTATTGGGTGGGGGGTGATGGAGTAGGGGCCCTGGCGGACTGGACTGTCTGGAGGGTGAGAATCATGGCACCCAAGCGGGCAAGGTGTTGCTGCCCTTCTTATTGTGCCCTCTCCATGTGCTGCTGTGCCTCCTGGTGAGCCTGCAGCAGCTCCTGAATGGTTGGTACACCTGTATGGAAAAGAAGGATATTAGTGAGGTACCTGTGTATGTGTGGGTGGATGTTTGAGGGGATTGTTAGTGATTATATGTATGCAGCACATCACCATCCCGGGTGCCATCTGGAAGAGATGGGATGGGCTGACAGCCCAGCCTGCAGCACGTGCTCGTTCTCCTTGAGGCAAAAAAATTAAAAAAAACATCACGACTCACATACTGGTGTCTGGAGCACACAACAGTAAGTACATTAGCAAGCTTGTGGGCCTTAGCAGACACTTACCACCATACACGTCACCAGCAGGCTCAAGGTGAAGGTGTGGGGACCACATCACACCAGGGCTCGGGCGGGAGCTGGAGATGCTGGGGGGAAGGGTTGCTCCTGGGCTCGGTGTGTGTGGCCACAGGATGGGGCTTGGTGTGCCCAGGGTCCAGGGCTGCCTGCAGGCAAGGCTTGTGGGCCTGGTGTTGAGGGACTGGCTGGGCCCTCCGGGTCCACTGCGACTGGAGTCCCTGGTGGAGAGGGACTGGCTGGGCCCTCTGGGGAAGGTGGTGGGGGTGTCCCGGGTGGCCTTGGGGACTGTGGAGCCTCCACAGATGCCGAGTCGTCCTCATCTGTAATATCAAACATGAACACAGGTGGATTTAAGCCAAGGACTGCAACATAGGGGAAACACCTAGTGTGTGTGTGTGTGAATGTCATGACGGCGTGAACGGTACAGTAAAAGGTTATGGTCAGGCACAACCCTATGTGCTTCAAAGTGTCATGTGGGTGTTGCAAATCGCATTAATATTTAGTTGTCACCTTTGCAGACAGGACACAACTATTTTTGCAAACACGCAGGTCAAGGACCACTATAGCCATCACCATTTGGATGACAAAAGAGTGTTTTGGACACCTTCATGTTGCAGTGTGACCAACATGCAGGTGCACATTGGTGACAGATCCACATGGTGGCTTAGGGCACATTATGTGCCATGGCACAATACCACATGATGTTTGTGTAGTGTTTGGAGTAGGATGGTTGCCATGTTGTGTGTTTGGCATTGCCACATACTCACCACGCAGCCTGGCAATCTGGGCACGAATATCTACAATGCGCCATGGGGACTTGTGCTTGAGGTCAGCAACTTTCTTCTAGATCTGCTTGCAGGTTCTCTCCACCCCCAGTTTATGGAGCAGGGCCCGCTGGATCCTCCTCAGTATGCTGTGCTTGCACAGCCGTGGGTGACGGTGACGCTGCTGACACCAGTAGTCATGGCGGTCACACAGGTCAATCAGAACCATGAGCTCTGCAAGACCCCATGTGGCTGCATGCGGCCATGACTGTTGTCCTATGTGCAGGGGAGGGGCAGGCACCTGGCAGGCAGGAAGTAAGGAGCAGACACATCAACACGCACACTGACGCCTCAAAACACAGTGTAGGGCACTAACAAGCTTGAAGCCAGCGGAGTCGGAGCTGTACAATGTACCCATCTGCGTCACATAATTCACAACGCGTAGGTTGATTGTAGTGTGTGGCCCATGCCACCCATGGACGATGTATATGGACAAATCTGAGGTGCCATGTTCCACTATACTCTACACAGTGCAGAGGAATACAAACGGATGCATAGCTTGCGCTATTGAATGCGTGCGCAATTGGACTGATGTAGTGTATGGTTGTGTCGGTGAAGATGTGTGTGGTACTGAAGTGACAGCTCTTCAAATATGGCGCCCAGTGAAGTGACAGCCAATAGAAACACAGTATCCACCACCAATCATTGCTGACTGGGCGCGAACTCCAGCACGCTGTGACACACCTCCAGGAAAGCAATAGGCGACGCAGATTCCATCACTATCGCCCAATCACAAGCCAAAAGCCGGGAATGCCACCTTCATGATTGCCTCTGATTTTAGAGCAGTGCTCTGAAATTGGAACTACGGTAGGTGACAGGTTTTTCGTCGCCGCCAAATTCCCCTCTGCAACTGGGAGGCAATTTCACGGCGATGGTGCCAGGGCGACATATCACCGGCAAGATTCCTCGCCGCGGTTGCGGCTTGTAAAGGTACCCTTCCTTACACGCAGCAATATTGCATGCAATTTCACTGGCAATTTACTGGTTGCAGTGAAATCATGGACACATTGTTCTATTTTGTTGCCATGTACAAATGGAACAATGTGTCCATGATTTCACTACAACCAGCAAATTACCAGTGAAATTGCATGCAATATTGTGTCGTGTAACAGTACCCTTAATGTTTTCATTTTTCGGTCAATTGACCCGTGTGACAGCTTATTTTTTTGTGGGGTGAGACAACATTTTTATTTATACCATTTTGGGATAGATATGATGTTTTCATCACTTGTTACAGCATTTTTTGTGGTATTGCAGCCACCAAAAAAATGACATTTTTGCATTCTTTCATTCCTTTTAATGACAGTGTTTACCGATTGTGTTAATTATTTTATACTTTGAGGGAGGAACTGACCCATGGAAGCAGGCACAGCCCTGAGAAACGGCTGCTGTCGTCTTTGCTCCCCACTCCCTCTCCCCGCAGAATATGTCATGATCCTCAAGTGATGAATAAAGGATCTTTGCAACCTGCTTTTATATTTGAATAGACTATTTTTATATTTTGATATATCAGATTTGTCTGAATGTGCAGATAACACGTGTATTTGTTATTTTTTTATTATCTTAATTTGTAATAGTAAAAACGGGAGGTGATTTAAACTTTGATTTTTTTATTGTTTTTAATTTACTTTTTTTTTTTTACTTTTCAGTGTTGTTAATAGTTGCCTTAGGGCCCCTTTACACGCGGCTACATTTCTTGGGTGGCTACAGGTAACTTACTGGTTGCAGTGAAATCATGGAGAGATTATTTCCATTTGTACACAGCAACAAGATAGAACCTTGTCTCCATGATTTCACTGCAACCAGTAAGTTACCTGTAGCCACCCAAGAAATGTAGCCGCGTGTAAAGGAGCCCTTAGGGTACCTTTACACGCGGCAATTTCTCAAGGAATTTCACTGGCAACTTAGGCCGGCTTCACACTGCAGCGTGATCCGGTCCGGGGCTGTCCGGGATGACCCTGACAGCCGCGGACCGGATCAGCACACAGGACTGGGGGGCTAATATGCCCTCCGGTCCGGTGTGCAGCTCACGCAGCTGCAGCCACTGTCAGGTCAGGACCGCGGCGCCCGCAGTCCTGACTTGTGCAGCTCACGCAGTTCCCGCTGCTGATACCGGACCGGAGGGCATATTAGCCCCCCAGTCCTGTGTGCTGATCCGGTCCGCGGCTGTCGGGGTCATCCCGGACAGCCCCGGACCGGATCACGCCGCAGTGTGAAGCCGGCCTTCCTGGTTGCAGTGAAATCATGGAGACATTCTTCCATTTGTACACAGCAACAAGATAGAACCATGTGTCCTGGGCTAGGTCCTTCCATGGTGGGATAACTGGCTGGTGTCCATGTTGTAGACTCTTAACCAAGGCTCCATGGACTTCATCTGCATATTCAAATTCTAGGGAGCAATGCACCTTGGGTTTCACTGTGTTTGAGTGCTTTAACTGGTGCCTGCAGTGTTATCCTCCACTGGTCTCCACAAGGTCAGTGGGTGCTTTGTGATGTCTGTCTATCAAGCATTGCTCCCACCCAGCCAGAATCCTGCACCACACTGATGAGGGGCAACAACCCCAAAACAGCTGTCTGTGGTTGGATACCTAGTCCATGGTAAACCCCTGGTCCATATCTTCAAGCTCGCAAGGGCTGGATAGTGATTTAAGGGCTACTAATACCCTGGGCTAGGTCCTTCCCTGGTGGGATAACTGGCTGGTGTCTATGTTGTAGACTCTTAACCGAGGCTCCATGGACTTCATCTGCATATTCCACTGTCAGAGTTTGACAGAGGGATTTAATAGATTAAGGCTGCTTTCACATCTGCGGTAGGGGTAATTCCCAGCAGATGTGGCAGATGTAGCATCAGATCCAGCACTTGCGGTCGCGCAAAAAAAACTCGCTGCTAGCAGTTTTTGTTTTGCGGTGCCCCAAGCGGCACAACTGCCGGATTCAGCAATACCGCACTTGCCGCACCCGACCGCAAGCCCCATGGAGAATGAATGAGGCTTGTCGCATCGGTGCCGCAAGTCGGCCGTAATGAGGCAGAACCGGCAGATGTGGCGATATGTGCCGGATCTGCCGGGAATTACACCTACCGCAGATGTAAAAGCAGCCTAACGCTCCAAAGTGGCGCGGATTGTTAGAGGCAGGTCCTAACTGTATTACATAGCCATTACCTGCCATGAGCCCGCTACACACCCACTTCTGCCATGAGCCCTACAAGAGAATTTTCACTGAGGTTATTTTGCTGACTTTTCAGAGTAGAAACTCTACAAAAATGACTGGGAGTTCAAGAACCACAAGTTTTGATTGGAGAATTGATAAGTTTTTGCTCCAAATTCACAACAAAATCAATCAGTGTGAATGCGTCATCAGGGAATGTCACACATCTTTTAAACTCAGGCAAGATTTTCAGGCACCAGACACTTCAAGAAGCTGGTGTTTTTCCTGAAGCATATTTTCCGTATAAGCCGAGTTTTTCAGACCAAAAATTGGGCTGAAAAGTCCCCCCCTCGGCTTATACGCGAGTCACTGTATACTGTATACAGTGTATACAGTATACAGGCCGCCTGCCCCCCCCATCAGTATACAGGGCCCCCCCCCCTTGTGCATCAATCCTGTAAAGGAAGAGATTAGTATATTTATCCCTGCCGCTGTCCCGCTGCTGCTATCGCGCTCCTCCGGCTTCATCCGGCTTCCTCCGGTGGGCGCAGGCAATGACGTCATTGTCTGCGCGCCAGAGGAGGAAGCCGGAAGATGCTGGATGAAGCCGGAGGAGCGGGATGGCGGCGGCGGGGCAGCGGCAGGGATAAGTATACTAATCTCTTCCTTTACAGGATTGATGCACAAGGGGGGGGGCCCTGTATACGATGGGGGGTGTGCTGGGGCTGCTGTATACTACCTCTGGGCTGCTGTATACTACCACTGGGGCTGCTGTATATACCACTGGGCTGCTGTATACTACCACTGGGGCTGCTGCTGTATACTACCACTGGGGCTGCTGCTGTATACTACCACTGGGGCTGCTGCTGTATACTACCACTGGGGCTGCTGCTGTATACTACCACTGGGCCTGCTGCTGTATACTACCACTGGGGCTGCTGCTGTATACTACCACTGGGGCTGCTGCTGTATACTACCACTGGGGCTGCTGTATACTACCACTGGGGCTGCTGTATATACCTCTGGGGCTGCTGCTGTATACTACCACTGGGGCTGCTGTATATACCTCTGGGGCTGCTGTATACTACCACTGGGGCTGCTGCTGTATACTACCACTGGGGAGGCTGCTGTATACCTCACTGCTGGGGGATGTATACCTGTGCTGGGGTCCACCCTCGGCTTATACACGAGTCAATAGGTTTTCCCAGGTTTTGGGGGCAAAAGTAGGGGGGTCGGCTTATACACGGGTCGGCTTATACACGAGTATATACGGTACTTTTTTTTTTTTTTTACAATTTTCTGCATTTTTTAAACTATTTTGGCCACTGCTGCTTTTATTTAGGGTTTTCCCATGTTTTTTGTGACGTCATTTTTACTGTTTTACAAAAAATCTTTTTCATTTCATTGACGACACCACTATCGTTTTTCTAAACAAAAACTAGGGGAAAACGCTCCAAAATCACCTTTGTGTTTTTGAGTTCTCCCACTGACTTGTATTGTAAAGCACAGAGTGACTTCCTAGCATAAAATGGCAGAGGATTGGACATGTCACATCTTGTCACATCTTGGTGACTTCATGTCATGATGTTTTGGGGTTTTTAGATATCTTTAGCTGTTAAAATACATTCAAAAGCCTGAAGATATAAACAGCAAAAAATGTTTACACTGAAATGCAAATGTTCATTTTTTTCAACGCATTCTGATATTATATTTGAATTTCCAATATGCTTTTTTATTGTATTACTGACATCCACTGTATATGAACAACAGAAGCTGGGTGACGTTATATGAAGCAACTCCATTCCATGGGAGTACCCGCTGTTATATTCAACAAACACCCACCTATTACTGCTTTAATTGGATCAAGCTCTGATTGCAGCAGTTTAACCACTTGGGCTAGCTTCACACCACGGTTTTTGGCATCAGGTTCTGTCCGGTTTGAACCAGACAGAACCTGATCCAGTTTTACCTCCCATGTATCCCTATGGTGCCGGATTAGTCCTATTTGGCCGTTTTTGTCCGGTTTGCACTGTGCCCAAAATTGGCGCCTGCAGCATTTTTTGGCTCCAGTGACAAAAATTGGACAAAACCGGACAGAAATGGATCTGGGGCGATGCGGCACACATATCATGGGAGTATGTGGGTGCTGGATCCATGAAAAAAATCAGATCGTTTCCCGGATCTGATTTTTTTTTTACAGAGCATGCTCAGAAATCCTGCCATCCAAACTTCAGCACCATCGACAGCACTAAATCTAGCGCAGGCTGTGAATTCAGCACCTAGGCAGAGCAGCAGAAAATGAATCCTGCAAAAAACAGGATCCCAGACCATATTTGGGCACACTTTTCTACACATCCTGTCCTGTCAGGTTCTGTCAAGGTGATCCTACAAAAAACAGGATCCACCCTGGAAGACAAAAACCATGGTGTGAAGCTAGCCTTCAATATTATGGTTAACAGTGACAATGGCATGTAAGTTGTTAGCTATGAGGCCCCCTGTCACCCTCATTTGACCGATTATATGCAATTGCTGAAGTCGATGGATTTTTTAGTGGTAACATGGAGGCCCAACTCAGACCATCACTATTGGGCGCATGGATTTCTTTGTATTCCCTTGCACACTCATCTGATATTGATGAGGTATCCTGAACAGGGCCGGCGTCAGCACCCGGCGTACCCGGGCAAGTGCCGGGGCCCGACGGCTTGGAGGGGGCCCACCGGGCCCCTGAGGGCTAGGGTCACACTTGTGTTGTGACCCTAGCCTGACGCAAGTATTGTCTGCTGCAGCGCAGAGCGTTTAACGCTCTGCGCTGCCAGCAACGGAGCCCATAGAAAGCCGATGTTTACATTGACAACCAATGGTTGTCAAGGTAAACGTCGGGTTTCTATGGGCTGCCTCCAGCGCATAGCAGCGTTGCAACATACAATACTTGCATAAGGCTAGGGTCACAATGCAAGTGTGACCCTAGCCTCAGGGGCCCCTGAGCACTGCCACCACAGCCAGAGCCATATCCAGGGGGCAGCTGGGGGGTTATTTTCAGGCTCCTGCAGGCTGCAGCACCGGAGGGTCTCCCTCCTCCCCCCTCCACGGGAGCTGACAGAGCAGCACACACTGTGTTAGTGTGCTTACAGGACCTGTGATGATGTCAATGGATGGGGAGGAGTCAGGGATCACATGATCAGCTCCTCAGTGTATCCAGGACTGTGCTGGCCAGCATGAATGATGCTCAAATAAGGTGAAGTTTGTGTGTGGTCAGGAGGGATTTACAGTGTGAATGCAGCAGAGGTGAGTGTGTACTAGGTGTATGGCAATTAGGTGAAGGTTATGTGTGGAGTCAGGAGGGATTTACAGTGTGAATGTAGCAGAGGCGAGTGTGTACTAGGTGTACGGAGCAGAGCCATGTGTGTACGAGGTGTACGGAGCAGAGCCGTGTGTGTACGAGGTGTACGGAGCAGAGCCGTGTGTGTACGAAGTGTACGGAGCGGAGCCGTGTGTGTACGAGGTGTACGGAGCGGAGCCGAGTGTGTACGAGGTGTACGGAGCAGAGCCGAGTGTGTACGAGGTGTACGGAGCGGAGCCATGTGTGTACAAGGTGTACGTAGCAGAGGCGAGTGTGTACGAGGTGTACGGAGCAGAGCCATGTGTGTGCGAGGTGTACGGAGCAGAGCCGAGTGTGTACGAGGTGTACGGAGCAGAGCCGTGTGTGTACGAGGTGTACGGAGCAGAGCCGTGTGTGTACGAGGTGTACGGAGCAGAGCCGTGTGTGCGAGGTGTGCAGAGCGGAGCCGTGTGTGTACGAGGTGTACGGAGAAGAGCCGTGTGTGTACGAGGTGTACGGAGCAGAGCCGAGTGTGTACGAGGTGTACGGAGCAGAGCCGTGTGTGTACGAGGTGTACGGAGCAGAGCCGTGTGTGTACGAGGTGTACGGAGCAGAGCCGAGTGTGTACGAGGTGTACGGAGCAGAGCCGTGTGTGTACGAGGTGTACGGAGCAGAGCCGTGTGTGTATGAGTTGTACGAAGCAGAGCCGCGTGTGTACGAAGTATGTGTACCAGTGGTAGCCCCCCGCGGATTCCGCTCCTATAGTCTCAGCCGCCTTTGCCAGCAGCATTCTTCTCCAGAGTCTCTTCTGCCGCTGTCTGCATTCTGCAGCTCAGCATGGAGGGGCACGATGTTGTCATCACTGTACTGATATGTGCAGAGTGACCGGAGGAGACCGGAGCGGCAAGAAGAAAGGTGAGAAGAGAGATCTGGACGGCCAGACACTCAGCTTGGCTGCGGTGCCACCCATATGGCAGTACGGCTCCATTGAGCTGCTTGCATTATTTGTGTGCTTCAGGATGCTTGTGTATATACCAAGAATCCTCAGACGCACAAAAATGCAACATTTTGCATTTGAAGGGTATTTTTAAAAGGCACAAGGGAACGCAAACGCATTTTAGCCCTAACAACGTGTAATATGCTCACTGTCAGAAACAGCTCTTGCTGGTTTCAGCAGTCACTGTTCCTGTAAGGCTGCCTTCACATAGGAGTTTTTTTAAAAATGTGGCAGTTGCGGTAAAAAAAAACCCGCATCTGCCGCATTTTCCGTCTAGCGGCTGCACTTGCTGCACGTTTGCGGCAAGCCCCATGCATTGGCTATGGGGCTTGCGGTAAGTGTGCGGCAATATATATATATATAGTCCGCGATATGTACTTAAAGGGGGCCCACTGAGACCTTTTCGCCCGGGGCCCACAGAAACCTGGAGCCGGCCCTGATCCTGAATATAGACCATCAAAATCAAAGCCCTGGACCACCACTTTAATTTGGTTGCCGACTACTCTGACAACCCATTCTCAATCATTGTTTCCCAAAGTAAAATAATAAGGACAGAAACACACTATGTGAGATGCATGCGGGATACTTGCATGAGTCTCGCATGACTCACATGGAATGGCCCCCACCACTTTCAACAGAAGCACGTCAGCTGCTCGTGTTTCCATGGAGCTCCACGTTCCCATTCAAAGAGGCAGATGCCGTTTCGGGTGAGTCAAACAAGACTCATGCAAGTATCTCGCATGCATCTAACATAGTTTGTCTCTACTCTAACATTTATACTCACCTATGGTGCTGGTGCAGTGCTAGTGGTGTTGGCACTGGGACTCCCATTGTTATATCACGCAATCTTTGCTGGCAATCAGCAGCCACTTCACTGTCTCCTTATTCAGAAGTAATTGACATCCAAAGGAAGTGAGTCTTGTAGCTGCTCTCTCCCTTCAGATGTCTGATTTGTCTGAAGGAGGGGATAGCAAATCCCCTACATGCAGGGCCGGCTCCAGGTTTCTGTGGTCCCCGGGCGAAAAAGTCTCAGTGGGCCCCCTTTAGTACATATCGCGGACTATAATATATATATATAGCCGCACATTTACCGCAAGCCCCATAGACAATGCATGGGGCCTGCCGCAAATGTGAAGCAAATGCAGCCGCTAGGCGGAAAATGCGGCAGATACAGGTACTATGTGAAGGCAGCCTTACAGGAACAGTGACTGCTGAAACCAGCAAGAGCTGTTTCTGACAGTGAGTATATTACACGTTGTTAGGGCTAAAATGCGATTGCGTTCCCTTGCGCTTTTTAAAAATACCCTTCAAATGCAAAATGTTGCATTTTTGTGCGTCTGAGGATTCTTGGTATATACGCAAGCATCCTGAAGCGCACAAATAATGCAAGCAGCTCAATGGAGCCGTACTGCCATATGGGTGGCACCGCAGCCAAGCTGAGTGTCTGGCCGTCCGGATCACTCTTTCTCCTCACCTTTCTTCTCGCCGCTCCAATCTCCTTCGGTCACTCTGCACATATCAGCACAGTGATGACAACATCGTGTCCCACCATGCTGAGCTGCAGAATGCAGACAGCAGCAGAAGAGACTCTGGAGAAGAATGCTGCTGGCAAAGGTGGCTGGGACTATAGAAGCGGAATCCGCGGGGGGCTACCACTGGTACACATACCTCGTACACACACGGCTCTGCTCCATACCCCTCGTACACACGTGGCTCCGCTCCGTACACCTCGTACACACGCGGTTCTGCTCCATACACCTCGTACACACACGGCTTTGCTCCATACACCTCGTACGCACGCGGCTCTGCTCCATACACACATCGTACGCACGCAGCTCTGTTCCATACACCTCGTAAACACTCAGCTCTGCTCCGTACACCTCGTACGCACTCAGCTCTGCTCCGTACACTTCATACGCACTCAGCTCTGCTCCATACACCTTGTACGCACTCAGCTCTGCTCTGTACACCTCGTACGCACTCAGCTCCGCTCCGTACACCTCGTACGCACTCAGCTCTGCTCCATACACCTCGTACGCACGCGGCTCCGCTCCGTACACCTCGTACGCACTCAGCTCTGCTCCGTACACCTCGTACGCACTCAGCTCTGCTCCGTACACCTCGTACGCACTCAGCTCTGCTCCGTACACCTCGTACGCACTCAGCTCTGCTCCGTACACCTCGTACGCACTCAGCTCCGCTCCGTACACCTCGTACGCACTCAGCTCTGCTCCGTACACCTCGTACGCACTCAGCTCCGCACACCTCGTACGCACTCAGCTCTGCTCTGTACACCTCGTACGCACTCAGCTCTGCTCCGTACACCTTGTACGCACGCGGCTCTGCTCCGTGCACCTAGTACCCACTCGGCTCCATTCCATACACCTAGTACACACTCGCCTCTGCTACATTCACACTGTAAATCCCTCCTGACCCCACACATAAACTTCACCTAATTGCCATACACCTAGTACACACTCACCTCTGCTACATTCACACTGTAAATCCCTCCTGACCCCACACAAACTTCACCTAATTGAGCATCATGATGGGCAGCACAGCAGAGTCCTGCATACACTGAGGGGAAGATCATTTGAGCTCTGACTCGACCCTCCATTGACATCATCACAGGTCCTGTCAGCCCAGAGTGTGCGGCTCTGTCGGCTCCCATGGAGGGGGGAGGAGGGAGACCTCCGATGCTGCAGGAGGCTGAAAATGACCCCCCAGCTGCCCCCTGGATATGGCCCTGACTGTGTGGGCAGTGCTCAGGGACCCCTGAGGCTAGGGTCACACTTGCATTGTGACCCTAGCCTGATGCAAGTATTTTCGGCTACAGAGCATAGCGTTTAATGCTATGCGCTGGAGCCCATAGAAACCCAATGTTTACCTTGCCAACCACTGGTTGGCAATGTAAACATCGGGTTTCTATGGGCTCTGTTGCTGGCAGCGCATAGCATTAAACGCTCTGCGCTGCGGGCAGACAATACTTGCATCAGGCTAGGGTCACAATGCAAGTGTGACCCTAACCCTCAGGGGCCGGTGGGGCCCCCTCCAAGCAGTCGGGCCACGGCACTTGCCCGGGTGCGCCGGGTGCTGACGCCGGGCCTGCCTACATGATTCAGGCATCCAGTGGCATTGAGCTTTCCATTGATGAAGAATGGCCCCACTATCTTTGTACGCCATATACCACACCATACCATCAATTTTTGTGTTAGAACAGTCTTGGAGGGATCTATCCACTGTGGGTTAGTGTCAGACCAATAGCGCTGGTTTTGTTTGTTAACTTCACCATTCACAAAAAAGTTTGCCTCATCACTCAAATGAAGGTAATTGTCTATGCTGTGAAGATACGAGTTGTGCAGCAATTCAAACAACGGATACTGGAAGCCTGTGCCATCATTACTTCTGCGGTGCTGCTATCAGAGTGTCAAGAGTGGGAAAAGAGGTTTGCATCGACAATTCAACACAATGGGCAGCACTTTGAACACATTTTATAAGTGGTCATAAACTTGTAAATAACTTATGAAAGAATAAAGCTACGTTAAAACCAAGCACACCATTGTTTTTCTTATAAAATTCTCAATCGGTTTGATGTGTCACATGGCCCTCTTCCCATTGACAAAAATAAAGTTGGATCCAAAATGACCAACTTCAAAATGGCCGCCATGGTCACCACCAACCTGGAAAAGTTTTCCCCCTCCCATATACTAATATGCCACAAACAGGAAGTTAATATCACCAACCATTCCCATTTTATTTAGGTGCATGCATATAAATGGCCCTCCCTGTATATGCATGAGTGCTGCTCACATTGCAGCAGAGGTTAAAGGGGCGGGGGGTCAGCTTGTCAGTAGTCAGATCATATGCCGCACACTGCATCAAACTGGTCTGCATGGCTGTCCTTCAAGAGGGAAGCCTCTTCTAAAGATGATGCACAAGAAAGTCAGCAAACAGTTTGCTGAACACAAGCAGACTAAGGACATGGATTGCTGGAACCATGCCTTGTGGTCTTCTGAGACCAAGATGAATGTATTTGGTGCATACGGTGTCAAGCATATGTGGTGGCAACTGGGTGAGGAGTACGAAGATTAAGGTACTGTCACACGCCTCCATATTGCCGGCGAGAACGCTGGCAATTCCCGAATTCGAACCACATCGCATGTGCGTAGTGGCGTGTGACAGGGCGATAGTGACGTACACAGCGATCCTGAAATCAATCCCGTAGGCATGCTTGGATGGTGTTTTTTTGTGCTGCATCTGTGGCGATTGGTGGGTGATACTGCGCTCCGATTGGCTGGCCATGTCCGAGGAGCCTTATTTGTGCCACTTCTGAGGTGGTTGTGGGCTGGTATTTTTAAGCTGAGAAGAGTCCAATAAACATGTTCCTTCCCAATCTTATATTACCAGACCGTTGCTGTCTGCTTTGCTTTTGCTAGTTATCAAAAATGGGGAGGACCCTGAATGTTTTTTTATTTAATTATTTATTTAGTTAATACCTGTAAAATATTTTTTGCTTTGTAAGATGCACCCCAAATTTGGTGACGGAAAAGAGAAAAAAATAATTTTTAATGTTAAATGGGGGTCCTTCTTATAATGCTAGTATCCATCTTACAATCAGCATATGTATCCCTCATCGTGGTAAATATATATATATCCCCCATCCTGGTACATAGCCCCCCATCATGGTACATGGTCTCCTATCCTGGGATATAGCCCCCTCATCCTGAATATGGCCCCCTCATCCTGGATATGGCCCCCTCATCCTGGATAGAGCCCTCTTATCCTGGATATGGCCCACCCCACCTTGTACATGGCCCCACATGCTGGATATGGCCCTCCGTCACTCTATATGCCCCCTACTAGCATGCACACTAAAATAATAAACGCTGTTAACTCACCCTCTGTCGCTCCCTGATACCAGCTCAGTAGGGTCTTCCAGTGTCTGTGCCCGGCATCCGATAAATGTGACTGGGGCACACAGAGATGATGTCACTGTGCTGTAGCGGTCACATGATCGGATGCCGGGCACAGACACTGGAAGACCACTGGAGCTGGTATCAGGGAGCGACAGAGGGTGAGTTAACAGCGTTTATTATTTTAGTGTGCATGCTAGTAGGGGGCATATAGAGTGACGGAGGGCCATATCCAGGATAGGAGGGCCATATGCAGGAAGGGGGCTAAGTTCAGGCTTATATAATATATGCTGCTTCCCCTGTCCACCTCTCAGCACCATCTTCAGAACAGAGGTGATGGACTGGGGGATGCAGTGTATTTTACATGAGATAATGAGTGGGCCCACGTGACCTCCTGCTGCTTGCACCACTGCCAGCCTTCTACAGCCTCCCAGACACCACTCCAAAGCAGCCCCCCATCCCCAACAGCACAGCACAGCATGTATTCAGATTATAAGACGGATCCCCCACTTTCCCCCAAAATGTGGGAGAACAAAAGTGTGTTTTATAATTGGAAAAATGCAATATTTATCTATCATCAATCTACCTCTCCATCTATCTCATTCATTTTTTCCCGTTACGTGTTACGCCAATGGCACACGAATAGCACATAGATGACACATGTGCACCCGAATGGTCAAAATGGAACGTGTCACACATGCGTTTTGAAGGGAGCCTATAGACAAGTATGTGTCTACTACTTAACTATTACATTGAAATAACATTCAAGTAACATACCACAGGGTGTATCAAGCATATGTAGTAATTAAGGCCAACAGAGGCACCTACCAGAGTCAAATATATGGACAAGAAAAGACACGTGGGAAACAACAAAGTAAAAAAGTCCCATTAGTTACAAACAATGGAAAATGAATACAATACAGTATAATTTAATTATTTGGAAAATGTGCAAACTTTCTGCAGTTTGCAATATACCAAGTGAACAAGAACAATTCAAGGACATGAACACCACTAATATACCGGTAAGTGTTTTTTTCAAAATTCCACACAAAATGTCATTTTTAAAGAATACTGTAGTCTCAGAATTATTTAACCCCTTTATCACAAGCCTCATTAGCACTAAGTACAGCTCTTTTAGCTGTTATGATCTGCTCCCCCATAAAATGTGATTAAAAGATATATAAACATTGTTTGCAACCTAAACTGGTAACAATAAATACATAAGCTTGCCACACAAAAAGTAGAGCTCTCACACAACTCCATCCAGTTAAAAATAAAGAAGTTGCCATCCCAATTTTGTTTCCCAAATTTCTGACATTTTTTCACCACTTAAATAAAAAAATAAAAATATGCAAGTGGGTGAGTGCGGGTGTATAGAGCAGGCACAGGAACTGCAGATGTCAGCAATGTAGGCTGCTTCACACTGCAGATGCATCTGCAGCGTTGCAGATGCATCGCAAATATCAGCATGCAGACACGGCCGTGGGTGATGCTCTCATTGATTCCTATATGTGAGCCGTAAGCAGGCTATGCCTGCTTACAGATCATACTCTCCGCCGCACTATGGACGCGAGATGTTGCGTCCAAGGTGCGGGCGGGAGTGTGTGATCTGTCAAGGCATTTCCTGCTTACGGCTCACATATAGAATCAATGAGAGCATTCAGACCGCGGTGCTCCTATTATAACATAGGGGCCGCGTCTGCATGCTGATACTTGCAGATGCATCTGCAAAACGCTGCAGATCATCTGCAAGTGTGAAGGCACCTTATACATGTATCTGAACAGTAGTGACGAGCTGGACTGATCATTTCTATTTAAACATAGATGCTGCTATCAATCACTGATTAAAGGGGTTTCCATGAACAAAAGGTAATTATAAAGTTAATTTAAATCTATAGACAGGGCCGCTCCAGTTCTGTGGCCCGGGCGAAAAGGTCCAGTGGGCCCCTTTAAGTACATATCGCGACTAATATATATATTTGCCGCACACTTACCCCAAGCCCCATAGCCAATGCATGGGCTGCGCAAATGCAGCAAGTGCAGCCGCTAGACGGAAAATGCGCAGATGCGGGTTTTTTTTACCGCAACTGCCACATTTTTAAAAAAACTCCTATGTGAAGGCAGCCTTACAGGAACAGTGACTGCTGAAACCAGCAAGAGCTGTTTCTGACAGTGAGTATATTACATGTTACATGTTGTTAGGGCTAAAATGCGTTTGCGTTCCCTTGTGCCTTTTAAAAATACCCTTCAAATGCAAAATGTTGCATTTTTGTGCGTCTGAGGATGCTTGGTATATACACAAGCATCCTGAAGCACACAAATAATGCAAGCAGCTCAATGGAGCCGTACTGCCATATGGGTGGCACCGCAGCCAAGCGGAGTGTCTGGCCGTCCAGATCTCTCTTCTCCTCACCTTTCTTCTTGCCGCTCCGGTCTCCTCCGGTCGCTCTGCACATATCAGCACAGTGATGACATCGTGCCCCTCCATGCTGAGCTGCAGAATGCAGACAGCGGCAGAAGAGACTCTGGAGAAGAATGCTGCTGGCAAAGGCGGCTGAGACTATAGGAGCGGAATCCGCGGGGGGCTACCACTGGTACACATACTTCGTACACACGCGGCTCTGCTTCGTACAACTCATACACACACGGCTCTGCTCCGTACACCTCGTACACACACGGCTCTGCTCCGTACACCTCGTACACACTCGGCTCTGCTCCGTACACCTCGTACACACACGGCTCTGCTCCGTACACCTCGTACACACACGGCTCTGCTCCGTACACCTCGTACACACTCGGCTCTGCTCCGTACACCTCGTACACACACGGCTCTTCTCCGTACACCTCGTACACACACGGCTCGCTCTGCACACCTCGCACACACGGCTCTGCTCCGTACACCTCGTACACACACGGCTCTGCTCCGTACACCTCGTACACACACGGCTCTGCTCCGTACACCTCGTACACACTCGGCTCTGCTCCGTACACCTCGCACACACATGGCTCTGCTCCGTACACCTCGTACACACTCGCCTCTGCTCCGTACACCTTGTACACACATGGCTCCGCTCCGTACACCTCGTACACACTCGGCTCTGCTCCGTACACCTCGTACACACTCGGCTCCGCTCCGTACACCTCGTACACACACGGCTCCGCTCCGTACACTTCGTACACACACGGCTCTGCTCCGTACACCTCGTACACACACGGCTCTGCTCCGTACACCTCGTACACACATGGCTCTGCTCCGTACACCTCATACACACATGGCTCTGCTCCGTACACCTAGTACACACACGGCTCCGCTCCGTACACCTCGTACACACTCGGCTCTGCTCCGTACACCTAGTACACACTCGCCTCTGCTACATTCACACTGTAAATCCCTCCTGACCCCACACATAACCTTCACCTAATTGCCATACACCTAGTACACACTCACCTCTGCTACATTCACACTGTAAATCCCTCCTGACCACACACAAACTTCACCTTATTTGAGCATCATTCATGCTGGCCAGCACAGTCCTGGATACACTGAGGAGCTGATCATGTGATCCCTGACTCCTCCCCATCCATTGACATCATCACAGGTCCTGTAAGCACACTAGCACAGTGTGTGCTGCTCTGTCGGCTCCCGTGGAGGGGGGAGGAGGGAGACCCTCCGGTGCTGCAGCCTGCAGGAGCCTGAAAATAACCCCCCAGCTGCCCCCTGGATATGGCTCTGGCTGTGGTGGCAGTGCTCAGGGGCCCCTGAGGCTAGGGTCACACTTGCATTGTGACCCTAGCCTTATGCAAGTATTGTATGTTGCAACGCTGCTATGCGCTGGAGGCAGCCCATAGAAACCCGACGTTTACCTTGACAACCATTGGTTGTCAATGTAAACATCAGCTTTCTATGGGCTCCGTTGCTGGCAGCGCATAGCGTTAAACGCTCTGCGCTGCAGCAGACAATACTTGCGTCAGGCTAGGGTCACAACACAAGTGTGACCCTAGCCCTCAGGGGCCCGGTGGGCCCCCTCCAAGCCGTCGGGCCCCGGCACTTGCCCGGGTACGCCGGGTGCTGACGCCGGCCCTGTCTATAGATCTCGGAATGATAATTTCCACAATTGGATGTGGTTACAAAAAAATCTGTACTGAGATAATGTTATGTATGTGTCCCTGCAATGTACTGTGTAATGGATGTGTATGATTATACAGGTATATGGTCTGATCATACCACATCTCCTTTGCTGAGATAATCTTATATATGTGTCCCTGCTATGTACTGTGTAATGGATGTGTCTGACCATACAGGGACATAGTCTGATCATACCACATCTTCTGTGCTGAGATAATCTTATATATGTGTCCCTGCTATGTACTGTGTAATGGATGTGTCTGACCATACAGGGACATGGTCTGATCATACCACATCTCCTGTGCTGAGATAATCTTATATATGTGCCCCTGCTCTGTACTGTGTAATGGATGTGTCTGACTATACAGGGACATGGTCTGATCATACCACATCTTCTGTGCTGAGATAATCTTATATATGTGTTCCTGCTATGTGCTGTGTAATGGATGTGTCTGACCATACAGGGACATGGTCTGATCATACCACATCTCCTGTGCTGAGATAATCTTATATATGTGCCCCTGCTATGTACTGTTTAATGGAAGTGTCTGACTATGCAGGGACATGGTCTGATCATACCACATCTCCCGGGCTGAGATAATCTTATATATGTGCCCCTGCTATGTACTGTTTAATGGAAGTGTCTGACTATGCAGGGACATGGTCTGATCATACCACATCTTCTGTGCTGAGATAATCTTATACATGTGTCCCTGCTATGTACTGAGTAATGGCCGTGTCTGACTGTATACGAAGCATGGTTTGATCCTGGTCAGGGGAGGATGCAAAAGAGTATACAGGCATTACAGCACAGGATTGCAAATAATTCTTTCGCTGAGATAAAACATTTTTTAAGAACAGGCAGGAAATGTTTCAGCTCAAAAAAAGAATCATCTATGATTCCGTGCTGTAATGTCTGTATTCTCTTTTGCTTCTTCCCCTGCCCAGGATTAAACCATACCTCGTGCACAGTCAGACATGGCTTTTACATTGTACATGCCAGGTACACATATATAAGATTATCTCAGCACAGGAGATGTGGTATGATCACACCATGTCCCTGTACGGTCAGACACGGCCATTACACAGTACATAGCAGGGGCACATATATAACATTATCCCAGCACAGGAGATGTGGTATGATCAGACCATGTCCCTGTACAGTCAGACACATTCATTACACAGTACATAGCAGGGACACATATATAAGATTACCTCAGCACAGGAGATGTGGTATGATCAGACCATGTCTCTGTACAGTCTGTCACATCCATTAAACAGTACATAGCAGGGGCACATATATAAGATTATCTCAGCACAGGAGATGTGGTATGATCAGACCATGTCCCTGTACAGTCAGACACAGCCATTACACAGTACATAGCAGGGACACATATAGATTAGATTGCACAGGAACAATTTTTAAAATACATTCAATTGTGGAAATTAATATTGCCCCAAGATCTAATGTTTAAATTGAACTTTAAAATTAATTGACTAATAAATGACTTTCTGGTCGATGTGCGTCCATTTCTTCCACACTCAACATGATCAAGGGGTTATATATGTGAATCATTTCCCCTTTCCCAAATTAAAAATAAAGAAATTATGAGACAATAAACATAATTGTTGTCTCCTCATCCACAAAAGTCTGATATATCAAAGTATGAACTTATTTAACCTGTATGGTAAAAGCCAGAAAACAACAAAAAAATGAAAAACCAGAATTGACGTTTTTCAATTTCTGCAAGTGCCCCTTAAGATACAATAAAGGGGGATCAAAACATCATGTGTACCCCAAGAACAGTATTAATAAACTTTAGATTGCAATGCAAAAAACAAGTCCTTAGGGCGGCTTCACACTCGCGTTCCCTGCTGCTGCGTATTGTGGCGGGGGAGCACGAGCTGAGCGCATACACCACGCGTCCCTATGTTTAACATGGGGACGTACGGTGTATGTGCTCGGTGCGCATGGCCATGCGCACCCATTGCCCGCCATGTGTGATTTGTACGCATGTGGATGCTTGCGTACTAATCATACATTCTATTCCGCACCATGAACGCAACAGTACTTTACACAGCTCACTCAACAGAATAATGTTTCTTTACAAATTTAGGATTTTTTTTTTCACTACTTTGAAAAAAAACTTGAAGTTTGGTATTGCTGTAATTGCTGTAATTGTTTTTGTATTAATTTTGTTTCCAAGTGTATGTACAATTCCTATCATTTCCCTTGGGATCAATAAAGTATCGTATCTGGGGAATTATTGCGTTTCATGGACATTTCTGTCGCACGAGGAACGCAGTGAAAAAACTAAAGCAAACAAAAAGGAATGGCAGAATATATTTTGCCACATTTCGAAAAAAATATTCCCATTCAAAAACATTATATGCAAACATATATGCTATCATTCAAAAGTACGAGTTGTCCCGCATTCCGGAAACAAAACAAAAATGCAAGAAATCCTTTGATGGAGAGATAAAAAAATAGTCTTGCAACTCTTGGAAGGAGGGGTGGAAAAAATGAACGTGTAAAAAACTAAAATTGTTACTTGGTCAGAAGGGGTTAAAAGTTGCATTTCATGTTGAATTTTGGAGAAACTACTGGTTTTATTAGTTGTATTAAGGCTGGGTTCACATTGTGGGTCAGATCCGATCCGAGGCTGTCAGGGTGAACCTGACAGCCCCGGATCGGATCAGCACACAGAACTGGAGGGCTAATATGCTCTCCGGTCCAGTGTGCACCCGCAAGCAGCTGCTGCCACTGATGAATCAGGACCGTGGCTGGCAGAGAGCTAGCCGCGGTCCTGAAACAACTGCGGCGTGCAGCCGCAGGAGTCCGGTTCCCGGATCCTCCCGGACCGGGGCAATCCGGCCCCGTAGGCTCCCAAGTTAGGGAGCGCTGGATTGCCCCGGATCCGGGCAAATCCGGGACAATCAGGGGCAATTCGGGAATTGCCAATTAGAGGAGATATTCTCCTCTCGGACACAAGCAGCGTTTTTGTGGTCCGTGGGAGAATTCTGAATTCTCCCGGATTGTCCCGGACAGATAGAAACCAGATGGCAGAGAGCTGCCATCCGGCTTCTATCTGGCCCCATAGGCTACTATGGGGCCAAAAAACGGTCCGGGAATGTCCGGTTTACACGGACAGCCTCGGATCGGAGCCCGCAATGTGAAACCGGCCTAAGTCGTTTTCACGTCTCCTGTTTGATTGGTTTATTGTATGTTTGTTTGCT
The DNA here is from genome assembly GCA_033576535.1 of Allobates femoralis. NCBI lineage: Eukaryota > Metazoa > Chordata > Amphibia > Anura > Aromobatidae > Allobates > Allobates femoralis. Next base: position 67,668,069 of record JARQOC010000011.1, read on the forward strand.
TTATCGCAGTTTATAAATTTTGCTAATGAACCTAATTTGCAATTAGAGTTTTTAGTAATTTTATTTGCAACTGCGTGTACAATTCGTAGGCTCCAGACTCTCGTGATTTTTAGTAGTTTCATAGAGAAGAGTGCAGAGTGTTAAGTGTTACATTTTTCTCAGCGCTGACAGGGTTCGATGTATAACTGCCTTATAATTGGAAAATAATCTGTTTACTCTACAAAATGGAAACATCTGTACATGATTACATTATAATTACAAGATAACTACTGTGTGATTACATAGGTACAGTAAGCAGTGATTTGTTCTATGTCGTTTCGTGTGTAATTGATTTTTGATATATAACTTAGTGGAGCTAAATTTTCTGAACGTGGAGCAAGTATTCTAATTAACAGGCAAATTATAGGTAAAATATATACTTGTGTGTTATTCTCTGAGTGCATATATATAAAAAAAAGTGTCACATTGTGGTATACTGTAATAAAAGATGGACTGATGTACAAATAAAGGAGTTAGGCTATGTTCACACACAGCGTTTTTACTGCGTTTTGTGAGGATCCGTTTTTAGTGCAAAACTGCACCAAGAACATATCCTCACAAAGCCTACTCACCTCGCCACGCTCCCCCGCTGAACGCCAGCGGTGTTTTCTCATTCCGGAGGCCGCAGGGAGCACATGACCCTGCAGGACCATGTGACCGGGTGACGTCGCTGCTCAGTCACATGGTGCTGTCCAAGGTCCTCCATAGGTCCTGTGATGTCCGTATTAGGGAAAATCAACTCGGCAGCGCAGTGATGTGAGTAAAAAGCGCAGGTGAAAAACGCCACAAAATTAACATGTGACTTTTTTTTTTACAGACCCGCTATTCAGCCCAAAAGATGGTCCATAAAAAGCACAATGTCTGAATGCCAAATAGTAAAATGCATTTCACTGTAAATAGCGGATCCATACAAAGCATGCTGACAAATCCCGCCGGGCAAACTTCAGCACCGCAGACAGCATTTTCCGGTGCATTCAAACACTGCTGCTGGCACAGCAGCTGTGTTTGAAATTGCCAGGTTGCCAACACAGCCACCAATCAGCTTTCACCGCTGTGATAGCAGCAGTGAAAGTTGATTGGTTAAATCGGCTGGTAAATGCTTTCCATGGTGCTGAAGATAAAACTTTAGCACCATGGAAAGCCCAGACTTTCAAACACGAGCAGTGTTGAAATTCGGGGTAAATGATGTCCATGGTGCTGACGTGTTAGAGGCTCGATTTCATCATGGAGAGCATTTACCGACCAATTAACCAATCAGCTTTCACCGTTGCTGTCACAGCAGTGAAAGCTGATTGGTGGCTGTGCCGACAACCCGGCAATTTCAAACACTGCTGCTTTGACAGCAGCGGTGTTTGAAGACATCGTCAGTATGCACACTCATGCGACTATCGCACAGTGTGCTGTATGGGTGCAAGATTTTCTCGCACCCATATACTTACAATGGGCACTCATGCAAGAAAATCATATTCAGTCGCAGCATGCTGCGATTGAACTCGCATTTCACCCGCAATGCGAGTTCAGTGCATGGAATACGCACTGATTAGGGATGGGCGAATCTACTCGCTAGGACTCGTTACTCAGCGAGTAGTAAGGGACTCGCAGGTCTAGGTACTCTGCGAGTTTCCCAGTGATTACTTGCATGAGTCCAATGCAAATCAATATCAATCCTAGTTTTGTCAGAAACGCTGACAAAACTAGGATTGTCATTGTCTAGCATTAGACTCGGCTACTGTGCCAGTGATAGCAGGGAAACTCGCTAAGTAACTGCTGTTACATTGCGAGCCGAGTCCAGCTGTCTTCTCTGTGTGCAGGCTGCCAGCTCCAGTGTCCTAGAGCCCGCCTGCTCACAGACATGATGTAGCAGTGCTGAGATTGTTCTCAGTCTGCTCATTCCCTGTGCATAGACATCTATCTATGCACAGGGGATGTAGCAGAGAGGACATCGCGTTTTGGACTACGTCGGACGGAAGAGGATTTTTTTAATTAAAGATGGAGTCCCTAATGGCTTTTTTTTTTATTTCTAATAAAAAATTTTCTCTGTGTTGTGTTTTTTTAACCCTTTATTGGAGATTCTTAGTGGCTGGGTCAAACGTGGCCTGACATTAAGAATCTTGGGCTTAATACCAGCTTGTATAACAAAGCTGGTATTAACCCCTTTATTACCCAGCGTGCTACCGCCACCAGGGCCGCTGGAAGAGCGGGGTTCAGCGCCAGAGGATGGCGCTTCAATGAACGCACCATCTTCTGGGGCGGCTGCGGGCTGCAATTTGCAGCGGGGGGTGCCCAGAAAGCTTGGGCATCCCTTCGCTGCGGATTCCTGCCCCCAGCTGCTTAGCTGTACCTGGCTAGACATAGAAATTGCGCGGAGCCCCACGCATTTTTTTTTTATTATTTCATGAATTTCAGAGTCAGAGTCTCAGAGTCAGAATCTCAGAATTTCATGAAAAAATTTTAAAAAAATGCGTGGGGCTCCGCGCAATTTCTATGTTTAGCCAGGTACAGCTAAGCAGCTGGGGGCTGGAATCCGTAGCGCAGGGATGCCCAAGCTGTCTGGGCACCCCCCGCTGCAAATTGCAGCCCGCAGCCGCCCCAGAAGATGGCGCGTTCATTGAAGCGCCATCCTCTGGCGCTGAACCCCGCTCTTCCAGCGGCCCTGGTAGCGGTGGCACCCTGGGTAATAATACAAAGCTGGCCCTAACCTCTTTATCAGCTGGCCCTAAGCCCGAAATTTATGGCGGTCACGCCAATATTAGACATGACCGCCATGAATTTCTATTAAATTGTTTTAAAAAAAACACAACACAAAGAAAATTTTTTATTAGAAATAAGAAAAAAAAGCCATTAGGGACTCCATCTTTAATTAAAAAAATCCTCTTCCGTCCGACGCAGTCCAAAACGCGATGTCCTCTCTGCTACATCCCCTGTGCATAGATATAGATGTCTATGCACAGGGAATGAGCAGACTGAGAACAATCTCAGCTCTGCTACATCATCTCTGTGCACAGACATTCATGTCTGTACACAGGGAATGAGCAGACTGAGAACAATCTCAGCTCTGCTACATCAGGCAGCAGGCGGGCTCTAGGACCCTGGAGCTGGCAGCCAGCACACTGAGCAGACAGGACTCTTATCTGTGCGAGTTTCCCAGCGATTACTTACAAAGTAAACGAGTCCAATGCAAATAAATGACAAAACTAGGATTGCTTCAGGCTGAAGCTTCCGAGACACATCTGCGATTTGTAAATCTCACACTACTCGCTATTACTCGCTTCCCCATTCATTAACATTGGACTCGCTAGACTCGCAACGAGTAGCGAGTCCTGTGCTCGGACTCGCTAGAGTCAAGCGATTCCGAGTAATTTAGGATTCGCCCATCACTAGCACTGATATGACCAGTATCATTTAATGATACTGGTCCGAGTGCAATGCGATTTTCTTCTCGCATTGCACTCGCGCAATTATTGCGCCCATGTGCCTCCATACCAATGCAAATTCTTTTTGTGTTTTTATATAAGCCCAGATAGACTCTGTGGGCACCAGATCCTCTTTTCAGGGCAACTTGTTCTTTTTTATCTGGAAAATAATTCTTAATCATATTGCCTATATGTTTCAGGTTGTTGTCCTCCAGAATAAGTTTGCAGCCAATCACATGGACTATGATGATGGATAAGTATTTGACTGTATTATTCAGATTTGAGGGCACCATCAATCCTGATCAAATTCCCAAACTTGCAAGGAACCTCCACTATGGTTCAGGGCCACTTTACACACACCAACTTATCTGTCCAACTTCTGACCAACTTACTGGTTGCAGTGAAATCATGGACACATTGCTCCATTTTGTGGCTGTGTACAAATGTTACAATGTTCCATGATTTCACTGCAACCAGGAAGTTGTTCAGACGTTGGACAGATAAGTTGGTGAGTGTAAAGGGCCATCACTGTTGCCTGCAGACACTAATCTTTGTAATACTCGCCTGACCTTCACCAGACAAGCTGACTCATCTGTGAAAAGCATTTGCTGTCATTTTTCTGCACCCAAGTTTCTATGTGTCCATATATAGTTGAGTAAATTGGACTTCTCCAAGTAATAGAGGGGTGTAGGTTGGTCCACTGTTGCTTCCAGTTGAGAACTATGGAACTGCTATACATCTTTCTATTTAGAAGGCAAGTAAGCATGAATTTTTTTTCACCGGCGGACCTAAGATTCCTTGGCTAACCATTGCGTTTACGGTCTCAATGTTGCTCATTTCTTAGCGCTTCTTCAAAAGCGTTTGAACAGCACATCCGGAAACCTCAGTGGGCCTGAGAGAGACCTTTCTGATGCAGTATAATTAACTTGTGTCTTTCTACTGTGCCCAGTCTTTCAATAGCTGCTGACCTGTGACATAAAACTGTCTTCCACAATCTGTTCCCCAAAAGGTTTAAAGCTTATAAACAACTGTTTTTGTAAATGACTGTGTTTCAACCTACATATGAAAACGATGATTGTTACAATGTAATGGTAAAGTAGGAACAATCTATTTAGAAACATGGCCGATCAAAACTTGGAAACACGAGCTAGCACTATAAACTACATTTGACCCTTGTTTTCCTTTGACCCTCTGGTTTGAACAGGTAATTGATATGCTATAGGATTTTTACAGAAAGAAAATGGGGAAGTGGTAAGAAATGATGTTGAGAAGGCCAAACATTAAAATTCTTAATTTGCATCTGTTTTTTCTCAGAAAGTAAAGATAACATCAACTGATGTTCACTATACTATTAAAAAATATTGGACTGAGAGTCCTCAGTGGTTGATACCTTTTAATGGCTAACTGAAAAGATAGTAAGTGAAGCAAGCTTTCGGGACATTATGAGCCCTTCATCAGGCTGATAATGACACAAATTCTGAAGACACATATGATGTGGTAAATATGACAGGTGACATAAATCAGAGTCAGGCTAGGGAGGGGGAGAGGAGCTGGGAAAATAAAGTCAAAATTCTAGATAAGAGGAACAGATTGTATTATTGTCGATGATTAGTGGCCTGTGGACCTAAGATTCCTCAGAGGGCCATAATCGAAGTGATCCAGTTCATAAAAGAAGTGTCAAAAGTTCATGGTCCTCTAAGTTGAGTCTGTTGCAAGATGTGATATCCCCAAATGCCCTTTCATTTTATATAAAACGCATGAATCTAATTTTTTTTTTTTAAAAAGCAACTTCAAATCTCTAGGAGAGAGAAGAATTTGGGCAATACAAATTGATAACGACCTTTGACACATTCAAACAGGATTAAATGTTTCACATGGATTCATGAGTTTTTATATAAAATGAAAGGGCATTTGGGATGTCACATCTTGCAACAGACTCAAGTTAGAGGACAATGACTTTTGACACTTCTTATGTGAACTGTCTGGCTTTGATTTATGGCCAAAGAAATAAAAAATGGAGAGGAGACTTAATATCTGCCACAAATATATACAAGGGCTGTCACATTGTAGAGAGATCAGCTTTATTCTTTTTTACACAAGGAAAGACTAGAATTAATGGGATGAAACTGAAGGGAAGGAGGCACAAATTTGATATTAGGAAAAACGTTTTGACATTGAGGGTGATCAATTTGTGGAACGGTTGGCCACAAAAGGTGGCGAGTTCCCCTTCAATTGAAGTGTTCACTCAGAGGCTGGACAGACGTCTATCTGGAATGATTTATTGAATCCTGCTGTGAGCAGGGGGTTGGCCAGATGAACCAGGAGGTCCCTGCCAACTCTACCTTTCTATGATATGGTTTATCGGATGGAGAGTCAACACAAAGTCTGAACAAGAGGTTCAGAGGTTACACTTCTCCCCTTGTGTTATTAACCCTCTGTTAAAGGATCAGCTGTAGATAGAATGGCACTGAAGTCCAGTATTGTATACTGGGTGTTTTGTGACAGGCGTAGGTCCTATATTTATGGAAGACATATTTTTTACATTCTTATCCCAAGGGGAATAAAATGTTTGTGCTAGCATAGTGGTGTGGCCTTCAGATCAGTCTCAAATTAATATCATACAGATGGATGGGGTTATGTATGCCATGTTTCCTATTTAAGGAAAGCTAAAATCATAATAAAATATGACATTAATATTTTCTACCTGGGACTTCCAGGGGCCATTTATCATGAAAATCAGGGTTCCCATAATTCTTGGTACTTGGGTAGCATCCCATTGACCACCCCCAAGTGAGGTCACCAAGCAGAATTATAGGGGAGTGACTGCTATCCAATATATATAGATTCTGAATTAGAATCTAGTATGTATATACTATACATTCACTGTGAAAGCACTCAATAATCAGCCAAGTAGCGAAAGCCTCCGTTGCCTCATCTGTGAATCGGCAGTAAATTGTGTATTGTCCTGACGATTGGAAGCAGTTGAGTACTGTTCATGGCAACTTGGTGGCAGAAGTGGGATATATGCGGGATCTCCAGGCTGCTCCCTGAAATATTGGTAGAACCAGTAGGATATCTGCGGGATGCCCCCAGCTGTCTTCTGACGATGATCATTATCACCTGTTTGGTGTAACTGGCTACTCATATACCTGATTATATACCTACAGCATAAAATGCCTGATTTTTACTAAGTTCACTTAGCAAATTCAATGCTATCTTGAAGGCAAAGGGTGGTCACCCCAAACATGGATCCGATTTAGATTTCTCTATCTTTCTTATTTTGCAGCATCTTTTTCCACAACTGCCAAAAACATTTCCACAAAACTGTTCATATATCTATGTGTATATATGCACACACATGAAATACCTTTTTTCTTTAACAATTTGCTTCTAACCCAAAAGGAAAGACTGAACTAAAGCTGAGGTTTATATTATTAGAGTCAAACCTTCTGTTAAAAACTGCTACTGGAAGTCTTACTTATGCTTAGAATTATGTTGTTTATCTTTCTTAATATGTCAATGTGCTGATTACTGTAATTAATATCAATAGAAAGTTAAGAAACGTTCTATCAATTATCATTGAGTAGCCAGTTGGTGGTAAGGTTTAATACTCAGTTTGGTTCACTAACCTTTTTTTTCTCTATCCATTTCTGTTTGCACAAAGCCCCAGGATACAGGTGTTAGTTAAGCTCTCTGAGGGCAACCCACCCATGGTCATAATGTGTATAGTAAGACACCACTTTAAACTTACTTTCCTCCTACACACAAAGTCCAGTGGAAAGTCATCATCCTCATCCGTTATTCTAAAATAGAAGTCTGAGCCTCATATCATGTAAACTCAACCCCATCACACAAAACACCCACTCAGACTGAGAGCTTCTGTGGTTTGATTGCCTGCAACCCACACAGACCTGAAAAGATCAGTCTCCACCACTTTAAGCTTATATTTCTGTCTGTTTTTTGGGGTGATACGTTTCTAAGCGAGTAGCAAATTGGAAGAATAAATGTATGTTGCTTTTCTTTTAATCTGTAGTACTTGTATCCTAGTAAAACCTATCACTACATATCCCTACACCTTTCTAATACATCCCTAACCATCCCTGTCTGAGCCTTAGGCTGGCTTCAGACTTGCGGACCCTCCGCAGCGTCCTGCGGAGGAGATCCGCAAGCTGAACGCAGCCCCTAGGTGTATAATGAGAACGCATGGTGCGGCACAGGTCTGCGCATGACCATGCGCTCTCATTCACTGCAATATGTGATTTGCACGCAGGCTGATGCCTGCGCACAAATCACACACAATCACAGACTCTCGTCCACCCCAGGAACGCAACCATGAGTGTGTGATTTGTGCGCGGGCATCCGCCTCCGGTCCTGTTTGTAGCCAGATGCATCAGATCGCAGCTGAGGTAGCTGTCCCCTGCTGAAATGGTGCTGAACCACTTCACAGGGGACAGCTCCCTGGTGCTGAAGTTCAGCAGAGCACACGCTGAACTTCAGCCGCCGGTGTCCGGTTCCCGGATCCACCCGGATCTGGGCAATCTGGCGCCATGCTAGGGAGTGCCGGATTGCCCCGGACATGGGAGGGTCCGGGAGAATCCAATTTGGGTAGATTTTTCACCCCGGACACAAAAATGTTGCGTGCAGTTGCTTGCTGTCAGGTTCACCCCGGACAACCCCAGATCTGATTGTGCCGTGGTGTGAAGCCAGCCTTAGTTTGCCCCGAAAACAGCGCCACCCATAGAATATTGTGTAAAATACAGTTAAACTGGAAAATTAGGGTGTTTTCACACGCTGCGTATTTACTGCATTTTTTTTACGCGCAAGCTCATCACAAACCAGGAGTAGAATAATCAGAGGAAAAGAATAATAGAAACAAGTGCTCCACTTCTGGATTTAATCACCCACTCCTAGTTTATGATGAGCTCGCATGTAAAAAAAATGAAGCAAATACACAGCGTGTGAACGCACCCTTATGGCCACTTTACACGCGGCCAGGGCCGGCTTTAGGGGGGGGCAGACTGGGCAGTTGCCTAGGGCCCCCACTCTCTTAGGGGCCCCCAAAGGAGCTGAACTGAAAATAGCAATAAAACAGTGAAAAAAATGTAAAAATACACATATTTGGTATCGCTGCGTTCGTAAGAATCTAAGCTATCAATATATGAAGTAAATTAATCCAATTGGTAAATGGCGTAATGGGAAAAAAATAAAAACGCCAGAATTATGTTTTTTAGGCCACCACGTTGTTACAATAAAATGCAATAAAAGGCGATCAAAATATTGTATCTGACTCAAAATGGTATCAGTAAAAATGTCAGCTCAGGGCACATAAAGTAAGCCCTCACATATCTATGTATCTTCAAAAATTAAAACATCATGGGTCTAGGAAAATTAAAAAAAAATATTTTTTTTTTACAAATTTCAGTTTTTTTTTTTTATGATTGAAATAAAAATGATGTTCAGTATGTTCTTATTCTGACCTAGATAATCAACTTATGAAGTCACTCTTACCATATAACTACGGTCTGTTCCACATCTAAGGTTGGTGTGCGTTTTGCTAAATTTGCCCTTCTAGCCGTTTTTACCACTAAAAACGCATTAAAAACGCTAGCGTTTTTTCCCCCATTGATTTAAATGGGAACGCATGTAAAAACGCATGCAAAACGCATGTGCGTTTTCAAAAACGCAAAACGCATGCATTTTTGCGAACGCAGCACAAAACGTCTTCCCCGATGTTTTGGGCAGCGTTGGCAAAAACGCATGCGTTTTCTGTTTTTGAAAACGCACATGCGTTTTTACATGCGTTTTTGCATGTGTTTCCATTAAAATCAATGGGAACAAAAACGCATGCGTTTTGATGTTTTTTTGCGGTAAAAACGAATGGAAATGCAAATTGAGAAAAATGCAGCAAAGCGTTAGATGTGAAAGTGGCCTGAGCATTTAGGGCCCACTTTAACATTTTGCCTAGGGCCCCACTTTGCCTAAAACCGGCCCTGCACGCGGCAACAGGAAGATAGAAAACTGCAGGTGTTGGAGACAATTGTACCTTTTACCTTCAAAACACCTTGAAGTGGCTGCATGTTATTCAGGTATCTGCAAGGTGTTTTGAAGGTAAAAGGTACAATTGTCTCCGACACCTGCCGTTTTCTATCTTCCTGTTGCCACGTGTAAAGTGGCCATTACAGTTAAACTGGAATGGGACAAAGTCAATAAGTTTGCTTGATCAGTGAAGTATGGTTTAATGAGTCAAAGAAAACAGCTCCATCTATAGGACATCTATGACAGGGGGCACACACGCCATCCGGGACACTGGCCTGCATCAGGGTCTACTCCATCATAACCTTGCAGCGGACCCATCCTGCTGCTGCATTTCTTCCCATTTGCATTCCACTATGTGATGCAGACTGGCACAATGGCTCCTCAGCATAAAGAGGGAAAGAAACATTGCACAGGGGTGAGTGAGACAGCACACAATGGGGACAAAGAGTGCACGGGGGGAGAGACAGCACAATGGGAGAGAGAGTTTACAGGGGAAGAGAAAGCACAGAGGGGAGAGACAGCACAAGGGGAGAGAGATTGTACATGAGAGAGACAGCACAAGGGGAGAGAGGGTGTATGGGGAAGAGACAGCACAAAGGGAGAGAGAGCACACAGAGGAAGAGAGCACAGCACAAGGGAAGCGAGACTGCACAGAGGGAAGAGAAAGCACACAGGAGGAAAAGACAGCACAAGAGGAGAGAAAGTGCACAGAGGGAGAGACAGCACATGGGGAGAGAGAGTGCACAGAGGGAGAGACAGCACATGGGGAGAGAGGAGTACAGAGGAAGAGACAGCACAAGGGGAGGAAGGGTGCACAGGTGGAGAGACAGCACAAGGAAAGAGAGAGCACACATGGTGAAGAGAGAGCACATGGGGAAGAGAGAACACACACGAGGAGAGACAGCACAAGGGGAGAGAGCACATGTGGCACCCCTATGGGACGGTTGCCACAGGACCACCTGGTGCACAGAGTGATTTCCACATCCGGTACCCTACACATGTAACACCTTAGACCCCAGACTTGAAGGGGGAGGTCTACTTGCCGCCTTCAGGCAAGGTCGCCTATAAATTCAGGCCCGGGGGAGGAGTTAGGCAGTTCACTATGGAGCAGTACTAAGGAAGACATCCTGGTGAACGGTGACACGCTAGGCCTGTTCCAGAGGGAAGCCTAGCCAGTGCAGGGGCCCAAGAGTGACGGTTGGAGGCAAGGTGAGGAACAGAGTGGGGCAGAGAAACCATACCCGTTCATCCCAGGAAGCAACTTGGACACCAGAGTCTGAGTCTGCCAAGGACTACTTGGCCCAGCAGAAAACACCGGTCAATCAAGGAGACTTCAGTCTAATGGGACACTTGTAGCACAGCAACCACGAGAGCCAAGAACTACAGGAGAGATAGTGGCAACCAACAGAAGGTTCTCACCACCTGCAATACAAGTGGGAGACACAGGGGAGGTTAGGCCAGATTCCAAACAGGCCAGGACCTAAACACACACACACTAGGACAAGGAGGCCTCGTAACTCACCGGGTGTGGAGAGCCTGAAGTGACTCCCAACCACCTGGAGTGTACCCTGGACGTTACCTTGCAACAACATCAGTAAAAGGTACGGAAACAACTTCCAGTGTGTGAGTGTCAGTTGTTACGGCCCCTATTCCTGTCCAACACATAGACTGTTTCAGCACAGATATATGCTGACTTTCATATTTAAAGCGATACAAATACCATGATTTTCACTGTATTAATACTTTGTGAGTGTAGTACAATGCTCATACATCAAGCCGATCCCTGAGAATTATTAGGTTATCCAGCTAAAAATAATGACCAAAAGGTAGAGGATACAACAAATGTTGAAAGAACTCTCTCATTCGTAAATAAACCCATAAATTCAATCACATACAATAATGGTCGGGGATTAGACTGTGGAGATATGGGCACCACACAGGAGCACAAGAATTTTGTATCAAACAATTTCAGCGATATTAAACTTTAATTTGTCAAAATGTTTCAAAGGCGAACTATATTCTTCCTCAGGCCATCCTGAAAAAGAAGATGTTGGCCTGAGGAAAAAGGAAGTTTACCTTTGAAATAAATTGCCAAATAAAAGTTTTATATCGCTAGAATAGAAATAGAAATCCATTTGAAATAGAAATGCACTAAAAAGGCATATGTGTTTTGTACCTGTGGATTTTCTACCTCTGATGCAATTCTATTGGGAAAATCAGCACATAACACTCATGTCATGTTGTGGATTTCAAACAAATTCCAAAAAACCATAGTGGTCAGATTTCTATGAATCCCATTCACTTTGCTGGAACTGCAAAATGCTGCATTTTTTGTGCAGGGAAAACACACTTGTCAATAACTTACTGAAAACCCATTGTGGAAACGTAACCCAATAGTTTTATATATGCTATGTCTACACCAGATCTCCTAACGCTGACATCCCGGTCCTCCTTGTCCTCCCTATCCCACTACTAAGTGGGCAGACACCATCTCAACCTAAGACCACCTGTGGGTGATGAGGGTGCAAAGTTGCGGACATGGAGCCAGATTCTCCATTTGTTGTACACAGAGTTTGTTTAAAGAGAAAAGGAGGGCAGGGATGTCAGCGTTAGGACTCATCAGACCTGGGGTCGCCTTGTGTCTGTGTGTCTGTGAGTGCTGTGCAGTTTTGTCTGTTCTGTGTACAACAAATGGAGAATCTGGCTACATGTCTGCAACTTTGCACCCTCATCACCCACAGGTGGTCTTAGGTTGAGATGGTGCCTGCCCACTTAGTAGTGGGATAGTGAGGACAAGGAGGACAGGGATGTCAGCGTTAGGACTCATCAGACCTGGGGTCGCTTTGTCGCGGCTGATGAGCAAATGGACATTGGCCAATGTGCGTACCAAGAACCCCAAGAAAAATAAAAAACGAAGATTTTTGAGTTTTTTGAAAAAAACGTAAGTTTTTACATTTTTTCCTCAAATATATATATACTGCTTGTTAGCATTTGTGCATCATTGGTAGTAACTGAGTGCTGCAGAGAATTTTTTCTAGTTATTTGACCCAGAATCCCTGCTGGCACCAGTTCACATTGTGTCTGTGAGTGCTGTGCAGTTTTTTCTGTTCTGTAGATAGATAGATAGATAGATAGATAGATAGATAGATAGATAGATAGATAGATAGATAGATAGATAGACACACTCCTCTGCCACGCACAAAGATGGCCACACGCTGGACCTCATCTTCACCCGCATCTATCTATCTATCTATCTATCTATCTATCTATCTATCTATCTATCTATCTATCTATCTATCTATCTATTGCTTTGAAATCTAATTCATACCCTAGGAACCTTTCCACATTACACCCACAAACTTCATTGTATTTTAATAGGTTACAGGTCTCAGAAAACGGCAACAAAAACTACATGTTTAGTGTTGCCTCATTCATAATAACCTGAAGAATCATTTTGCTAGTTCATGTTTACCGCACAGTGAAATCCGTAGAAGCAAAGTCCAAAAAGACGTCCTTTTTTAACAATTTAATCGAACTAATTATTTTTCCCTTTTTCCAATATGTTGTATGGTAAAATGAACTGTCTACGGTAATTCAAAACTACCAAAGTTCCCACAAAAATTAGGTTGATAGAAAAAAGTCATGGCTCTTTGAAGGAGAGGGAAAATGCACAAAAATAAAAATTGACTGTACTGGGAAGTGTTATTCTTTTTCAAAGAGAATGTTTTAGATTTGGCAATTTTTCTGGTATCTTCCCATAGGCTTCTCTACAAGGAAAAAAGGCACAAAAAAAATAGTGCATAAAAAACAATGATACAAGACTAAGCTAGAAAAGACCAGTACAAAAACTACATGCAAAGGCAGCCTATAAGGTATTGTTACACGAGGCTACATTGCTGCAATGTTGCTGGCAATTTCATGGGAGCGCGCACGTTTTTGGCACTTTTCCAAGATTGCCTTGGAGCTGTCACACGCAGAGATATCGTAGGCAACGCAACTACGATGTTGATAGCAACTTTCGTTTGCTGGGTTTTGTTCAATCCAGTGAGCGATTCTTATCAATGTAGTGAATAGTGGAAGTTGCTTTCAACATCGCTATTGCGGTATCACACAGGGCGATACTAGCAGATCGCCTGAGCAACATCGCCTGGTTTCAGAACATGTTCATAATCCTGGCAACTTCGCTCAAGCAACTTAACGCCATTGAATCGTCCTGTTACACATTGCAATGCACAAGCGATCTCAACGGCAACAGCGATGCCTTAGTCACTTTTCGGCGATGTTGCCGGCAATTTTGCCTCGCTGTACTGGTACCTATAAGTATAAGCACATGATGATGTTTCAAGTGAGTGAACCCAGTGAATAATTTCAGAGGCAGATACTTCTGGAAATGCTGCCTTCTTTTACCATATGCATCTTTTTTCTTTCCCTAAGCATTTTTTCAAAGTTTTTAGCTGTAGTCAGATTTTATTTCAGGATTCTTCCAGCGTTTTTTGGGGGCGTCTTTTGTAGTTTTGTTGTCAAGATGGTCTCTCTTACTTTGGAGACTTGTGACTGGTTTACGACCTCTTTCTCTATTCTGTATTGAAACTTCACATTAAACGTGTTTCTTTCCTTTGGCAGTGTAGGAGTTAATGTCAGTTTCTGTTGGTAGCAAGCTCCCTAGTTCTCTTTCCAGATGTGACTACTTTGTAAACACTCCCATCTCCTTTATATGGTCACATTATCCAGCATACCTTGCTGGTGATTGAACTCATTCCTGGCCTAGCTACCTGAGGTGTAGTTAGTACTCTGGAGAGCTGATTGTTGCCAAACCCTTTGCTGCCTTGGATTGTGTCAGCAGGCGTGAAGTTGTCTTGTTGTTTCCCTGTCAGTCTCACGTTCCCCTCTTGCTCTCTTGTCCTGTTTATTGCAGTGGTTGGAACTAGTGCTCCCGTCGGCCTTCTCTTTATAGAGGGTTTACATCAGGGCCAGCGAGAGTATAAGTATCCTGCTCAGCTACAGGGTGAAATAAACCATATAGGGACAGTAGGGAGTTCAGGGCACAGCTGCAGGTGAGCGCAGGAAGTGTCCTGTCCCCTACTTACTATAAGCAAGGCCCCCTGATTTGTTTGACCCCCTGATGTTTCCCCAGTCTGTTGTTGCGGGTAGTGTATTGGACATAGTTGGTCCATGCCCACTGTCACGCACTGTGTCCAGACACTCCCAACTCCATGGCATGACAGATGTTTTCTGGGGTTATTTGAAGCTCCATTCAACAATGAAGAAATCATTATCGTTTTTTTCAAGTAAAAATGCTCAAAAAGACACCCAGGGGTCTACGGTGCATCCTTTGTTCATCCCCATTAAATTGTATTGTAAAGTATAGAGTGTCCTTAAAGAGGAAAATGCCCAAAGAATGGCCCGCCCACTTCTTTTTTAGCAATATGGGAAGCCTCAAGTAGTTAAATGATCTTAAAAAGCCTGAACATGTGAACAGTAATTATTTATATAGAAATGCATAGGCTCTTTTTTTTAAGCGTTTTTATGATTTTTCAGGTATGGCTTCCCTGCCATTCTTAGTGCATCAGGGTCCCTGGGGTGATATTTGAGACTAGCATAAAAGCCGTATTTGTAGCAGAAAGAAATAGAAAGACAGGAGGATCGCTACTACAGTAATACCCGGTGGTCTGGTGGGAGGTTTTAGAGAGGGTCCACTAAGCTGGCCCGGTTGTACCGCATATAAAACCTGGGACTGACAGTGTGCGGTGTCTAAAGTGTACCAAGAGGACCCAGTACTTTCAGTTTCAGGGGCGAGTCAGGTGACAGTGACATCACAGCAGGTCCTTCAGGTGCAGGTCCTGGAGTATTATGACCCCTGCAATCTTTTTCCGTGCAGCTCCCTATGCTATTTCACTCAGGAAGGGACAGATAGTGAGGTAATTTGTGGTAGATAGTGTATCCCGGCGCCAGGATAAGATACCAAAGGACAATGATTCTTAAGACAAGGGTCCTGTTTTAATCACTTTGCCCTTTGGCGGTAAAGTCCGCCTTCATCACATAAATAAGGTCACCTGATGAAGGCGGACTTTACCGCCGAAACGTGTTGTGATTAAAACAGGACTTTTGCCTTAAAAATCCTTAAATTTAACAGTACATTCCCAGAGAGATTATCCACCAATTAACCGATGTCATTCAACATGACTAACTGAATGACTGTAAGGGTCAATATGGGCTAAAATAATGTGTATGGCAGCATCGACAAACTGATCGTTCACCAGACAATCGGCAGGTTTGATGAACCACACATTATTATAAACATTTCTCTTTAAACAGATTGTATGGCTTAAAGTACAAAAGATGAACAGGATTAAAGAGGCTTTTCAAGGGAATAATATTGATGACCTATCCTTAGATATAGTAATCAAATCTGATCCTTGGGTGGACATATCATTGATGTAACCTGTTAAGCCATACAAGGGCCCAAGATGAAAGTGGAAACACTTCTGCCTCCAAAGCAGCAAACAACACCTGTGATAGATATTAAAGGGGTGCATCATGATGAGTTATTGTACTTTTCTTGTACAGGGGCATCTTCTGTCTGTGTCCTTCCATGAGCAGATCAGTGGTAGTTTATCTACTGGCACCCAAATGAACTAACTTTTAGGGGTGCTGACACTTTGCAATCACATGATCACCTTCACGTGCAGCCATACTATTGGCTGCACAAAATGTGACTATCCAGTTAAACATTATTTATCCAAGAATGGATCATATATGGAATTATATCAATAGTTGTTTTTTTTTCCCTTACGGTATTTGCTTCACTATATTATAATGGCGCTTAGTCTGTCAGGTGGCCCTTCTTCAATCAAAGATCTTAATGCTATAAATATTTACAATTTGGAGGCTGGACAGATATCTGTCTGAGATGATTTAGTGAATCCTGCTTAAGGTAGGGGTTGGACCAGATGACCCAGGAGGTCCCTTCCAACTCTACAATTCTATGATTCTTCAATCAACGATCATAATGCTATGTATTTCCAATTTAGAGGCTGGCCAAAGAAGGCATATTTACCACAAATCTACCACATACGTTTACCACTTCAGACAATCAGTATCTATGTCCCAGTAACTTCACAACACATTGATGCCGATTTACACACCGACAATATACTCTGTGACAGCCACAGAGACAGAGCCACTATGACAGTTTATTTTCTTCCACAAATAAACTGCTCAATCACAGAATTAGGACTATTAAATACAGAATTATTTATTCATTATAGTACAGCTGCCATGTGATAGATGAGAAATATAAAACTGTCAGAAATGATATTATCAATAATTCACACAAACCATACAAATGATGCTGAGGATAATTATACCAGGAACGATTTATCGTCACATCTGTACTATTCTAGTGGAGCTAAGTGCAGAATTCTTCATGAAAGGAAATAAGCTTAGCTTAGTATAGGGGTCCCAGACCCTCATCCTTCGGTGTCTGTGAATGGAGATGTGGTCTTTCATAACCATCTATTTTCGGAAAATGGAGAGAGCCATGCATGTGACACCATATCTTTATTCAAATAGACCACAAGATGATGTTGATTACCCCGGTACTAGTTATAGATTTGGCTCTACTAATAGGATCCACATCTGTAAGACATTCATTTCATATGGACCTTTAGGCAAGGACACAGTTTACTTGCTACTTTGGTTATTGAGCACACGTATGTAACCCCAGACAAGAACCCAAATTCAATTGGACTCAAAATTGTCCCCAAAATTGTAAGAGTTCAGACTTGACCATTTAATTATATGATCTCAGGACACAACACATAGAGAAAATTAAGTCTCACCTTATGAGTTGGATCCTTACAGCTCTAGCTCTGGATGAGCAGCTGTAATGTAGCACGGGTAAATAATATTTATAGGAGAGTAGAACAGTAAAGGCTATAGTAACTGAATGACAACTAGAAAAATAGCACTAGACAACTTAAAAGGATCCTGTCACCTCCAGAACGCCTCCTAAGCTACCAAAACATGTCCCTGCAGCATCCTATCACTGATCTCACACTTCTTTTGTCTCCTAAAAGCATCCTGTGAAAGTGCATAAAAACATTTTAATACTTACTCATTAGTGATTATAATTAGCAGGGGCTATTTTCTTTAGCCCTTAGGGCATGTTGTTTTGCAACCTCGAGGATCCACCCTCTCTCTGTCTTTGTGCTCTGCTTGTGCAGGCATCGCCCTCCCCCCTCTCTATCACTCACTGAATGCAAATCATTAGTCCTGCCTTCAGCTCCACATCACAGCAGCACAGAGAGAGAGAGAGGGTAGATCATTCGGGGCATGAAAATGAGCACCTAGGGAAGGCTTAGAGTCTCACAGGGGACGCCCTGTGAAACTTATTCAGGGACCAGAAGTCTCAGATTTGTAAGTGTATATTGTTGATTATTCCAATGTTACAGAGCGCTTTTTTATAGAAAAGGAGCACTAATACTGATATGTTAGGGTACAGGGACAGATATTAATAGGGTTGGGGGTGATTTGGAGGAGTCAGGTTCCCTTTAACTTGCGAGAACAGCTCCAATGATGTCATTTGAAGCACTCTGAGAAGTCATTGCCATTGCCTAGGTTTGTTGCAATAACTATGCCAGCACAATGAGCTCATAATAATGTTGTATCAGCCAGTACACTTATCACAACATCACTAGGAGGTTTAATAAGCATTAAAGTGACTTTACATCCAAAACTGCTGACAGACCCTTTATATAGGGAATCTATGATCAGAATTTGCTACCATATCTGAGAGCAACTTTTTTCTCCCAGCAGTCTCGAGCTTTCAGTAAGGGTTCGCCCAGATAAGTGTATAACTAGGGATGATCAAGTAGTCAAATACTCAGACTCGCCATACTAGTGCCGAGTACATCGTAATACTTGGTGCAAGTAGTGAGTCCAATGTTAGTCAATGGGAAATACGAGTAATTGTCTGCTGGACCCAAATAAGCGGTCTGGGGACGGAGGAAAAGACTGAAATGGATGCATGATTGCTGTAAGAGTGAGTTATGATGGAGGAGATCTTCTGACAGCTCAGTGTGTAAGTGGTGTAAAGAGAGTGATCTGCCCTAGGGGCTGTGTGATGGTTAACGCAGGAAGAAGCCATCTTTTATCATCATCATTCCAAGGGCTTCACAATTATAAAGCTTGGACTACTGGCATTGTTGTTCCACTGCCACTGCACAATGTGCAGGCATACTGTCTCCAAAAATTAGCCCAAGGGGTTGTATTATGGTTGATGAAGGAAGCAGGCCTCAAGGGCCAAACAATTATGAAGCTAAGCTAGGACTACAAGGACTACTAGCATAGTTCTTGCAGTGCCCAATTTCCAGGCATAGCCATAGTGTCTCCAAAAATTAGCCGAAGGGGCTGTATTATGGTTGATGAAGGAAGCAGGCCTCAAGGGCCAAACAAATCTGAAGTTAGCCTAGGAAAACTAGCACAGTAGTTGCAGTGCCCAATGTCCAGAGTCTCTGGGTGTCTCCGTGGTATGCCTTCTTGGATATAACCCGTGTCCTGCTGCTAGTGCCTGTCCTGGGGTAGCCTGCTTAATACCAGGCCCTTTGAGGTGCTCTGACGATCCCGGCTTCCACTCTCTCCCTCTCCTGCTCTTTGATTCGACCCCGGTGAGTTAACCTGGTGTGACTGATCCGACCAGACAGGGTGTCGGGGCCGGTATACAGACCCACGACCTCGGTTGTTCTCGGCGCTGGGGCTGGACCCCCTGACTGTCTTCAGAACCGATGCTCCAGTAAAGTGGATCGGGGTTCCCTCCGTGAGTATGGGCGCTCGGGGGGTCCCCTCCTTCCATCTGGGCTGCCTGTCCCCTCTCTCTCCAGGCCCCCTCCCTGGAAGTCTCCTTTTCTCACTCGGAGGCTCCCCTTTTGTCCGTCCTTCCTCAGTGCCATCTAGAACTCACTGTGTGTCCTCCCTCCTCCCCTAACTCCCCGCCTAGGGTATGGGCCCAAACCATCTATTCTAGGTGGGTGTTGTGAGTGCTGGAATGGAGCCTCCCACAATCATCTGCCTTCTCACTGTGACAGGGGTTACCGCACACTCATTTAGGGGTGCAGTACCCCAATTGTGATGCCTGACCAGGTGGGGCACCCCCGAAGCAGGCCTCAAGGGCCAAACATTTATGAAGTTAGGACTACTGGCATAGTTCTTGCAGAACTCAATGTCCAGGCATAGTCTTAGTGTCTCAAAAGAGGAGCCCAAGGGGCTGTATCATGTTTGATGAAGTAAGCAGGCCTCAGGGGCCAAACAATTATGAAGCTAGGACTACTAGCATAGTTCTTGCATTGCTTAATGTTCAGGCATAGCCTTGGTGTCTCAAAAAAGTAGCCCAAGGGGCTGTATCATGTTTGATGAAGTAAGCAGGCCTCAAGGGCCAAACAATTATGAAGCTAGGACTACTAGCATAGTTCTTGCAGTGCTCAATGTTCAGGCATAGCCTTAGTGTCTCAAAAAAGTAGCCCAAGGGGCTGTATCATGTTTGATGAAGTAAGCAGGCCTCAGGGGCCAAGCAATTATGAAGCTAGGACTACTAGCATAGTTCTTGCAGTGCTCAATGTTCAGGCATAGCCATAGTGTCTCAAAAAAGTAGCCCAAGGGGGTGTATTATTGTTGATGAAGGAAAGAGGGTCTCATCACAAGTGCCTCCGATGTGAAATATTAATTAACGGAACATTGTTTTTCGCTTATTGACCATGAGGTACATGTTGCAGAAGCAGGAGTTTAACACATGTGTAACAAGAAGAAAAGGGGTTTGTATGGGAAGGGATGGACGTGATCACCAGTTGCCTAAAATTACATTTTAGGTTGGGATGTTGTCATCAGGAGGGCTTAAATACTGTTGTGAAATCCAGTCCTTGTTAAATTTGATCAGAGTCAGCCTGTCTGTATTCTCTGTAGTCAGCCATGTGTGTGTATCTGTGATGATTGCCCCAGCGGCACTGAAAACACGCTCTGACATCACACTAGCAGCAGGGCAGGCCAGCACCTCGAAGGCATATGGCCAACTATGCAGCTTGGATACCCAGAAATGAAATGGAACAGAAGCGTCAGGAAGGACGCAGGTATGGTCACTTACATAGTCGTTGACCATCTTGTGCAACTTCTCCCTCCTTGACATTGTTACCGATCCAGGTAGCCCTTGCAGATGAGCTGGTTTATTGAAGATGGCTCAGTTTGAGGACATTTTACCACCACCTCTTTTGGACCTGCTGGCTGTGTCTCTCTCCATTAATGCATGCTGTTGCACAGAACTGGTACCTCTGCTAGCAGCAGTTTCTGAGGGTGATATTGCCATCAAATGATCAACAATGACCCTCTTGAAAGATTCTATTGTGAAACCCCTTGGTGACTGCAACAGTAGCGAAGGAAATTTGTCCTTGTACTGTGGGTCTAGAAAGGTGGCCAAACAGTAACGGTTGCTGTTGACAATGTGGATCACACGAGGGTCTTGGCACAGACAGTTAGATATGAAGTGTGCCATTTGTGCCAAGCTGCAAAGAGGCAAGTTTTCTGTGATCCCAGAAGGAGGAGCATTATCCATGCTCAGCCCACACTGAGTCTCCTCCTCCACCTCCTCCTCTCCAGCCCACCCATGCTGGACAGACATGAAGCCGGGGTTGGGAATCCCCTGTGTAGCATGAGGGGTCCCCTCGGTACCACTGAAAAAGAAGTCCTCTCCCTCCTCATCTTCCTCATCATCTTCATCCCCCAATCTTGTCTGATGAGATTGGCTTGGTAGGATCACCCATTGTGAAATCTTGCTCCATACCTAGCTGCTGGGCACTCAAAGATTCCATTTTTAGGTTATGCAGCGATTCTTTCAGCAAACATAGCACGGGGATGGTTACACTAATAATAGCCTGATCACTACTCACAAGCTTGGTGCAGTACTCAAAGTTATCAAGCATCTCACAAATGTCAGCAATCCACACCTACTCGTTGTTATGTGTCTTGGCTGAGTCTCAGGCTGACGGGCATGTTTAAGCTGTAATTCAGCAAGTGCCCTCTGCTGCTCACTTATCCTTGCCGTCATATGATATGTTGAGTTCCACCGTGTTGGCAGGTCACAAATGAGTCAGTGGTTTGGCAAATTAAATTGCTTTTGAAGCGCAGCAAGACCGGCAACAGTGGTGGAGGAATGGCGGAAATAAGCACAAATACGGTGCACCTTCTCAAGTAGGTACGGCAAGTCAGGGTATGTTTTTATAAATTTCTGCACTACTAGGTTCAGCAAATGAGCCATGCATGGCACGTGTACCAGCTTCCCGAGCTTTAAAGCCACCACCAGGTTACGCCCATTATCGCAGACAACCAGACCGAGTTGGAGTTGTAGTGTGGAGAGCCACTGATCGGTCTGTTGTTTTAATCCTTGTCACAGCTCTGCTGCAGTGTGTGGTGTTTCACCTAAGCAGTTGAGCTTCAGCAGAGCGTGTTGCCGCTTTGCCGTTGCGTTGCTGCACAGCTCCCAACTTGGGAGTGATGTGGAGGGTAATTCAGCATAGGATAATGAGGCGGTGGAGGAGGAGGAGGAAGAGGGGAGACAGGAGGTATATGATGAGGCAGAAACCCTGATTGAGGTTGGGCCTGTTATTCATGCCAAGGGTAGGATATGTGATGGTCTAGTTTGTGAATTTGTCCCATCCTCCACCAGGTTGAGCCAGTGTGCCTTGACAGAGCTGTATCGTCCCTGTCCACAAGCGCTTGTCCACGTGTCTGTTGTAAGATGGACCTCCCCGGTTGCGTCATTGGGGAGAGCACACTTTAGATTGTTTAAGATGTGCTGGTGTAACGCGGGGACGGCACGCCGGGAAAAATGTCAGCTGGGAACCGAGTATTGTGGGGCAGCCACAGCCAACAGATCACGGAAAGACTGTGTCCCCACAAGCCTAAACGGCAACATCTCCCCGGTTATCATCTTGGCAATATGCGAGTTCAGTATTTGTGCTTGTGGTGTGTGTGGATTGGTATTTATGCCTTCTTTCATATATCTAGAGCACGGACAACTGGATGCTTGGCTGGGACAAACAAGTGGATGAGCTTGTTATGTCCTGTGTCTGTGAAACCGCAGCTTGTGAGCAAGAGGTATGATCACCTGCTTCCTGCCCAGCAGATTGGGAAGGACAGATCACAGGCGACATGGCAGTGGTTTGACCCACAGACATCGATTTGGTGCCCTGTAGTTCCGCCCACTGACTATGGTGCTTGGCTGCCATGTGTTTCCGCATACTTGTGGTGCTTTGGTTGCCTTTGCCCTGGCCTCTGCTCAGCTTCGTTTGGCAGATGCCACAGATGACAACATTTGATTCAGAAGGACTATCTGCAAAAAATTTCCAGACAGCGGCTAAACGCACCCTTGCCTTGATTTGGGACACAGAGGGATTGCTCTTGGCAACAGTTGACACACTTCACACTCTGCTCAAACCAGTAGCCCTTGGTTCCTTTGTTGGTGCTACGTATCCACTTTCTTCCTTTGTGCTGCTGTGCTGGCTATGCGTGCCAGCGGCCAGGTCGGATCAGTGGTCTCATCATTGACCACCTCATTGTCCATGTCATCCTCCTTCCATGTTGATATTGTCGGCTGGCCAGAATGCAACTGTGTGTCATCACCATCAGCCTCCACCTCTTCACCCAGTATATCACGTGGATGAAAGTGGCTTTCTTCTGACCGTGGGTTTTTAAATATTTGGCCATGAACAGATGATACCTCCTTATGTTCCTCTTCAATGTCGTGTGGTCAGAGGCCAGAGGCAACGAAAGGATATGGACCAAACGGATCCTCAGAGTGGCCAAGGTTGGGGTCAAGTGTTTCCTGTGACTCCTGATGGGGTGATGAACTAGAAACAGGTTGAGAATAGGATGACCCAGCGTTCTCTGTATGGACAGGAGACTGTGTGGACGTGGACGATTGAGTGCTGCTAGAAATTTCATGGAGACCTTATCAGCCATCCAAGACAGTATCTGCTCTTGCTGTTCTGACTTTCAGACCCGTTTATGTTCCAGATCGGGAAATTTCACCAGGAACAAAGATGCATCAATCTTCTTTGTCTCTCAGACTCTGTGCCTTGTCGGGCACCACTGACAACCCCACGTCCACGTCCGTGTCCCTGTCCCTTCACAACAGCCTTTCTAGGAATTTGTTTTTTTTCTGACATAGCTGCAGATGTTCAGATGCAGATATTGGAAAACAAGGAGCAGTTAGTGCTTTCTGGAAGGTAGCACTACAGCCTAGTTCTGCTTTGTGTTTTACACACAGCACCGCAACGGCACCCAAAAAATTGCCCTGAGATTTAGGGCTAAATATTACGCACGCCAGTCACCACACAAGACAACGGTGCTGGCTGCTTGTCACTTGTGCAGTAGCGTGCGTGCTATTCGGTGTGAACACAGCACTGCAATGGCACAAAAAATTGCCCTGAGGTTTAAGGCTTCATTAAAAGTGGTTCCTTAACAGTAGATGGAAATATCTCTCATGCTGTTAGAGGCAAGTGCTAGCTTTATAATACAGCCAACTTCTGTTTTGTGTTCTGCAGGCTCAGTTCCTGAACCTGCTCCATACACCAGAACCACTCTATGACCTAACAATACATTTCATTAAGCTGGAAAGGGTTCAATTGCATAAACTACTACTGAAAGCTCTGGAAAATTAGATTTTAGTCAAGTCTTACGCTGTATAAAACTGAAGTCTTTTTCAAATACAACAATTCTAACCAGAGGCACAAAGTACACATAATATCTGGTTTCCAGAAATTTAGCAGTGGGCTAAGGTTCCTTTATCACAACTCACGTCATACCAGGTAAGTGGAAATATGTAACATGGAAAAGAAAGGCACAGACTATTATAAAACTGTATTTCCAAATGAGCATATGCCTCAACAGGAAGACTAATTGCACCTTTAAATATCACATAAAGCAGTAATCTGAGTTTCAGAATGTGTAATCTTTTTACTTTACAATTTGTAGGTATAATATTTAATTTAAAGGGATCCTGTCACCCCGAAATCACCTCTAAACCTATTAAAACCTGTCCCTAGAGCATATTAACACTGTCCCTACACTCCTTTTAGCTCCTAAATGCCCTTAGTCAAAGTGAATATAAACGTTTTATAAGTACCTGATTAGTCATGATAATGAGTGACTATGCTATTCATAGTCACTCATCAAGGCAGCCCCTCTTCTTCATATCACGCCTATTCAGGCGTGCTCGTCAGTCTATGTTCAAATTCGCGCCTCCCTGCGCGCCTCCCCTCTCTCTCATAGCGTCCGGGCTTCACTGTAAGCTGTATGACGCGATTCACGTCATTCCCGGCGCCGGATGACGTATTTGCAGCCGCGCCGCGCTGTCAGCTTCAAAATACGCACTGCGCATGCCCATGCGCATGCGCAGTGCGGGACTTGAAGCTGACAGCGCGGCGCGGCTGCAAATACGTCATCCGGCGCCGGGAATGACGCGAATCGCGTCATACAGCTTACAGTGAAGCCCGGACGCTATGAGAGAGAGGGGAGGCGCGCAGGGAGGCGCGAATTTGAACATAGACTGACGAGCACGCCTGAATAGGCGTGATATGAAGAAGAGGGGCTGCCTTGATGAGTGACTATGAATAGCATAGTCACTCATTATCATGACTAATCAGGTACTTATAAAACGTTTATATTCACTTTGACTAATGCCATTTAGGAGCTAAAAGGAGTGTAGGGACAGTGTTAATATGCTCTAGGGACAGGTTTTAATAGGTTTAGAGGTGATTTCGGGGTGACAGGATCCCTTTAACAGAGAATACCATATTAGGGCAAATTAGCAAATGGGATTAATTCTGGGTTCCAGTATTAGGAAAGGATGAACTTTTACATTAACCCGGTCATTTTGCAATGCTAACACAAGCTCTGAGCCTACTCTAAACATAGCATCTGCCAATGCTGACCTCAGACCACTTCACCTTGTATGTAGGAATGTTTCATTTGTAGAACAAATTTCATTATAGATGAGCTCTTATATATTCATATGTATAGTGCCGTAAGCTTATTTCATAACACGTAACAGTGCGTTACAGTTTTGTGAATAATAGAAGATTTATATTGGAAAGTACTGCTTGACAGAGGAAATAACAATGGTAAGTTATCATGTTAGGGAGTTCAGCGACAGTTATGAATTATCTGCTATAAAAAAAACCCATCCAGTCTGTCTGCCCAAGTGTCTGTAAGTTTGTCCTCAAAATAGCGCCACCTATAGGACATTGTGTAAATTACAGCTAAACTGAAATATGAAGAGGCCGATAAGTTTGGTTGATCAGTCAAATTAAACAGCGCCACCTATAGGACATCTGTGACAGGAGTGGCCCAATCCGGGATACTGGTTGCATCACAGGCATTCATTATCACCTGCGCCAGGGTCCACTCCGTCATACCCTCGAGGCAGACCCATCCTGCTGCTGCCATGGCTCCTCAGCATACAGCTGGAAAGAGACAGCGCACAATGTGGGGACAGAGAGTGCACAGAGGAAGAGAGAGAGCGCACAGTGGGGAGAGACAGCACAAGGAGGAAGAGACAGTACAAATGGAGATAGAGCCTACACGGGGAGAGTACACAGGGGGAGCGACAGCACAAGGGAAGAGAGCACGTACTGGGGAGACACAGCACAAGGTGAGAGAATGCACAGTGGGAAGAAAGAATGCACAGGAGAAAGAGAGAGCACACAGCGGGAAGAGAGAGTGCACAGGGAAGAGAGACAACACAGGGGGAAAGAGAACACACATGGGGAGAGACAGCACAAGGGGAGAGAGCACACAAGGGGAGAGAGAGCACAAGGGAAGAAAAAGCACACAGAAGAAAGAGACAGTGCACAGGAAGGAGAGGCAGCACAAGGTAAGAGAGCGCACACAAGAGGAGAGACAACACAGGGGGAAAGAGAACACACAGCGTTGAGAGACAGCATAAGAGGAGAAAAAGCACACAAGGAGAAAGAGAGCAGCAGCACCTGCCAAGCCACCCTCTGCAGCAGCGGGCTCCAATAAGTAGCGGGAGTAGTTGGACCAATATATTATTGCACATTATCATTATCATTTTCTATTGGACTGTAACTTTATATACTGTACACTAATACTGTACTGTATTACGGTAATACTGTACATTAAGTGTTAATAAGTCAACCGTATTCTTTTAGCTGCATTATGGGAGCAAATAAAGTCACCAGAGTCAGCAGCTCTTCCAAGAAGAAGGCCAGGAAAACGGTTGAAAAATATGAGAATGGATAGCTGAAATCAACTGCATGTATGGGAAGTTGCCATCCACGATAAGTTCCATTGTGGCAAAAAAGGAAACAATAAAGGAGGCTAATGTAGTGAAAGGTGTGAGTGCTCTATAGAAATAGAGATCACAAACAATTGAAGATGTTTAACAGTTATTATTAATTTAGATAAATCAAAAACAGCTGGCGATTCTGCTTCATAGGCCATTTATATGTTAAAAAGACAGACTGTTGTATGCTGATCTCATTAAGAAAATGCCTGAGTGCTAATAAACTACCTAATTTTAAGGTCAGCAGAAGCTGGTTCAAAAAATTCAAGAGTTCCACTGCAAACCTAGTGTTATTAGGCATGGCAAACCTTTGCGTTAGGACAAGTGTGAGGTTGTAAAACATGTCCAAATTCAACACATTATATTAAGGCTTAAGGATTCATCTTCCAAAAAGTCTTCTATTATGTTATGAGACTGGCTGTCACGCTTCCGGGTGAAGGCGCCCTAGAGTGGACCCACTGGGCTGTGGTACTGAACTCCCCTGGGTGAGCTGATCCTAGTTTACCCAACCCCTATACAGGGAGTGTCAGGGGCAAGCCCAGGTGGTCTAAGTACCACAGCAGCTAGTACCAGGGGGGCGGCTCCTAAGGTTAGCCTATGCTACGGGACAGCTAAGGATTCCGGGATAACAGGGTACAAAGCTAGGAGAGCAGGAATGGCGCTACCGGGGAAGAACACAGCAAGGGTTCCAGGAAACAGAGTACAAGGCTGGAAGAACTGGAATGGCTCTAATGGAGGAGAGTACAAGGACCAACAGTCAGCAAGGCAGAAGCAAACTGACTTAATAATCAGGCACCTCCCATCAGTGGAGGTGGCCTGATATACCAGAGGAAGAGCAGCTATCGGTCAAGGGGAGTGTCAGGTTTGACCGTGCTGGCCCCTAGAGTCACAGGGGAGACATCTATCATGTCTGTGTGTGTCTTTCTGAGTGTTGTTCTGTCTGTCTGAGTGTCTCTATCTGTGTGTTTGACAGTGTCTGTCTGTGTGTCTCTCTGTCTCTACACAACACTATACAGTATATACAGGTCCACACTACATGCTGTACTAGTGTGCCTATATACTGTGTATATATAGTGTGGACCTGTATATACAGTATAGTGCTGTGTATGCAAGATATAACCAACAGTCTCAGATGTGCCCAGAGTCCACAGCGTGTAACGTGCCCAGAGTCCACAGCGTGTAACGTGCCCAGAGTCCGCAGCGTGTAACGTGCCCAGAGTCCACAGCATGTAACGAGCCCAGAGTCCACAGCGTGTAACGTGCCCAGAGTCCACAGCGTGTAACGTGCCCAGAGTCTACAGCGTGTAACGAGCCCAGAGTCCGCAGCGTGTAACGAGCCCAGAGTCCGCAGCGTGTAACGTGCCCAGAGTCCGCAGAGTGTAACGTGCCCAGAGTCCACAGCGTGTAACGAGCCCAGAGTCCACAGCGTGTAACGTGCCCAGAGTCCGCAGCGTGTAACGTGCCCAGAGTCCGCAGCGTGTAACGAGCCCAGAGTCCGCAGCGTGTAACGTGCCCAGAGTCCGCAGCGTGTAACGAGCCCAGAGTCCACAGCGTGTAACGTGCCCAGAGTCCACAGCGTGTAACGAGCCCAGAGTCCGCAGCGTGTAACGAGCCCAGAGTCCGCAGCGTGTAACGTGCCCAGAGTCCGCAGAGTGTAACGTGCCCAGAGTCCACAGCGTGTAACGAGCCCAGAGTCCACAGCGTGTAACGTGCCCAGAGTCCGCAGCGTGTAACGTGCCCAGAGCCTGCAGCGTGTAACGTGCCCAGAGTCCGCAGCATGTAACGTGCCCAGAGTCCGCACTGTGTAACGTGCCCACAGCCCGCAGTGTGTAATGTGTATACAGCAGGCAGCTTCTAGTGTGTACACAGCGGACAGTCTGTGTTGTGTATACGGCCCGCAGTCTGTAATGTGCAGCAACAGAAAATTTTCCTGAGAGTTCTCTTTGTGTTCTTCCCGGTGTCTCCATGAATTCTGTTCTCTCTGCGCCTAGCACTGGACTTTTTGCCTCCACCTTTCATCTTTACCCATCTTTAGGATCAGGCTGTGTCTTGGCTATCTATATACCACAGCATCCTATCTATAAAGCACAGCCTCCTGGGTATGCTGGGTATAATTCTCCTGTCTACTGAGTGTAATCCTCAGTATCTGTATTATTCTGTATATATACACTGCAAAGCACCACTTCTTCTGTCCTGTATACTGGGTGTAATCCTCAGTATCTGTATTATTCTGTATATATACACTGCACAGTACCACTTCTCCTGTCCTGTATACTGGGTGTAATCCTCAGTATCTGTATTATTCTGTATATATACACTGCACAGTACCACTTCTCCTGTCCTGTATACTGGGTGTAATCCTCAGGATCTGTATTATCCTGTATATATATACTGCACAGTACCACTTCTCCTGTCCTGTATACTGGATGTAATCCTCAGTATCTGTATTATTCTGTATATATACACTGCACAGTACCACTTCTCCTGTCTTGTATACTGGGTGTAATCCTCAGTATCTGTATTATTCTGTATATATACACTGCACAGTACCACTTCTCCTGTCCTGTATACTGGGTGTAATCCTCTCTATCTGTATTATTCTGTATATATACACTGCACAGTACCACTTCACCTGTCCTGTATACTGGGTGCAATCCTCAGTATCTGTATTATTCTGTATATATACACTGCACAGTACCACTTCACCTGTCCTGTATACTGGGTGCAATCCTCAGTATCTGTATTATTCTGTATATATACACTGCACAGTACCACTTCTCCTGTCCTGTATACTGTGTGTAATCCTCAGTATCTGTATTATTCCGTATATATACTCTGCACAGTACCACTTCTCCTGTCCTGTATACTGTGTGTAATCCTCAGTATCTGTATTATTCTGTATATATACTCTGCACAGTACCACTTCTCCTGTCCTGTACACTGGGTGTAATCCTCAGTGTCTGTATTATTCTGTATATATACACTGCCCAGTACCACTTCTCCTGTTCTGTATACTGGGTGTAATCCTCAGTATCTGTATTATTCTGTATATATACTCTACACAGTACCACTTCTCCTGTCCTGTATACTGGGTGTAATCCTCAGGATCTGTATTATCCTGTATATATACACTGCACAGTGCCACTTCTCCTGTTCTGTATCCTGGGTGTAATCCTCAGTATCTGTATTATTTTGTATATATACACTGCACAGTAACACTTCTCCTGTCCTGTTGTCAGAGGTGGTATTGGACTTTGATTTTCAGCATTTAACTGTTGTTTAAATTAATTATCCCCAATATGGAAGTCATCACTTCTCTTCTGTATAGATGGTGACTTGCCCTTCGCTCTGGATCTGACCACTGGGACCCCACGATCCCAAGAAACGTGGCTGTAAGCGGTGGGGGGGGTTTTCGCCGCCGCAAGTGGCGGATCTGCCGCACCTGGCAGAACAGCACTTGCCGTACACAATGCATGGGGCTTGCCGCATCTGGACTGCAAGTCGGCTGATCCGGCAGATGCGGTGCCACCTGCTGGATTGGCCGCAAACATCAGTTTACCGCTGATGTGAAAGCAGCCTGTGAAAGTGATGAGGTCATGACAACGTAAAAGCAAATTTCACTGATCGAGGCTGATGGGTGTTATAGTATGTGGGCTGGTGGGGCTTGTTTTCCAGGGCTGCTTTTTGGTCCCAGTCCGGCCCTGATGCCGACCCGGGAGAGGTGAGCTGGGGAGCGGTGCCAGGGGACATAACACTGGCCTCTTTTGGATGAAAATGCCAAAGAGGACATTCATTACACAGGAGGAAAAGACACTGCTAGGACATAAGCCTATGAAGGATAGGTTAACTCTTTTATTCTGTGGTAATGCTAGTGGTTATTGTAAACTGAAGCCCTTATTGGTGTACGATTCAGAAACTTCTAGAGTGTTTAGCAGAAACAATGTGATTAAAAATAAATCGTGTGTGATGTGGGGGCAAACAGAAAAGCATGAGTCACAAGGACAAATTTCATTGTGTGGATGAATGAAGTGTTTGTCCCAAGTGTGAAAAAATACCTCCAAGATAATCAGTTGCCCCTTAAATGTCTCCTAATAATAGACAATGCTCCTGCACACCCTCTGGGTTTGGAAGACACATTGTTGGAGCAGTTCAGTTTTATC
This sequence comes from Allobates femoralis, assembly GCA_033576535.1. Classification (NCBI taxonomy): domain Eukaryota; kingdom Metazoa; phylum Chordata; class Amphibia; order Anura; family Aromobatidae; genus Allobates; species Allobates femoralis. The sequence goes on from JARQOC010000011.1 coordinate 67,699,067, forward strand.
ATTGTGAAGTTCTTGCCCCCTAATACCACATCACTCATCCAACCCATGGACCAGACTGTCATTTCAGATTTCAAGAAACTGTACACAAATGCAATATTTCAAAGGTGCTTTGAAATTACATCAGATACAAAATTGACCTTAACAGAGTTCTTGAAAAATCATTTCACCATTCTCAACTCCATTAGCCTCATAGATAAGGCTTGGCAGGGAGTGACATCCAGGTCGATAAACTCTGCCTGGAAGAAATTATGGCCAGAATGTGTGCATGAGAGAGATATTGAAGGGGTTGAGCCTTCCCATGATGACTCTACTCATGTGGTGCAGTCAATTGTTGATTTGGGGGAAACATTGGTTTGGAAATAAGTGGTGAGGATGTGGAAGAATTGGTAGATGACCGCAGTGAAAAACTCTCCACTGAAGAACTGCAAGACCTTCACCTAGAAGTGCAATGGTAGGCAGATGAAGAACGTTGCTTCAGAGAAAGAGGTGGAGACAGGGGAGAATGTGCCTTCTTCAGAGATTAAGGATACCTCTCTATGTGGAGTAAGGTCCAGGGGTTTGTGCAGAAAAATCACCCAGACAAAGCTGTTAGAGCCCATTTCTGCAATTTGTTAAATGATAATGTGTTTTCCCTATTTTAGGCAAATCTTAAAGAGACGGCAAGAAACAGACGTCTTTGGACAACTTTCTTGTGTGACATGGGTCCACTGACTCTGAAGCCGATCCTATTGCCAAAATACTTTCTTTCCCCTCTTATACAAGAGTCTTTAGAAAATTAAATGTTAAATATTCATACAGTATTCATTTTACAACACTGTACAGTACTGTAATTTCTGATTGTTTTTAGTATTAAAGACTCACTTTAAAATGTCTTTTTCTTATGCATTTTGGAATGTCTAAAATGATTAATTGAACTTACATTGATTCGTATGGAAATCATTGCCTTGGTTTTTGCCAATTTTTTTGGACAGATTATATCGAGGAAAACTGAGGAATCACTGTAATTGAAGTTTGTTAAAATCACTGGAAATTCCTCTCTATAGGAAAAGAGGAAAAAGAAGTGTAATTGACTCCAACTACCAAGGCAAACATTGGACGCACATCTGCCAACATGCAGCCAATTGAGATCAACTATACATAGCACACTGACAAAATGGGACAGCTAATAACGTATTTCAACAGTGGGCTTCCTCTTCTTCCTTAGTTGGGATTACAATTGGAGTATTATGCTGCCTAGCAATAATAATTCCAGTTGCAATAGTACTTTGTCAATCCCACTGCAGCAGTGGTGCCGCCGGCATGGATATCAAGTTCTCCTTTTAAAGTTTACTTCCCAATATTTTTAGATGGAAGAAGAAGAAAAAATATTGTAATGATGGTGGGAATGAGAAAGCTATAACAAGACACATGAGGGACCATATATTAAATCCGTCTAGAGAAGGAAGAAGTGGACAATGTCATCTAGCTCCTTAACAATAAAATCTAGATGTGTTTTCAATATCAAAAATGAAAAAGATTACAATTATCCTGAAATCTTTTTCGGACCATTCTTCTGTTTCATGCAAATAAGATCCACTGCAGAATTATCTGGAGATGCAACTCTACATTAATTCACTCTCCCCAATTCAAGACAGAACTGAAAACTAATATCAAAAATTATTTTTTAGAAAATTCCTCTGATACTGTCTGCCCTTTCACAATCTGGAACTCCTGTATTAATGTTGATGGGGTCACGAATGTAATCAAATCCTTGAAAGTTAAAAAATCGCCTGGGCCAGATGATTTACTAATGAATATTTTAAATCCTTTTCCCAGCTCTTGAGCCCACACTTGGTTAATATCTTTAACAAAGCAGTCACCATTGGTATTTTACCCTGATTCCTAAAACAAAAAGAGACCCAGAACTGGTCGAAAATTACAGATCCATATTTCTTATTAATTTGGACATTAAAATATATTCCAAATTACTAACAAGGATCAAAAAACATCCTCTCCAATATTATCTCAAATGACCAACTAGGTTTCATTATGGGTCACCAATCCTCAGATGGAGCACAAAGAGCCCTTAATTTAATCAATATTATGAGAAAATCAAAAGACCCTACATTACTGCTGACCCTCGATGCTGAAAAACATTTGACAGAATCAATTGGAACTATATGTTAACTACCCTACGTAAATTTGGCCTCAAAGATGACATTTTAAACTTGACTTAGGCGGCCGTCACACGCTTCAATGTTGAGAGCGATATTGTTAGCGATCACATGCACGCGCGATCGCTAACAATATCGCTCACATCGTTGGTGAGCTGTCACACAGACAGACTCACCAGCGATGTGGAGCAGCGAGATCGCTGATAACTATGGTACACATCGGGTTACTAGGCGCCGCGTGGCGCTTAGTAACCCGACGTTTACCATAGATACCATCTCCCAGCATAGGCTCTGCCGCTGGGAGATCGTTCATCGTGGTGTCACACACCACGATGAGGCAGATTGATCAAGCGATTATCGCTTGATATGAGCTCCGGCTCACAAATCTGCGATCTAACAATCAAGCGATTTTACAGTGTAAAATCGCTTGATTACACGCAGCGATGCACAAACGATATCGCTTAAGTGATCAAAAAGCAGATCGCTTAAGCGATATCGTGCAGGAAATTGATGCGTGTGACGGCCGCCTTATACTGATGTCCCACTGCAAGAATTTTCACAAATAATTATCACTCCAAACCATTTGAGACTTCAAATGGAACACAACAAGGATGCCCCTTATCACCTCTCTTATTTGCTTTATTATTAGAGCCCCTCTCATAGTATATTAGGGGAAATTTAGCCATCAGAGGAATTCAATCAAATACCCAATATTTCAAAATCAGCCTTTTTTGCTGACTATATTATGTTATCTTTGTCTCTAAATTCAGTAAGAGAAACTATCGTTTCATTAAATGAGTTTTCAAACATTTTGATATTTCAAAATCAATGCACAAAAATCTAAGATTCTCGACTTTAATACCAACTCGAACTTACAAGAAAAGATCAAAGATTTTTCAGCCTTTGAGTGAGTACTAACTCGATTACCTATCTAGGTATTGAGCTTTTAGGGATTTCAAGTCTACTATTAGCATTAATTTAGAAAATATAATTAAAATAGTTCAAGTTGATATAAATAGCATCTCAAAAAATTCCCTAATGTGGTTTGGCAATATAACATCTTTTAAAATGATAATACTCCCCAAATCCTGTGTTTTTAGAGCCAATCAATTTTTTTTTTATCCCCGATAGCTTCTTAAACCAAATTCAATCCCTCCTAAACAAATTTGTGTCATATCAGAACAATACTAGAGTTTCCAACAAAACTGTGATGAAAAGGAAAATTGGAGGAGGTCTGGGTCTTCCCAACATAACTAGTTATTTTTATTCAAATTTCATTAAACAAAGCCAAATTTGATTAAAAAGAGATCTCACCACAGCCTGAGCAGAACTCAAATTTTCTCTTAACAACAAACCATTAAGCTTTCTTAATATGAACCATGTACTTAACCTGCATTTGCCCCTTCCTGAATCCCCCACTTTTTACGCCACAGTACTGACATGGTGAAAGTTAGCAGCCTCCAACCGAAAGGCACCAAAATACAAACAAGTAAAAGACTCCTCCATGACTTTTGTCAATTGGATTTCCGAAAACAAAATTCCAGACTCATGGTAAAATAAAAACCTGAACAAAATCAAAGATTTTCATAAGGGGAATGAATTCCTTTCCTTTCAGGCTGTTAAATCAACTTACAGCTTAACTGAAACTGATTTCTACTCATACCTCTATACAAAGAATGTAATATTGGCCTTGCTTATAAACAAGCATCCATTAAGTGATTCAATAACTATGCTTTATTGTAATATTAATAACAATTTGATATGGAAACCAAGGACTTTTATGATATTTTTAACAAAGTTGTAATTCTTCAAACTGCATGACTTCGTGGTAGAAGGATTTGAAGAAGGCTTTTCTTCTGGAGCAATGGAAAAAATGTTTGAGGGATGCTTAATCTATGAACAGTTGCTCAACTCTTCATGAGTCTTTTTACAAGACTATTTCCAGTTTTATTTTACCCTGGGAAAATTAGCCGTATTTTCGACTAATTTCTCACCTCTATGCTGGAAGGGTTGTGGCCATAGGGGTGATATCTTGCATATTTTTTGGAACTGTCCTAAACTATACTGCCTATGGAAGGATGTTAATACTTTAATTAACTCAGCTATGCTATATCCAATAATTATTTCTCCACAAATGGCACTCCTCTTCCTGGAGTTAGAGAATATTGACCAGGAGTTAAACATAATTAAGGGATCAGCCACTATGTGTTTATACACTAACAATATACCAAGAAAAGCAACACATAACACTGGGCGATCACCAAATAAAGTGCAAAATCAGTTTATTCAAACATTACAGTATTTTAGGATTGTATTTGGTCATAGGTGGCACTGCTCAGTGTCATGGTGCTTTTGATTAGTTATACCACATCTCTTATTGTGCTAGACACCCATTGATACTGTACACCTGCCTTTAACATACAGCCATATTATGATTTTTGTGACCTCCCTCTATCATTGATGTAAGAGTTTTTTTTTCCGTGTTTTAATTGATTTTAATTGTCTTGTGTGTGTTAAAATACTCTAATGTTTGAATAAACTGATTTTGCACTTTATTTGGTGATCGCCCAGTGTTATGTGTTGCTTTTCTTGGTATATATGAATAAATTAACTTGAGAAATCTGTATTTGTATATACTGCAAGAGCATGACATATTATGTTCTCCCTTATATTCCTTGATCTCTTCCAAACTCCCTGTTCCCTTCAGTCACATTAAAACCTTTACATTCCCTACTCTCCCTTCCCCTACCTTCCCATACATTCCCCTTTTTAAAAAAAAAATCATATTGATAACAATTAGAAATGAAATGTTGCAATCCATTAATTTTTAAATAAAATACAATGTTTTAAATGAAATGTACGTAAACTGCAACTTCCAAATTCAGTAAAAATATTTCAATTAAAATCTTTCAGTTCTCTGACAAAAAAAAGAGTAGAGCTATGTAAGTGGTTTAGTATGATGAAATTAAGGTCACGTGAATGCGATGCATTTGTAGCATATGTTAGCATATGCATAAATACTCCCAAAATGGTGGCTACCGACCCAGGAGTGGGTGATAGAGACTTTCCAGAAGGTCTCAACCCAGGTAAGATTTAACTCAAAATATTCTGGTCTTGCACCATTCTTTGGTACTTGGGTTACAGAATAGAAAAAAATAGAATGGATCCTTAATAGCAGATAATATTTATAAATAGAACTATATATGTAATATATAAAGCTGAGTGTGTGTGTGCATATGTGTGTGTGTATTTATGTATCATAGCTCTGCCGACTCCACATAACCATGCCCACTCCATATAGCTACATCCACTCCATATTGCTCTGCCCCCTCCTCATAACCATGCCCCAGGACTATGTGGAGTGGAGGAGCTATGAAGGGATGGGGCAATATAGAGGGGGCATGGCTATGTGTAAGGGTGGAGCTAAGAAGGGGTGGGGCTCCCAGGAGGGGGCAGAGGTATGATACATACACACACATTCATGCATTACCATATGTTGGTAATATTACCATATATGGGCATTTAGAACCATATATGGGCATTATGCCCTTGCAAGTCCAGGGTCTACAGCTAGTTGTATATAAAATGATACATAAAATAGTGTTACTTGAAAGCAAACTGGTACAATGTGATTTCGGCCAGGCACGGTCTTCCACATATACATAAAAAACTATTTTTGCAGTAATTAATGTATACATATCATCCACTACGAAAGATCTATTCTTCTTTATTCCCTATCCTGCAACCCGAGTACTATCGGCGCCAGATCAGAATATTTTGTGTTGAACTGGAGTTTGTTGTAGGTTTCCTAACATTACTTAAGAAGCTAATGACGAAATGCTGCAACAAATCAAAAATGCAGCAAATCATACTGGGGTTCTACTATGGGGATTTAAGCAATTCTGCCACTAATTGGGACATAACATTTAATGCAACCTATAGACTTCATTTCCATCTGTTGGTTGATTAACCAATAGAGATGAGCAAACTGATTGATGCAAATTGAATTAAAATTGAGTTTCATGAAATTCACAGGTTCCAGTGAATTTTAATAAATTGCCATTCAATTTGCACAAATTGCCAAAAGAAAAAGCCCACTGCCTTGTTTCAGCACTAATAAAGGTGCTCTCACACTGGCGTTTAAAACAAATGTGTGCAATGTGATAAAAAATTGCATTCCACTCAAACCTGTGTTAGGTAATGAGGCAGAGCAGATTATCTGCAAGTTTTTCCTAAGCCCCCTTCACACTGCATGATTTCACTGATCAGTGATCATCTGTGATTGTGTGCCAAAACCAGGAGTAATGGTGGGTTTACACACACCAATTTATCTGTTCAATATCTGAACAGATCTCTGGTTGCAGTGAAATCATGGATACATTGCTCCATTTTGTGGCTGTGTACAACATGGAGCAATGTATCCATGATTTCACTGCAACCAGAGATTGGTTCAGAGATTGAACAGATAAATTGGTGTGTGTAAACCCACCATGAAACTTACAGAGAAAAACTATAATTGAAAGATTGACACCTGTTCTGTGTTTTGGAGACACTCCTGGTTTTTGGTACACAAACAATGACGAACACTGATCAGTGAAATCATGCAGTGTGAAGGGGGCCTTAGGCTGGCTTCACATTGCGTTTTTGAGGCATCTGAGTGTATCCGTTTCAAAACGGATCCTAAATCGGATCCCATGTATCCCTATGGGGCTCAGATCGGATCGGATGTGTGCCTTTTGCCATCCGATTTTGGCATCATCCGATCCTGTCCGATTTAAGCACGGACACAAAATCATAGCCTGCATGACAGTGGACACCTGAAATAGCTTTTCTCATGATTAGATACACCGGGCTATGAAGTACAAAGCTCAATGAGGTTACCAAACCAATTTAGTGCTTCAGTAAGTCAGTAAAAAGTAGTTAGGAGTATTCAAATCAGGAAAATTAGAAGGGTGCCCATACTTTGGCACCTGTCAAATTTTGAAATAATGCATATTTCACATTTTCGGTTCGTGCAATATACCTCATTTCAATCCTGAAATATTACTGTGTCCATCAGTTATTACATATATCACACTGAAATAGCTGTTGCAAAAACCCAATTTTAAACCAAAACAAATGAGTAAGATTATGAGGGGTGTCCAAACTTTTTCATATGACTGTATGTGTGAGAGGCCTGAGGTAGAGGCTCTTCCCACCATTACTATGTGTGAGAGGCCTGAGGTACAGGCTCCTCCCACTGTTGCTATGTGTGAGAGGCCTGAGGAGGAGGCTCCTCCCACCATTGCTATGTGTGAGAGGCCTGAGGAGGAGGCTCCTCCCACCATTGCTATGTGTGAGAGGCCTGAGGTAGAGGCTTTTCCCACCTTTGCTATGTGTGAGAGGTCTGAGGTAGAGGCTTTTCCCACCGTTGCTATGTGTGAGAGGTCTGAGGTAGAGGCTCCTCCCACGATTGCTATGTGTGAGAGGCCTGAGGAGGAGGCTCCTCCCACCATTGCTATGTGTGAGAGGCCTGAGGTAGAGGCTTTTCCCACCTTTGCTATGTGTGAGAAGTCTGAGGTAGAGGCTTTTCCCACCGTTGCTATGTGTGAGAGGTCTGAGGTAGAGGCTCCTCCCACGATTGCTATGGCAGCTAGTTATGAGGAGAATGATTTAACTTTCATACACATACATTGACCATTAGATGGCAGCAGAGTACAATGCAGAACGTCCATTTATCAGTCCTCAGTGTACAGAGATCACATCACAAGACATATGACAGATTTCCTATCACAGCACCCAAAGTATTTCAGGCACACCGGAACAAATCTACTGCCACATGACAACTGTTCCCCTCAGAAGCATTAGAATGGGTACCAGGACATCACAAAAGTGCCTCCCCAGGGTGAGAATAACAACCCCCAGAGATGGCGCTGTATCTTGCCTGAGTATCAAATTGGGAGGACGCCATGCCACTGTTTTTTTTTAAATTATTTATTTAATAATTAAAAAAACCTGCATGCGGTCCCCATATTTGAAAGTCATATGACCGCCCTCAGCATTGCCTGCTACCAACGGCGACTCTGTCTGCTGTGATACCATACAACCAGATTATAAAACGGACCCGCAGTTTCATTTAAAACTTTTTTCTTTACCCATTTTCTTTAAGTTTGTAGATATTTTTTATTTCTTTATTCCTAATGCACTAAAAAACAGCAGCAAGCTAGCACAATACTTTATATATAAAAAATAAATCTGAAATCGGGGTCAGATGCTTGCTTGCTTGTCACAAGTAATAACTGTATTGATTTTTACTCTTATGCAATCGGTTTTTTGACATGGGGAGTAATTAATATTATTTTAAAGACAAATGAAAATTCCCCAAAATTCAGGCATTTAAGGCTATGTTCAGACACACTGGTTTTTGCAACTTCAAATCCTAGGGTTGCTTTTTTGTTCTGATTTCTTGGCAGGATCTTTGCTGCATTTTTTCCTGCAGATTTGCTGTGCTTATTGCTGCGTTTTTACTGTGTTTTTGCTGCGTTTTTGCTGCAGTTTTGCCATAGAAACTATAGCAAAAACGCAGAAAAGAATTGACATGCTCATTCTTCCAAAAATGCAGCAACACCTGGGGTGTTTACACTTTCTGCAGAGAACAAAAAACCAATGTGTGTGGACAGCTAATCCCTGAAACACATAGGTTTTGCTGGGAAACAAAACCTCAGGAAAGGATTAGCATAGATTAGCAAAAACGCAGCAAAAACGCAGCAAAAACGCCCTGTGTGAACATAGCCTAAGTGTTACTGTCTACCTTACAATGTGTGAGTGTTGTGGTACCTTTACACGCCGCTACTGGATGGTGGCAACAACCGGATACAAGAGAGAAATGTATCTTGCACCGCCAATTCTACCCGAGGTAGCGGCGTGTGAAGACGGTTGTAGCCACCCGCCAGTGGCGGCACCTGTTTCAGAGCACTGCCCTAAAACAGGTGGTTACCCAGCCGATGGTAGCGACCTGTATCGGCGTATAAAGAAGGAACAGAAGGGTTGTTTCTACACCATGGTATGTACCTGGGGCGTGACACAGCCTCCGGGAAACCACCCCCCTTCAGCGATCATTGGAGGAAGCTCCTGCGTTACGATTGGTTGTTGCTGCATAGGGCGGCATATTTAAGGAGCTGACCAGTAACACTACACAATTGCTCGAGCGTCATGTATTAATCAGCCTCCTGCGCTGCCTGGCCAATCATGATGTTATTGCATTGTCCTATCAGCGTACGGACGTCTCGTAATCCACAATTGTGGCACGCCTATGTGTTGTCCCTGCTGCACCAGGTCCGCCCATATTAGCTTGTTGTAGCGGTGTGTAAATGAGGTAAGGTGCTCGGCAGAAGGTAACTTGAGACACCCGGCGATGTATCCAGAGATAGTCGTAACCTACCGTAGCGCACCTTGTTGCGGCGTGTAAAGGTGGTGCGATTACTGTTTGCAACCGTTTGTGCGTGCTCATGCACGTGAAGTAGCCGGTTGTTGCCACCATCCAGTAGCGGCGTGAAAAGGTGCCATTAGGGCCACTTTACACACACCAACTTATCTGTCCAACTTCTGAACAACTTACTGGTTGCAGTGAAATCATGGACACACTGCTCCATTTTGTGGCTGTGTACAATGGAACAATGTGTCCATGATTTCACTGCAACCAGTAAGTTGTTCAGAAGTTGGACAGATAAGTTGGAGTGTGTAAAGTGGCCATTAGGCTAGGGCCACACTAGTGTTGTGGCCTCCGTCATGGGGGGTCTGCCAAAGAGCAGGATTCCCACAGCATTAACCCAGCATTACCATAGTGTAACGCTGCCTTAACGCTGCCAATATAGTCCTATGGATAATGGACTTCATAGTGCATGCAAATGCCAGCACATCTCATAGCGCACAGGAAAATGCTCCTTACATGCCAGTATTTGAATGCGCTTTGGGTCCTGTCACCCATATTAGCCTATGGCAGAATTAGTGCAGCGTTAATGCAGTGGGAATGATGATCTTTGGCGGACCCCCCATGACGGAGGCCATAACGCTAGTGTGGCCCTAGCCTTACAAACATTTTTTTTTGCACATCCATTTTACTAGTCAAGTTTTACATCTAAACAAACCACAGCAATACACCTGTTGCAGGTTGTGGCGTTTTGGATATGTCCCTACCCAGTATGTCTTATTTTTGGAAATGGAGTTTAAACTTTTACTTACATGTTTTTTTTAATTATAGACTCTTCACTCTGGATGTCTGTTTCTCAACTCTGTTCAATTTGACAACCGTACAGTACACACCTACACTGCAGGCTGCTGCAAAGTTTTGTTTCCTGTACATGTATCTAATAATTTAGGTTAAATGCACTGTTAAAAGTTAATTATAGAGTACTACAAAATGTGTGATAAAAGAAAAAGTGTCAGTGGCAATTAATGGGGTAGCGTAAAAAAGAAAAGAAAATACCACAGCCTCGTATGTAAAAGCTTCTAGCAGCAGAAACACTACCACTACCTGTCACACCAACCTTCTTAGCAGTGATACTACCAAGCAATTGGCACAATTGTCATCCTTTGCCTTTGGCAAGCGTATTCATATAAAGATATAAGGAAGGTCATATTGTATGTTTTAGTTTGGACAAAGTCCAGAGAAGACATAGAATGGCACCATCGTATCAAGAAACTATTCAAATACATATACCATATCTTCAGATCTCATACTTGCTGAATGATGAAGACCAGGAAGGTGCACAGCTGAAGATCCCAGCAGCAGGTAACCCAAACAATTGAAAACAGCAGCACTCGTCCGGATAAAATACTTCTTTTTTAAGCATATTTAAAGTGTAAATGTCATTTCATTGAGATAAAAAAACAAAAAAAACAATACTGCACTGGTTGTTAATGATAGGTCACATAGTAGCTAAGATAATGTTTTTTTGCGCCATGTGACTTATTTTCTCAGATTTTTCCATGCTCATTTAAAAACTGCATTTTATGACTGTGTGGGTGTGACCAGAGTCTGCCAGCACTGTGTATATTACCACAGCTTCTGAGAGCAGGCTTATAGTAGCTGTGCAATGTAACAGCAGAGAAAGGGTTAACGGAGATTGTGACTGAGCTGTGTATTGCCCCTCTCAGTGTGGAGTAGGATTCTGGCTAGGTGGAAGCATGTATGCACATTAGTGACTGCTGCGGGAAATGTATACACATTGGAGACTGTGCAGGACGCATACACAGAGACTGCTGGCCATATGCAGAGACTGCCGGCTGTATATCTTGTATACACAGACGCACTCTACTGTATATACAGGTCCACACTATATACATACAGTATATAGATAAACAAAACAGCATCCAGTGTGAACCTACACATAGAGTATAGTGCTGTATAGAGACAGAGAGCAAGTGACAGAGCAAGAGAAACAGAGAGCTCTGTATATACACTAGTACCATCACGGCTCTGTATATACACTAGTCCTATATCTGCTAAAAAGTAATTATGTATATAATGCTATCAAGAGCTGACATGAAAAACACGTCTAATACAGGACAATACTGATAATATAAACAATATCCCATTTTCCACAGAGTATTGACTAAGTTCACAGCAGGCACCTACTCACCCATGTGAAAATCTGCACAAATAGACAACTGAATGAAGTAACCATGAACGCAATCACCTGGTAAACTCTGAACTAAATACTAATAAAATGAAGGGATACCAGTAATTTGTTTTACAAGATCCACAATATATCTTTTCATGGAGTCCAAGCACAGCCCCAAAAATAACCTAACAAGCAAGAAACCCGGTTAGCCACATCTATGATGTAGACCCTTCAGTATAACATTAATCATACAGAATATTAGTCAGCAGAAACCTATTGATTCAAATTTTATTTTCAGAACACGTGCATACTATCCATATTGTCCAGGAACATTGACTCTCTAAAAGAAGAAGCCAGCAGCAGGAGGTGTACTCCACCATCACAACCCCAATGCTCCAGAGAGGCCTAATAGTCCACATTATTGTTCAAATAACGGAAATGAGATTAATGCATGCAAATCCGAGCAATGCATCATGTAGACCTAGATTATATGATTTTTAAGAGTTTTAATGTTTTTGAATGTTTTAAGAGTACTACTGTATATATGCTAAAAAAAATTTAGAATAGAATTCCCTAAAAAGGGTTATAACGTCAGTGCATCAGCTGGTTATTTCCATACTAACATATTGGGGTACATTGGGAGATCAATAAGCCATGATATAAAGAAGGTAGCGCTGGGTCTACACAATACAGGATCCTCAAAAAGTGGAGAGTCTGAATGCTAAATCGGGAAATGCACTTGCCTTGGCTTGGAAGCCAAGCGGCACTGCATTTCACTGAATTTACCCTGTTGGTGTACAGCAATGTCGGTGTCAGTGTGTTGGTGTTCAGCAGTGTCGGTGTACAGCGATGTGGGTGTTCATGTGTCGGTGTCAGCAGTAGTGACAGCGTGTTGGTTTCATGTGTCGTGTTAGCAGTGTGGGTGCAGTGTCGTGACGCGGGTGGTAGTGGTGTCGGTGTACAGCATATCTTGTACAGCAGTTGTGGGCACTTACACGCAGCTACAGGTACAGTTTTCCCAAGTATTATGGCTGTCAGTGAACAGGAGACAAGTTCCATTGTACAGCAACAAGATAGAACCAGTCTCCATGATTTTCACTGCAGCAGTAAGTTACCTGTGGAACTGTACCTGTACTAGCGTGTAATGGCATAAATTCAGTGTGTCGGTGTACAGCAGTGTTGAGCAGGGTGTTGAGTGGGTGCTGAGCGGGTGGTAGGTGATTGAGCTGGGTGAGTGGGTGCTGAGCAGGGGTGGCTGGGTGCTGAGATGGGTAATTGGGTGCTGAGTGGGGATGACTGGTGCTGAATGGGGTGTGGTGCTGAGTGGGGGTGACTGGGTGCTGAGCGGGGGTGACTGGGTGCTGAGCGGGGAGAGTGGGGTTCAGTGGGGTCAGTGTGGGTTCAGTGGGGGCAGTGTGTGTTCAGTGGGGGCAGTGTGGGGAGAGAGGGTGCAGTGTGTTTCAGTGGAGGCAGTGTGAGTTCAATAGGGGCAGCGTGGGGTGAGAGGGGGCAATGTGGCTTCAGTGGAGGCAGTGTGAGTTCAGTGGGGGCAGTGTGGGTTCAGTGGGGGCAGTGTGGGTTCAGTGGGGGCAGTGTGGGGTGAGAGGGGGCAGTGTGGGTTCAGTAGAGACAGTGTAAGTTCAGTGGGGCAGTGTGGGTTCAGTGGGAGCAGTGTGGGGTCTGAAGGGGCAGTGTGGGTCAGTTGGATGGCAGTGGAGGCATTGGGCATGTGGGTTCAGTGGGGGCAGTGTGGGTGAGAGGGGCAGTGTGGGTCAGTGGAGGCAGTGTGAGTTCAGTGGGGTAGTGTGGGTTCAGTGGGGGCAGTGTGGGGTGAGAGGGGGCAGTGTGGGTCAGTGGAGGCAGTGTGGGTTCAGTGGGGCAGTGGGGGTAAGAGGGGTGAGGAGGGTATTGGGTGAATAGCAGGATGGAGCACACTCCGCTCACCCCAGCATTCTTCCTCTTCCTCTTTCTCCTCTTCTTCTTCCTCTACCTCCTCATTTCCTTCTTGCTGCATTGATGTCCGGTAATCAAAGGCCACAGGGGGGCAGGGTTAATAGAGGGGGTGTTATAATGGGCGTGACAGAGCACACACCCTATGTGGGCCTGCTCTAGTAACCATAATGACACCCCTCAGTTAACCTGCCTCCCGCGGCCTTTCCGGATGTCAATACAGCAAGGAGAAGAGGAGGAATGCTGGGGTGAGTGGCGGTGTGACGGGAGCAGGGAGCGGGGGAGCAGGAGCATAGAGCAAGGGAGGGCTGGTGGGAAACCGGGTGGAGGTGGACCGGACTGCGCCTGTCTGTCTCTCTGTAATGGAAATGCCGCATCCTGATCGGTCGCGCCCAGCTGGCCGCGGTCAATCAGCGACGCGGGATTTCAGTTACAGAAAGAAAGACACGATATAAGGCAATTATATAGTAGATTATTTCTCTCAGCAAGCATCCTTGTAAGATAAACCTTGACAAACACCATTTGTAGGCCAAAACGTTGGTCTATTTTTTATAGTATATGAATTGGACATCTATTAACGTGACATTTGTTCTAATACTTCAACATTCTTCTTTGTGTACCAAAGTTTCTATACTTTTCAGGTTAAAATTGGCCACCACAACTCATGGGCCACTGCTGCAGATTGCCCCCTAGGCCAAAATTTGCCAGCCAGCCCCTGGTTAAGATAATATGACAGGAATAATTTGTCAATATTTTTATGATTTGTATTTATGTAATTCTTTTGTATTTGAAAGTGGTATTTTTCTTCATTGTTTTGTATTGATTACCTGTGTGTATGTCAGTTCTGCAGTCTCTGTTGAAACACTTGTTTGAAAGCAGATATTTCACAATACAAACTGCATACATTAGTAAACAAATGTCTTGAGCTTATCAACTCTGATGTTGTGTTTGCTTTGAAAACCATATTAGAATGTCTGTATAATTCCTTTATGAAAGTTTATTCTCTGCCTATCTGCCTACTGACAATCCTCACCATCCCTCCTCCCCGCTGGGATCTCACACCCCTCAGTTCAAGCTCAGCGTGAGTCATATTGTGTGGCGAGGATTCAATACACTTGGACTCATGAGTCCACTAATAGTTATCAGAATGTATATTTATTTTATTTTTTTTATACCAGGCTGGGTTCCCATTACCATACATAAAATGACTAATGAACCTTTTCTATACTGTTCATATCTATGTTTCACTTTTTCCTTATTTTTACATTTGTATTACACTTCATACAAGACACCAACTCTTTATTGACTTTATGGCTTTATCATAGGTATTCAGATCAACACAAGATTGTGAAAGAAACACACAAAACACTTTTATTGGATGTAAAATAGACTGAATTTTATTACAAATCAGATAATTATTTTATTCAGTGTCTGAAATTTAGAATCAGCCAATTACTATGAAAAAGACACCGAAAATGGCAAACCTCCGACACACGAAGAATCATCCTTCAGCACTCAGGAGAGGAAAAACCCCCTGTGGAGGAAACCTCTAGGGAACCATGGCTGGAGGACTGCCCTTCCCTTGGGCTTAGAAGGTTAATGCCAACACAATTGTATCAGAATTTGTACATCTACTATATAATTGCCGTAGGCACTTCCGTGTCGGACCCCGGCAAAGACCGTGGCTATGTCACTCTGTGACGTCACCACGGCGAAGCATTGGCCGCGTAGCGGCCAATGCGAGTCGTTGGCCTGCGCGAGCAATGGCCACGAGGCCATTGCTCGCGCAGGCTGAGTACGAGCAATGGCTGCGAAGCGGCCATTGCGAGTCGCTGGCTGAAAATAGAACCAGAGGCTCGGCCACAAAGCTAGCGATCTCCCGCTCAGGTAGCGCGAGCAATGGCCGCCAGGCCATTGCGAGTCGCTGGCTGAGTGCGAGCACTTGCGGCGCGGTTGCGGTAATCCCCATAAGGATTACCGCAACCACGCCGCATTGCGAGTCGCTGGCTGAGTGCGAGCACTTGCGGCGTGGTTGCGGTTATCCCCATAAGGATTACCGCAACCGCGCCGCAAGTGCAAGTTGCGGCGAGGTTGCGGTAATCCCCATGGAAAGTATAGGGGGACTTGCGGCAGGTGCGGCAAGTGCGGTTTTTCACTTACGGCATGTGCGGTTTTGCCGCACCTGCCGCAAGTCCCCCTATACTTTGTATGGGGATTACCGCAACCGCACCGCAGATGCGTTTTTTTAATAAAATAAAATAATCTTAATACAAATAAATTCACTTAAAATAACAAATAATAAATAAATTTAATAATAATAAAAATAGTAAAAAAAAATAAATAAATAAATAATAAAATTAAAAATAATAATAACAAAAAAAAAATAAATAATAATATATTAAATTAAGATATTAATTACATTAAGTAATTAAAATATAATAAAATAAAATAATTTTCATTAAAATAAAAAATTAATATACAAAATAATATAATTAATAATATATTAATATAAAATAAAAATGCTAATAATAATGATATTAATGCTATTAATACTGCTATTAATGCTACTAATAATGCTGCTAATAATGCTATTAATACTGCTATTACTGCTAATAATAATGCTATTGCTTATATTATTGCTATTGATGATGCGATTATTATTTAAAAATCTTTAAAAAAACAATAAACATATTTTAGATACCCGATGCATTTGCATCAGGCTAACAGCTATCTACTATAATCAAATTAATGCACGTTCTAGAATCCCGATGCATTTGCATCGGGCTCACAGCTAGTTGTATCATATTTACAGTGAGACATAATATACATCCACTATAGATATGACAGCAGTGACATCACATAGTCACACAAGTTATATCAGCAGAAAACAGACAGTAATGAAGGTCAAAGCAGGTGCCCTGTGCGAGCACCATATGGAGTAAGCCTAATGCGACCTCTCCAGGCCGTACATATAAAGGAGAAGACGGCTAGTACTGGACGTGAGGGAGATCTGGCTGCAACACCTGTCACCCCATTGATTGCTAGGGTTAGTTGGGCTGATCTGGCTGCTGGCTGGTATGACTGATCTGGCTGGCTAGGCGGTATGGCTGATCTGGCTGGCTAGGCGGATGTCCCCCCTTCCTCCCTTACATATGTTGGAGTGATGAAGGTCCAGGTCTCCAGACACGTCAAGTATGGCGCCTCTTCATACGACCGTCCATCTGCTCTGTTGTTTCAGAATCCTCTGACACAGCTGTATGAATTTATGACATCAGCACAGTTGCCGTAGTTACCACAGCTGTTATTTCATTGGTTAGTAAGACCCACTCAGTGTTCCATAGTTTTAACTAGTTTTAATGACTGACATTGTGCCTTTATACTGAAGAATAGAAATTAAACTTGTTGCTAGGCAAAACTATTATCATTTTATGATTTTAAAGATTCCCTAATCAAAGTCTATCTAGTGACGCTGCGTTTCAGGGTAACTGTCCCTCTGTAGTTTGGGGTTCTGATCTGGCACAAATCCCTTAGTCATATTTAAAAGCTTATTGGAAAGTGATTATGACTTTGAGGAGCTACTTAAATGTGGCACTGGAGTTATTCCACTTCCTTACTGAAGTTCAAATTTGCATATTTCCTAGAGGAGGGATGTGGCTACAGTCTCCTCACCTACTTAGCTGTCTCCATAAGTTAGATAGCAAGTTACCATATGTCTATAATTTATCGAACTTTTTGAAAGGACTTAAACCCATTTGAAACCCCGGAGCTTGCAGAGACTTCACTGTATAGACTCTTAACATTTTTCCTGGATTTTCCCCCATTTCATTTAAAAATGTACCAAAGTCACAGGACTGGTTGTGACAAACAAACTTTTTACAGCCTGCGGCGGATGTACTAGTGCCGTATAGACTGCACTTTGTTTTTCACCATTTTTCAATGGTTTTTGTAAGTTTTTCATTTTAAGACTCTGTTATAGTACCTGAGGCAGAAATTTTCTAAGTTTCTGCCGGATGCGCCAGGCTAGGGCCAGACGCAAGTCCGACCCTAGCCTAACTCTACTTGGCAACACAACTGATGTAGTAACCTCATCCAACCTACACTAGCGACACTGGTAACCTATGATTAATTATATCCTTAATCAACACCACCTTATATGGACAGCTTCACCATGGCTTATAACCTTTTATCATCTCCAAAAGGGTATATTCTACCACATATCATAGGGACATACGGTAACTGTTTTACTATGATGCACAACTAATAAGGGTATGTCAATATTCAGCTATCTTAACCAACAACTCACATATCATTGTAACATCTTTTGCTCTTTTCCTTTGCCTGTTAAGACTCTACATAATATTCAATGGTTATCCTATGGCAATGCTAAACTGTTTCATGTGGCTTTTTGATATGTCTTCCTACTGCATTGTATATGTATATATATATTTATAGTTTATGCACATATATTGTAAATAACCTGTAAATAGGACAACATCTTATTGTATATATTTCTATCTCTTCCAGCGACTATGTGATCAAGGCCAATACTTGGCCGAGACGTCATTGTCTGTCGCTTCACCGGCCACTATAAATAAAGACTCACTTAAAGCATATTTTCAACTTGTACATGTGCAGTGATTACATGAACTATTATCTACTACTACTAAATCTATCCATGTTCTACAATACCATTAACAAAGAGGATGTCTATGAGGAACTACCCTGACATTTTACACATGTGTATGGTGGGTTACTATAATTGTGGAAGTGGGTGATTTACAATCTCCAACATTATTGTTGTACTATTCTGGGACTATCCCTTTCCATATCAAATGTGGTCCCAAGTTGTTGTCTGTGGGATATTTGATTCTTTAAGGGCTTATACTGTGACCTAGTGTAAAATGACTATTGTAAGTCATACAGTGTAAACTGCCTAAACTAAATATCATATCTACACAGATAAAGGACACTATTGGGATCATTTTTTCACTCCTCATAAAAAACAGGAGGCAGCACATATTGTACCATGTGTGCACTGACCTCTGAGTACCAGGGATAGACCCGTATTCTGCAACATTTATTTTTTGTGAAACCTTTGGTTAAGTGGGAACAGTGGATGGATGTGTGTAATTTGTTGCTGACTGGACCCTGGGTAGTGAAATAGGGACACCGGGGCCAGCCGCCAAGGTATGGGGGACACCATATACTTTTTAAGGTGTATAAAACTCCATTGGTAGGCAGGTTGATAGTAGGGTGAGCACAGGGTTATTGTTCATCCCCCTCCCCGTTCATATGTGTTGTTGTATGTACATATAGAAGAAGGACACACAATCCTGATTTTTAATTATAGTGGACCACGTGGGATGGATGGAGCGCTTGTACAGTGAAGGAATAATTATTTGGCCCCTTGCTGATTTTGTAAGTTTGCCTACTGACAAAGACATGAACAGTCTATAATTTTAAGGGAAGGTTAATTTTAACATTGAGAGATAGAAAATCAAAAAGAAAATCCAGAAAGTCACATTGTCTAAATTATTTAAATGTATTTGCATTTTGCAGAGAAAGTATTTGATCCCCTATCAACCATTAGGAGTTCTGGCTCCTGCAGACCAGTTAAACGCTCCTAATCAACTCGTTACCTGCATTAAAGACAGCTGTCTTAAATTGTCATCTGTATAAAAGACTCCTGTGCACACACTCAGTCAGTCATACTCTAACCTCTACAACATAGGTTCCCAACTCCAGGCCTTAAGGCGCACCAACAGTGCAGGTTTTCAGGATTTCCTTAGTATTGCACAGGTGTTAATGTGATCAAATGCACAGGTAATGATTCCAACCCCTGTGCAATATTAAGGAGATCCTGAAAACATGCACTGTTGGTGGGCCTTGAGGCCTGGAGTTGGGAACCTCTGCTCTACAACATGGGCAAGACCAAAGACCTTTCTAAGGATGTCAGGGAAACAATCCTAGACCTGCACAAAGCTGAAATGGGCTACAAGACCATAAGATGCTGGGTGAGAAGGAGACAACTGTTGGTGCAATAGTAAGAAAATGGAAAAACTAGAAAATGAGTGTGAATCGACATTGATCTTGGGCTCCATGCAAAATCTCACCTTGTGGGGTATCCAGGATCATGAGGAAGGTGAGAGATCAGCCTAAAACTACAGGGGGAACTTATTAATGATCTCAAGGCATCTGGGACCACTGTCGCCAAGAAAACCATTGGTAACACATTACGCTGTAATGGATTAAAATCCCGCAGTGCCCGCAAAGTCCCACTCATGAAGGCACATGTGCAAGCCCGTCTGAAGTTTGCCAATGAACACCATGGTGATTCTGAGAGTGATTGGGAGATTGTGCTGTAATCAGATGAGACACAAATTGAGCTTTTTGGCATTAACTCAACTCGCCGTGTTTGGAGGGAGAGAAATGCTGCCTATGACCCAAATAACACTGTCCCCACAGTCAAGCATGGCGATGGAAACATTATGTTTTGGGGGTGTTTCTCTGCTAAGGGCACAGAATTTGTTCACCACATCAATGCACCATTTGCCATAAAACCCTGAGTGACAACCTCTTTCCCTCCACCAGGACAATAAAAATGGGTTGTCACTGGGTATTCCAGTATAACAATGACCCAAAACGTACAGCCATGGCAACAAAGGAGTGGATAAAAAGAAAGCACATTAAGGTCATTGAGTGGCCTAGCCAGTCTCCAGACCTTAATCCCACAGAAAACTTATGGAGGGAGCTGAAGCTCCAAGTTAGAGCCTCCAAATCTTAATGATTTGTAGATGAACTGCAAAGAAGAATGGACCAAAATTCCTCCTCATCATCAACTGTTGTGAGCTTCAATAGAAAATGTGGGTACGGGTTTATCAGAGACAAAACAGTGGTCCAGGACATATGTGTCAATTACCGAGATGTTCAACACATACTGGGGACCAGGTGGCAAAGGATCCTCTGGCCACCGCCACTTTGCAATGGGCATACCCAGGTTGGAACGCGGTGCAGGTGGACAACCTAGCTGCAGGAGAACTGGACCTTTCCCCCATCCATGGCCAAGATTCTGATTCTGCTAGCTCCATAAGTGAGCAATCTGCTGACACTGGTTATGCACCCAGCCATGAACTGCGTCACCCTGTTGTATGGCCCTGCACACCCGTACCAGCAGCGTGTAGACTTATTAAAGGAGGAAGAGGTTTAATAATTCCGACCAGCCCTACCCGAGTTACTTCTGTCCCAGGAGGAAGAGGCACTGTGCATGTGAGTGTGATGCAAACCCTATCCAGGGAACCACAAACTGTGAATCAGCCCCACTGCCCCATCAACAACGGAGACAGTGGGTTGCAACTCCATAAACTGGTTCCACTGAACTGTTTTATTGCACTTTGATGCACTTTGATGCCTGTCAGGACTTGCTTGAGCTACTCAGGAACTGTTAACACTTGAGCTTTATTGAGAGACCTGTCCTCAAACTACTGCCAAAAATGAAGAAGCTGTGGCTAAGGCCGCACAACTGTGTTTACTCCTTTCAAAACAGCTGGTGCAGAAATAACCAGTAAAATGGTCTGTGTGACCTGCACTGCACCCAGGAACGAATATGTCAAAAGTGGTTTTGGGTTGTGATCTACACAAAAATTTGCTAATGTAGTTTGCAACGTTAATGTTCAAGAAAATGTGCTTTCCCGCTGGAATGAAAGTTTTTTACCTGTTATTATTAAAAGTGTTATTTATTGTTGTTACATGATTGCAAGGACAAAAATGTTCTTATCTAATGCTTTGTATCTTATGTTGCAGTTTGGGACATAATGAATTTAACTAGGGGGGAATGTGGCGCGTTCACGGCAACCAATCAGAGAAGTAGCGTGGGTTGGCGCACGGTTTGAATGCCACTGCCATGGCGCTATGTGTAAAATCCACTGAGTATAGTGTATTTGAAATATGGTGCCATGGCGCGCGCCGCTATTCTGATTGGTCGGCGCTGAACGCGGTGACCAATCAGAATAGCGGCACGTGCCATGGCGCCATGTGTAAAATCCACTGAGTATAGTGTATTTGAAATTTGGCGCCATGGCGCGCCGCTATCCTGATTCGGCGCCATGTGTAAAATCTGAAGTCATGGGTGGATTTTACACATGGCGCCATGGCTCGCGCCACTATTCTGATCGGTCCGCGCTAAACGCGGCGACCATTCAGAATAGCGGCACGCGCCATATTTCAAATACACTATACTCAGTGCATTTGAAATATGGCGCCATGGCGCGCGCCACTTTTCTGATTGGTCGGAGCTGAACGCGGCGACCAATCAGAATAGCGGCGCGCGCCATGGCGCCATATATCAATTGCACTATACTCAGTGGATTTTACACATGGCGCCATGCCGCGCACCGCTATTCTGATTGGTCACCGCGTTCACCGCCGACCAATCAGGATAGTGGCGCGCGCTATGGCGCCATATTTCAAATACACTGTAGTCAGTGTATTTGAAATATAGCGCCATGGTGCGCACCGCTATCCTGATTGATTGCCGTGTTCACCGCCGACCAATCAGGATAGTGGCGCGTGCTATGGCGCAATATTTCAAATACACTGAGTATAGTGTATTTGAAATATGGCGCCATGGCACGTGACGCTATTCTGATTGGTCGGCGGTGAACGCGGCGACCAATTAGAATAGCGGCACACACCATATATTTCAAATACACTGTACTCAGTACTCCATCCTCACAGCCTCCCCATCCTCACAGCCTTCTCCATCCTCACAGCCTCCTCCATCCCCTCAGCCTCCTCCATCCTCACAGCTTCATCCATCCTCACAGTCTCTTCCATCCTCACAGCCTCCTCCATCCTCACAGACTCCTCCATCCTCACAGCCTCCCCATCCTCACAGCTTCCTCCATCCTCACAGCCTCCTCCATCCTCACAGCCTCCTCCATCCTCACAGCCTCCTCCATCCTCACAGCCTTCTCCATCCTCACAGCCTTCTCCATCCTCACAACCTTCTCCATCCTCACAGCCTCCTCCATCCTCACAGCCTTCTCCATCCTCACAGCCTTCTCCATCCTCACAGCCTCCTCCATCCTCACAGCCTCCTCATACTCACAGCCTCCTCATCCTCACAGCCTCCTCCATCCTTACAGCCTCCTCCATCCTCACAGCCTCCTCCATCCTCAAAGCTTCCTCCATCCCCACAGCCTCCTCCATCCTCACAACCTCCCCCATCCTCACAGTCTCCTCCATCCTCACAGCCTCCTCCATCCCCTCAGCCTCCTCCATCCCCACAGCCTCCTCCATCTTCACAGCCTCCTCCATCTTCACAGCCTCCCCATCCTAACAGTCTCCTACAGCCTCCTCCATCCTCACAGCTGCCTCATCATCACTCCTTACTCCTGTCTATAAGGTCTGTCAGTCAGTGTGATGCAGTTTAATCCTGTCTATAAGGTCTGTCAGTCAGTGTGACGCAGTTTACTCATGTCCACAAGGTCTGTCAGTCAGTGTGACAAACGTCACTCCTGTCTATAAGGCTGTCAGTCAGTGTCACAAACTGTACTCCTGTCTACAAGGTTGTCAGTCACTGTGATGCACTTCACTCTTGTCTACAAGGCTGTCAGTCAGTGTGACGCACTTCACTCCGGTCTACAAGGCTGACATTCATAGTGTGACGCACTTCACTCCTGTCTGCAAGGCTGTCAGTCAGTGTCACGAACTGTACTCCTGTCTACAAGGCTGTCAGTCATTGTGATGCACTTCACTCCTGTCTACAATGCTGTCAGTCAGTGTGACGCACTTTACTCCTGTCTACAAGGCTGTCAGTCAGTGTGACGCAGTTCACTTCTGTTTACAAGGTATTCTAGAATACCCAATGCGTTAGAATCAGGCCACCATCTAGTATATATATATATGGACCAGCACAACCTCTATATAATCATGAATCATGAAATGTGTTAAAGGGGCCCACTGAGACTGTTTCGCCCAGGGCCCACAAAAACCTGGAACCAGCTCTGCCTGCATAACAAAGCCTTGCCCACTTATAAGAAAAGTCTTGGATTACCACAAAAGAGCAAAATGGCACAATTTGTCTTCAAATACATCTCCCCCCATATTTTAAGAATTTTTGATACAGTAAAACTGCAGGGAAGTATTTATACAATTTTCAAATGTGTTGGAAGCAGAACATTTGGCACAAGAGTATAAGTAGCTTTCACAATGGCCAAATTCTGAAGGTTAAACTAGTCTGTATCTCACAAATCTAGATCTTGTAGGGTGTTTGAATTGTGCAGGCATCAATGCCTTGAAATAGTGGTCAAACAAAAGATAACTAGTAGAGACGAGCATATTGTTCCATGGACGATGGATTTTGAGTAGAATTTCAAAAAATTTGAGGTTTCATGTGAGTTTGAACATTTTGAGATTTAGTTCCCCCCCAAAAAGAATCATGCCTGACACCATGGACTTTGAGGCCCCCTAGTCTCCAGGGCCCGGGTGCGATTGCAACTCCTGCATGTGTTGTAGCTACGCCCCTGGCTGTGAGGCCCTCCCCATGATGCACTGCGGCTATGACATCTAGCGAATTATCAGACCTTGTAAAGAGATGATCAGTACCTGGGATATCAAAGAGCAGCTGAGCACAGTTTGTACAGAAGAGTTGTTTTCCATCCGTAGAGTCACGGGTAAGTCCCTCTCTCCTGTAGATTGCAAGCTCTTGTGGTCTGTGGGGTCCTCTTTCTCTCTCCCCTGTAGGCTGTAAGCTCTTATGATCAGAGAGATCCTCTTTCTCTCTCTCTACTGTAAATTATAAACTCTTATGGTCAGCGGGGTCCTCTATTTCTCCTGTAGAGTATAAGCTCTTGTGGACAGTAGGCTCCTCTCTTTCCCCTGTAGAGTGTAAGCTCTTATGATCAGCAGAGTCCTCTCTCCATCTCTCATGTAGAGTGTAAGCTCCTATGATCAACGGGGTCCTCTCTCCATCTCTCCTGCAGAGAGTAAGCTCTTATGATCCGTGGGATCCTCTCTCCATCTTTCCAATAGAGTGTAAGCTTTTGTGATCAGTGGGGTCTAAGCTGTCTCTCCTGTGGAGTGTAAACTCTTATGGCTAGTGGAATCCAGTCTTTCTCTCTTTTTCCTGTAGAGTGTAAGCTCTTATGATCAGTGGGGTCCGCTCTCCCTCTTGCAGAGTGTAGGCTCTCATAGTCAGTGATGTCCTCTCTCTCTCCTATAAAGTGTAAGCTCTAATGGTCATTGGGGTCCTCTCTCTCTTGCAGAGTGTAAGCACTTATGGTCAGTGGGTTCCTCTTTCTTTCTCCCCTGTAGACTGTAAGCTCTTATGATCAGTGGAGTCCTCTCTCTCCTGGAGAGTGGAAACCCTCATGATCAGTGAGGTTCTCTCTCCTGTAGAATGTGAGCTCTTATGGTCAGCAAGTTCCTATTTTTCTCTCTCCTGTAGAGTGTAAGCCCTTAGGGTCAGCAGGGTCCTCCCACTCTCTCCTGGACAGTGTGATCTCTTATGGTCCACAGGGTCCTCTCTCTCTCCTGTAGAGTGTGAGCTCTTATGGTCAGTGAGGTCCTCCTTCTCCTGTAGAGTGTAAGCTCCTATTGTCAGTGAAGTTCTCTCTCTCTCATGTAGAGTGTAAGCTTTATGGTCAGAGAAGTCCTCTCTCTCTCCTGTAGAGTGTAAGCTCTTATAGTCAGCAGGTCCTCTCTCTCTGTCTCTCTCTTGTAGAGTGTGAGCTCTTATAGTCAGTGAGGGTCTCTCCCTCCTGTAGAGTGTAAGCCCTTATTGTCAGAGAGAGCCTATCTCTCCTGTAGAGTGTAAGCTATTAGGATAAGTGGAGTCTGCACTCTCTCTTCTGTAGAATGTAAGCTCTTATGGCTAATGGGATCCAGTCTCTCTCTCCTGTAGAGTGTAAGCTCTTATGATCAATGGGGTCCTCTCCATCTCTCCTGTAGAGTGTAAGCTATTATGATAGGTGGTGTCTGCTCTCTTTCTTGTAGAGAGTAAGCCCTCATGGTCAGTGAGGCCCTCTCTCCTGTAGACTGTAAAGGCTTATGATCAGTGGGTTCATCTTTCTCTCCTGTAGACTGTAAGCTCTTATGATCAGCGGAGTCATCTTTCTCTCTCTACTGTAGAGTGTAAGCTCTTATGGTCAGTGGGGTCCTCTCAGTCTCTCCTGTAGAGTGTGAGCTCTTATGATCTGCAGGGTCCTCTCTCCTGTAGAGTGTAAGCTCTTATGGTCAGCAGGGTCCTCTCTCTCACTCTTGTAGAGTGTGAGCGCTTATGATTAATGAGGTCCTCTCTCTCCTGTAGAGTGTAAGCTGTCATGGTCAACAGGATCCTCTCTATCTCCTGTAGAGTTTGAGCTCTTATGGTCAGTGATATTGCTCTCTCTCCTGTAGAGTGTGAGCTCTTATGATCAATGATGTCTGTGGCGCCCCTGCGGATCAGTCGCCACTAGATGGCGCAGCAGCCGGGATTGGTAAATGGGTCACCTCAAAACACACACCCAACACACTCCCAATCCTAAGTCTATGCTGTCTACGACTGTGATTCTTGCGCTTGAAGGGACATAGACTGATTTTGTGAAACGGCAGTAGGAGACTGCCTGACTGTGCCGTGAACCCTGCACCACTACGAGTCCTGTAACACAATAGACTCTTCAGTTGCCCTGGGGACCCGCTGTTCCCGTGGAGAGCTGAATCATCTACACTGCTACTCCCATCATCTCCAGAGGCCCCGACTACAGCAGCGGCTATAACGGCCGCATTCCACGAGTGGCTGTCACGACATTCTTTTATTTTTGTTTTATTTTATTTTACTCCATTTTTTCAATTACCCTTTTTAACTGCTTGCCCAACGAGGGGATCACGGCACCGTGACATCCCGCAGCCCCAGGCGACGACGAGATTGCCCGGTTCCGAGTACCCCACGGTTCCCACCAGGGGCGAGGCAGATTTTAAGTATCATGATCAGGATCTACTGCCCTGGTAAAACCAGGTCTTGTGCGCCTTACAGACTGTATTTTTGGGCCTCAGCAATGGCAGCCATGAAAGTCTGAAACCATGTGCTGGTGCTGGCAGAGGGCGTGCCCAGGTCTGCAACAGGAATTTCGAGGCCCCTGACTACCAAAATTTTGGGGGCTCCATGAGTCTTTGCCAGCATCCACCTGGCTCCGCCTCCACCCATGCTCCGCCTCCACCTATACTCCGCTTCCACCCAAACATACATTATATTTATAGTATAAATTGGAACGCGCCAAATGCTATGTAAACGTATGTGCAAAGCTTTCCCAACCAGCAATCCAGATGGTTCCTTACAACAGAGTAAAAAAAGGAAAACCAGCACAAAAAAAATGGAAAAAAGTGGACTTTATTACCCAATGCGTGGCCAGGCCATATAGTATAATCGCATCCCCCATATAGTGCAGTGATGGCGAACCTTTCAGAGGCCAGTGCCCAAACTGCAATGCTTGTAATGTGCTCCATCCTGACATCCTCTCCTTGTAGTAATGTGCTCCATCTTTTCCTGACCCCCCTCCTCCTTGTAGTAATGTGTCATCCATTTCCTTGACCCTCTGCTCCTTGTAGTTCTGAATGTTGCTCATCCACTCCTTGAATTCCATCTCCCCTTGTAGTAATGTGCTCCATCCTGATCCTCTCTTTGCAGATGTGCTCCATCCTGATCCTCTCCTGGCAGTAATGTCCCTATCCTGACCCCCTTCTTGTAGTAATGTCTCCAGCTTTATCCCCTTGTAGTATGCTCGATCCTTGTCCCCTTATAGTAATGTCCCCATCCTGCCCCCATCATGTAGTAATACCCCATCTTGCAATAATGCCCTATCCTTGTGATGTGGCCAGGGATAGGGGTACTCGGACACGGGACTGATGGCTTCTTGGATGGGGGAATCACGGGTGGTTGGGTTCCCGGTTCCGTGCCCTGGTTATCATTTGTTAGATGGTGGGGGAAGACGGGAGTATTTACAGGGAACGTGATGTCCACCTGTAGTTCCAGTAAAATGGCTGCAAGCCGGCCGCTGAGGTGATGGTGGGTGCAGCAGAGAATGGTACAGCTTCCCACATGGTGGAGCTATTACCTCAGGGCAGAGTGTGGTGAGAACGAGTGAGTTGGGGTAGTTACTCTGGGAGCTCTAATGCAAACCCTCCTCTGCCAGCAATGAAATAGGAAACCCCTGACGATCAGCCCACTGCCCCTAGACAGGGGTAAACATATTGTGTGATTGTCATGTAAGGATATTACTCAACCACATTGATACCATGTACTGAGATAGTTACCCGTAAGAACCCATTGGTACACTTGAGTGGTCCTGTTCTAGAAGTTAGTCCCGCCCAACACTGCACACGCAGCTCTTCCACCCCTATATCTTGAGGCCAACTCCACGCCCCTGGAGATCCCTGCCCCAAAGTGGGGCACATCCTTTGCATGCCCCCTTGCCAGCCAAGCCATCCCTTCCTGAATACTACTTTCATAGTCTGGCTGTTCACCTAATAACACCAATTATTAAAAAGCCCCATTTTATGACTGTTCAAAGCAAAAGTCTCTAATTTTGATTGATTAATCAAGTGGTGTACGTCAGTAGCCCGCGTCCACAGCTAAAGATAGGGATGGAATCAAGATTTTGTTCATAAGACACAGCTATGCATATCTGGACCGCAGTTTTGGGGGGTGGGTATCAATGGACAAATGGTGTTTTCGGAAAAGGTTATCTCAGGCCGTGTTTCAATTTCTTTGCTTACAGGTTATAATGGTCTCAATTGACATTATTTATCCACTAAGCAGGTAACTTTGACATTTCACACTCATGGCCCCTAAATTACCCCGTCCACAATGCTTCCGGCTATAATAAAGCCGCCGGTAAGCAGCAGGTTTGGCTCAATACCCCCCAGTCATACGCTGGAGGCGCTTTAGATCAATGGGAGGCGCCAAACTCTTTGTCCGCCCTGATTGCTCGAATCAACCATGGGGGCGGACCCCAAAGACTTTTCCCACCATTGGACTACAAAAGCCCAGAGGAAATGGGAGTGTCACAGACAGTCAGACAGACTTCTTCACCGGCTCTACCAGAATGTCTTACCGGTTGAACGGGTGTGGTTTCCCTCCAAGAAGAGAATGGCCAGCACGAGACTTCAAGACCTAATGCGGGAGGTCGAGGCGGAGGCCAGAGCAGCCATAGGCCAACCGGGTCCGGATCCTGCCCTTACCATAGACGGCAGCCCCGACTTCTGGCTAGAGGCTCTACAAGACCTCCAGGTGCGACTACTTGAGACAGTAGAGTGGACGATTCGCAGCTGGAGCGCGACCCTAGGCAGAAGACTCCATCATGCGATGCAGCAGAGCCGACCGGGTACAGCTTCTCCAAGCCCAGACGACATCGCCAGCTTTTCAACAGCCTCACCGTCGCCCACCACCTGTCCTGCTTCGTCACCGGAGCCCATAGACTGTATCATTCCTGTGAGGACCACAGCTCGACCCGTTCCAGCGGACGAAACCGCAGCCGACCCCGTTCCAGAGCCGGAGCTTCCAATATGCTCCCACGAAGAAGCTGACCTCTACCTGGTTCCACCTGCGGAACCCGCGACTAGTTTCCACACTACCGAGACTGTCGCCTGTTTCTCCCCTGAACCGGAGGCCTCCTCTGCAAATACATAGGCCTACCTGGTGACCGGGATCGAAACACCACTTCCCGCTGCTACAGAAGAAGAGGCAGGCAGCCTGGAAGTCCTGCACAACGACCCCGAGGAGAACTTTTGCCGCACAGCCACCCACCGATCCAGAGGATTCCATCCCATCGTCTTCGTCAGCCGAGCAGCCCGACGTAGTCATCGAGGAGGTCGAGGAGGATGACAAGGAGACCTACAGTCCAGCTGAGGATCTCTACACCGGGTTTGCCTGGGAGACACAAGGAACCCTTCTGCTGGGCGATCAGCTCGGGTGCACTGGTCGGGTGCCGCCGCAACAGTATCTTCTCCGGTTCCGTTGAACCGGGCTCCACTCCAGACTGCCCACCAAGCTCGAGCGGTTCAACAACCAGCACGCCGTAGTGACTTTATCCACACGCCGCATCACTCCGACGAAGAGGTACGTCGTATCCGGAGAGACGAGTGGCACACTCGACTGCAAGCAAACATGCAGGCTCGCGCTGAGGCCCGCCGTCAATCTCCATTACCTGAACAATTCCGGAAAACCGGGTGGGTAAGCACATTTAACTTGTCCACCGGGTGGGGATTCGTAAGGGAGGACGGTGTGAGTACCGAAGTGTTTGTGGGGCGCCGTGATGTGGAATCGCAAACCCCCCGCGAGGCCATCCAAGCCGAGACTTGTATAGAGGGACATAGTAACCTATGAGCGACATGTATGCTGTGATGGGTGGTTCGCTATACGAGTCCGGAACACTGCCATCCATCAGTGACTTGAGTTGTTGTTTGAACTTTGCTATTAAAAGAGACTTCTTCCTGTTTCCACCGTAACACCGCGACTTGGCGGCTACAGCCTGAACTTTTATTCTAAGGACAGCCGACCGCCCGCCGGGTCCGCGCAATGTGTTAACCTGTTTATTTACCTTTTTCACTTTTTATGCATATATGACTTGTCATTAATAAAAGTGTATTACCTGTTATAAAATATAAAAACCTCTGTAATGTGAGTAGTTTTGACGCTTGGGGACAAGCGTATTCAACCAAGGGGGAGTGTGGCGCCCCCCAACGAGTGCGTCACAGGAGGGTATTTTCAGCCACAAATGCAGCCGCAATATCCTCTGACTCAGCAATGAAATAGTTAACTTGGAGATCCAACCCAACATGCAACACCTAGAACAGGGGACCAATCATAGGTCCTGGTGGGTGGAGTGTTAGGGTAGTGTAGTAGAACACAATAATCTAGAGGGAGAAGGAGAACCTAGAACCCTCGAGATAGGACAGAGTCTGAGGACTTGAACTTGGAGAGGAGCGGGGCTCCGCACCCCGTGCGGGCCCCTGGGCCGTCACCGGTCGGGTGTCAGCACCTGAGGCCTTAACCACCGGGATTGGGCATGATCTACACGGGTCCCCAAAAGACTCCCGTGCCCACAACTCACAGCCGGTTCACTGGTACCGAAGCTGGCAGCAGTTCACCTCTGCCACGCGAACCAGAAGAGTGGAGGATCAGCTTTACAGGAGCACCCCACCACCAGCCAGTTTCCAGTCGTCTAACCAGCGGTGTACCCATTGAGGGATTCAAGGCTCCCCAAAGCATCCAGAACGTACATCATGGATAGGGCATTGAAGCAGCCTCCCCGTACCCGACCTGGTATTCCTGGGCGACGCTGGCAAAAGAAACTAAGTAGGTAGAATGGAGGAACACTGCGGATCTCTGAGGAACACTATCACTGCTGAGTCCACCCGGTCTACTACTCAACCACTGTATACCATGTACTGCCTGCTGGTTACAGTAAAGACCCATTGCAGAGACTAATTGTGTCCGTGCTTCCTTATGAACTGTCCGTCCGCACTAAAAGGTAACCGCAGCTGCCGCACAACATCTTGAGCAGCTCCAGCCCCCGGGGATCACCGCTCAGCCTGTGGGGAGCGTAACATCTTGCTGCTGTCCATCCCCCGGGGGTTCCGCAGCGTCGGTAGTCCTTACCGAATCTACTCATAGGTGGCGTCACGAATAAAACAAATTAAACCCCTTTTAATCTGTTCCACCAAGACGTCTTCACTTTTGATCTGCACTACACCGGGCCACTACCGGCAGGCGCGGTCCACCCGTGACAAGGAGGGAAGAAGAATCGCCTGTCTAAACCGGAGTCGGCCGGCCGCGGTGAGTCAGCAGCAGTGATGGTTGAGGATGAGGGGAGTTGTGGTGATAGTTCTTAACCCTCTGGTGAGCTGCTGGTGATAGTGTTGAAGCCCTCCGGGCGCCGGCGGTAAGAACAAAGGAAACCACTGACTCAGCCCACTTGTCCCGAGTTGGGGTAAACTTTGTAAAGTGATCTGTCATGACCAGGCAATATTCTCTACCAATATGAGACGGGCTGATCATGAGATAGTTGACCATCAGTAACTCCAGTGGATATCACTTGAGTGGGAATCCTCTGTTCTGGAAGCTTAGTCAGCCCACACTGCCAGCACTTTTGACAGACATCTTCCACCACCCTATATGTTTAAGGACAATACATAACTCACTGCAACCACTGGAAGATACTTTCTGCCCCAAAGTGCAATCCTTTCATGAGCCCCCTTTGCCAGACTCAAGACCATCCCTTCTGGAATTACTACTTGCCACGTAGTCTCTGGGAAATGGTGTTCACCTATATAACAGGCCATTATTCATACAATCGCCTAATGTCTGCAATTTTGCATGAACAAAATGTGCTGCAATAAGCAATAAGCAATAAGTGCTGCTTAATTTTTTTCATTTATTGATTGAATCAATGGTGTATGTTCAGTAAGCTCTGCATCCACAGCTAAAGATTAGGGATGGGCGAATTCATAGATGTTTGTGTTCATCACAGACATCATGTCTATGCATTATCTTGGACCTGCAGGGTTTTGGGGGGGGTTAATCAATTGGACAAAGTGGGTGTTTGTTTTGTTTTTGTTTTTTAATAAAGGTTATCTCTCTGTCGTTTGTGTTTATTTCTCTTTGCTTACAGGTTTAGTAATGGGGGTTCTCATAGACACCTCTCGCATTACTAATCCAGAGCTTCATGGCAGCTGTGAAGCTTTGACATATCACAGCTGTCACTAACCCCTTAAATTACCCCGATTTCCAATGCTCCAGTGCTATTAAATAAAGCCGGGTAAGGCAGCAGGTTTTGGCACATCTAATGGATGCTCCAATTCTAGGACAGCTGTAGGCTGCTGTTTTTAGTCTGGGGAGGACTAACCATAGGTCCTCCCAGACTGATAATACCAACCCCCAGCTGTCTGCTTTATCTTGGCTGGGTATCAAAATTGGGAGGGACCTCACACCAGTTTTTTTTTAAATACGTATTTAAATAATTAAAAAAAAATCCCTTTATGGTGTCTCCAGTATTTTGATTGGTAGCCAAGATAATGCACACAGCTGAGGGCTGCAGCCTTCAGCTATCGACTTTATCCGAGCTAAGTATCATATGCAGGTGACCCTATACTATTTTTTTAAATTATTTATTTATTTTTACACTCCACTTTGGGACCCAGACAGCTAGTTTGAGGGCAGCCAAACACAGATGCCAGCACAAAGGGTGAGGGACGCAGTCTGACTGCAACTAATCACAGATGCTGTGAATGAGATAATGCACAATAGGGTCTTATCCCTTGGACAGGAGATGACAGGAAATCTTAATGAAAACTGCTCACCTGATGGGGTTGTGTAACCCACAACCAAGTATGACAGCTTGGATAGACAGCTGCTGCAGGACCTGCACCTCCACGGATGACCGCGGTGAAGTTAACTCCAAAGGGGACAAAGTGCCGCTTGCCTGCGCTGCTGCTGAAGAATACCAGACAGTTGGAATATCTTGGATAAAATATTTACTTTATTTCCAACGCGTTTTGGAGCTGAGGAAGGAGCCCGGTAGCAGCTCCGAAACGTGTCAGAAATAAAGTAAATATTTTATCCCAGATATTCTGACTGTCTGGTATTCTTCAGCAGCAGCGCAGGCAAGCGGCACTTCGTCCCCTTTGGAGTTAATCACAGATGCTGTCACAGAGGGTGTGTGGAGAAAGCAGAGGAAAATTCATAAGGTTTAATGAGTAGAACTGAAATCCGTTTGACAGCGGTGCCGAAACCCGGTAAGTATAATTTCACTACTTTAATCCCCATTTTGCTCCTTTTTGACACCCCCTACCCCTTTTTCTGGGCAGCTGAGCCTGAAAAGTAACATGGACTCTAGTGCTGCTTCACTATATATGTTCTACATACCGTAGATAAATAACCGTGGAGAAACTAGAGGAAAGTAACAGCGCACATAAGGTCTTACCCGATTAAACAAAGATATAGATATACGATATGGCCACTTTACATGCGGCAACAGGTAGATAGAAAACGGCAGGTGTCGGAGACAATTGTACCTTTAAGGGTATGTGCACATCTGACGTTTCTGCATCTTTGCAGACCGTCCTAAAACCGGTGGAGAATGGCAGAAACTGAGTTTTCTGACCTCAGCAGTGTCCATCGTTTTTTTAGCGTTTTTTGAGCTTTTTCCGACCGGTTTTATAGCGTTTATACAGCGTTTTGTCGGCGGTTTTCTGGCGGTTTTTCTTAGCGTTTTTAGGCCGTTTTTTTTGGGCACTTGTAAGTTAGAACCCCTGGAAAAACGCTCAAAAGAAGTCACTTGCTCTATCTTTGAAAACCGGTGGAAAACCGGTGAAAAACTGAAAACAACCAGAAAAAAAACCGTTCTAATGAACACAGCGTTTTCTAAACTCCATTGAGTATCATGTTAATCCAGCCGGTGGCTAGGATTAACATAAATTAACATAAACTGAGCGGAAAACGCCGACGGAAAACGCTAAAAAGCAGCCCACAAAACGACTGATGTGCACATACCCTTACCTTCAAAACAGCTTGAAGTGGCTGCGTGTAAATCAGTATCTGCAAGGTGTTTTGAAGGTAAAAGTACAATTGTCTCCGACACCTGCCGTTTCTATCTACCTGTTGCACGTGTAAAGTGGCCTAATATAGATATAAATCGTATTGGCAAGTAAGCTCACCTTGTGTGGTTGTGTATGACACAACCACTACACATGCCTAGGCTGCAGCGATCCACCCATGGGTCAGGTAAAAATAGGTTATAAAGATGGATGGAGATATCGCGCCGCCAATCAAAAGCAGACAAGCTTTTCTCTGAGGAAGTGTGAAGTGCCACAAGAAACACGTAGGAATAAAGGCTCTTTCTTCTACTTGGACTGACATCTGGTTTTGATTGGCGGCGCGATATCTCCATCCATCTTTATAACCTATTTCTACATAGATAAATAGACAGACAGACAGATACATCCATCAATGAAAATATTATCACCTTAAATCATAAGTCCATTAGTGTTATTAATAGAGTCCACAAGTGATAATTACTTCATATAAAACAAAGAATCTGACCTAGCTGCAAAGCATTAGCAGTTTGTACTGTGCAGGTTTCATTGTTAAGTAGAAATTAAGAAGAGTAATCTTCACATGCGTTAAAATAAAACTTTGTTACCTAACAGAACCGGCTTCTTCAGAACGTAAATGTCTCAGAGCTAATTATTTGAAGTAATGAGATTGACATTTTCTTCCTAGGGTGTTGACTAACCACTTTAACCATCTATATATTTTCCGTTACATACAACAGAATATTTTATTTACGGGTAGGAAAAGAATAATAATATTCATCATGTTGTGACAACATTATACATAATAAATCTAACCAGAAAAAGGAATATATATGAAAAAGAAAACTAGAAAATCACTTCCGATTTATTTTCATCTTGTTCCTAGGACATAAAGACGGCAATTCTGCAACATTCTATAGGCCCATGTCCTACCTTTGTCTGTTGATGACTTTAAACATATTCACAATGGAGCAAAAATACATTTATTTCAACCTTTCATCTGAAGTTCCTGCTACAATTACTAAGCCAATGCCATTATGTGTGACTCATGTGAGAATTTTGTAAGAAACTTTTCTATGACAAAGTACTGGAGTGAGGAGGGACCACTGCAGTGCGTGGGTGGTACTGTACACCAGACTTAATAAACTTTCCAAGCATTGGGTTTTTTTGCACACAATTTTTTAATGCACTGATACAAGTTACCAATAGAAATTAACTAGCAACCTTTGTCTTTTCTGTGGGATCAAAAAATATTTTGTTAGGGCAGTTTCACACCCCGGTTTTCTGGATCCGGGGCTGTCCGGTTTCGGCCCATAGCATTCCTATGGGGCCAGATGGAGCTGGATGGCAGCTATTTGCCATCCAGTTTCCATCTGTCCAGGAGGATCTAGGACAATTCGGATTTTTTTTCAGGACACACAAACGTTGCAAGCAACGTTTTTGTGTTCGGGAAAAAATCGGACAAAATCGTATCCTCCCAGATCTGGCGCGATCCGGCGTCCCCTAATATGGGGGTCTATGGAGATGTATTGCCCCGGATCTGACATAAAATCGAGCTCTGCAAAACTTCAGCACCATAAGCTGTCCCCCTGCAGAGATTTCAGGACCGCAGCTGCTATCAGCTGGATCCGGCTGCAAACCGGACCGGAGGGCATATTTGCCCTCCAGTTCTGTTTGCAAATCGGGTCCGGGGCTGTCCGGTTCATACCGGACAGCCCCAGACCTAATGATGCCGTAGTGTGAAACCGACCTTAGTGACTACTTAGGAAGCCAAAAATTTCCAATGGCTATGACAAATAAAAAAAAATCAGAGGAAAAATTGCATCCATTTACAAGATTACATTTTCTGTATCTTTGATAAAGATGAGTGAACCTTAAGAAATTTGTTTAGGCAAAATTAATTAAGTAAAACGATGGCCACCTACCGCTGCCCTTTTGCTGAACTACGGAGTTCCGGTAAAGAATTAAACAAAAAAGTATACTCACTGCTCATCCATGCTGGCTCCCAGACTGTCTTTGTTGCCCACCATCCGGTTCACAATCGTGTACTGGTGTTTTCACTTCAGAACTCGATTTCCAGCCGTGGCCAGGTCTTGATGGTCAATGTGCGTTGTAACGCTGTGATGTCACAATGCTTAGAAATCTCTGAAGTCTGGTCACGCCTGGAAATGCTGATCTAATGTGAATACACATGTGAGTGACCTGCAGAAAGAAAAGACCCTGAGGACTAAATGGTAGGCAAATAAGGCAGCGGTGGTGCTAGGGCAGGTGAGTGGTGAGATATTGTAGGTTACATTCATTGTACTCCGAGGTCCTCAGAGTTTAATAGGGAACATTCAATTTGCCAATAATAACTCTGCTATGAATGGAATTTCCTGGTGAAATTTGCAAAAAATGTGTCATTCAAACTTTTTCCAATGCTCTCACCTCTAAACTGCTTCAATCGAAAGTGTTCCATTTGCCATGAAAAGATATTACCGTATTTTTCGCATTATAAGACGCACTTTTGTTCCCCCAACTTTTGGGGGAAAGTGGGGGGTGCGTCTTATAATGGGAATATACGGGTTCTTTAGTGCTGGGGAGGCTGAGCGCAGCTGTGCAGTGGTGTCCGGAGTCGGGGCGGGCTGGCTGCGGTCCTCAGGAGGCAGCGGGAGGTCACGTGCTCCCGCTCATTAACCTCCTCCAATATGCACTGCACTGCCGCTGTCCATCACCTTGGTGCTGAAACCAGCACCAAGATCTGGACAGGGGTGCAGCGCATATCAGGTGTGCCTGCACTCACTTTCCTGTGCAGGCACAGCTTGCCCCCATCACTGTTTAATGCTCCCCTGCTGGCGTGCACAGAATAAAAATAAAAAATCATTACTTCACCTCCCTTCTGCCAGCTGATCGGTGACTTCCTGCTTTGGTCTCGGCATCGGGAGTGCATAGTGATGACATCCGATCACATGATGCACTCTGGTCACATGACCCGATGCCGAGACCAAAGCAGGAAGTCACCGATCAGCTGGCAGAAGGGAGCGCGATCGTCGGAAGGTGAAGTAATGATTTTTTATTTTTATTCTGTGCACACCAGCAGGGGAGCATTAAACAGTGATGGGGGCAAGCTGTGCCTGCACAGGGGCAAATGTGCCTGCAGTGGGGGCTGAGTGCAGGCACAGGGGCAAGTGTGCCTGCACTGGGGGCTGAGTGCAGGCACAGGGGCAAGTGTGCCTGCACTGGGGGCTGAGTGCAGGCACAGGGGCAAGTGTGCCTGCACTGGGGGCTGAGTGCAGGCACAGGGGCAAGTGTGCCTGCACTGGGGGTTGAGTGCAGGCACAGGGGCAAGTGTGCCTGCACTGGGGGCTGAGTGCAGGCACAGGGGCAAGTGTGCCTGCACTGGGGGCTGAGTGCAGGCACAGGGGCAAGTGTGCCTGCACTGGGGGATGAGTGCAGGCACTGGGGCAAGTGTGCCAGCACAGGGGGGTGAGTGCAGGCACTGGGGCAAGTGTGCCAGCACAGGGGGGTGAGTGCAGGCACTGGGGAAAGTGTGCCAGCACTGGGGGAGGTGTGCCATCAATAGGGGATGTGTGCCATCACTGGGGGACGTGAGCCAGCACAAGGGGGTTATATCCCAGGATGAGGAACAATGTATCAAGATGAGGGTGCTATGAGGGACATGTGTCCTATATGATTTGTAAGACGGACACTTGCATTATAACACGGGCCCCATTTAACATTAAAAAATATTTTTTTCTCTTTTTCTTCACCAAATTTGGGGGTGCGTCTTATAAAGCGAAAAATACGGTAAGTGTTTTCTGTGATCTGTACAGGCTCCAAACCATAATGAATGAAGAGAAGGAAAAACGGAAAAACAAAAAAACACATTATACTGACCTACCAATGTCGGTAACCCAAGGGAACATTAAGGGTTGCCAGGGCCCCGGATATATCACATGAAAATTTTAGAAAAGTCATATAAGTTACGTGATGAACACCCAGGTGGTCTGGTGCACATCTGCAGGCACAAAGAGACAGAAGGAACACTGCTCCAAATGTTTTCCCTTATGTACAATGCAATACATGACAAGTGAGGATTCTATGTAATAAGGAACAGCACTATACATAACAAGAGAGAATACTATGTAATAAAAGTCAGCTCCATACATAGCAAGAGAGAAGGCTAAGTAATAAGGGACTGTACCATAAATAACAAGAGAGCATGCTAAACATAACAAGAGGGATGATATGTAAAATACTGCTACACAAAAAAAGACACTATTTAAAAAGGGACAGATGTATACATAGCAAGATGGAATACGATGTAATAAAGGACAGCGCTATACATAACAGGTGGGGATGATATATACTAAGGACTAGCTGCTAGTCAGAATGCATAAATAAATCCTTATACAGTGTTGATACTGAATAATAACTAGTAACCTACTGC
This sequence comes from Allobates femoralis, assembly GCA_033576535.1. Taxonomy (NCBI): domain Eukaryota; kingdom Metazoa; phylum Chordata; class Amphibia; order Anura; family Aromobatidae; genus Allobates; species Allobates femoralis. The sequence continues at coordinate 67,737,769 of JARQOC010000011.1, forward strand.
TGAAATCTCTTCTGATAAGAGCCATTTTCTTTGTTTCTTCTCCATCTTCTCAAACCTTCATATCAACATCCTAAAGCTATGATGTAGTAACTGCAGTATGCTGCATTTATCACTGTGCCCATGAAAATAAAAAGGTTATATATTTATATATATATATATATATATATATATATATATATATATATGAGGTCCCTCTTAGTTGCCCCCACGCTGTATAATGGTCCCCGCCCAATGATGCCCCACAGTAGGGCCCACACTGTATAACAGCCACCTAAGTAGCCCTGTATGCTGTATGATGGACCCCTTAGTTGCCTCCACTCTGTATGAGGGCCTCATTAGTAGACCCCAATATGTATGAGGTCCCCCTTAATTGCCCCCATTCTGTATGAGTGCCCCAACTCTGTATGATGGACCCCTTAGTAGCCATACAGTGCATCATGGCCCCTTTAGTAGAGCCCCCACTATGTATGATGGCCCTGAGTTCAGTAACAGACAGCTGCAGATCATGGGCAGACTGACGCAGTGATGTCATTGTACCAGGACATGCCCTGAAATGCGTTGACTAATAAATGAATATTATATTCACTCTTTGATGTCTCATGGAATACAGCAGCACGTATTTTTAACCCTTTATCCTCCCTACTTTATTTTCTGAGATAATGACCTTTGGGTTTTTAATGGCTGTAAGCCATAATCATGTATATGGATGACTGTGTGAAGAAATTAAAGGGAACCTGTCACCCCCGGGGCCTGCGCTATTCATTGATTTCTCGGGCATGCGCCATGTGCGCTGCCCGACAATTAAGGTCACAAGATCTCTGGAGATCGCACCTGCGTTTAGCCCAGATCCCAATGTGAATAAATCATAACACACTGCAGGACGGGATCTGGGGTCTCCGCTATACACAGGCGCGATCTCCAGAGATCATGTGACCTAAGTTGTCAGGCAGCGCACACAGCGCATGCCTGAGAAATCACTGGACAGCACAGACCCCGATGACGTCAGGAGGCAGAGATGAGGCGGTGCCCAGAGGGGAGCTGATGGACAGCAGGCAGGCGGTTGAGTTCTGGGGAGAGAACAGATCTCCCTGACTCAAATGAGGTATGGAGGGAAATTTATAAAACTCATTATTTCAGTGTCCCTGGGATAATAGACATAAGAGCCACCTTCACAGAATGCAGCCTTAGTGCTGCTGAAGGTGGCTATTTTACTTTAATAGGGAAAAGTTTGGCCAAGATGGTAACTGAGTTGGCCATTACCCAGTTCATGCGATTTGAGTCATCTTTCGAAAATCATAATTCTATCAATAAAACATTGAGTTAAACAGTTAACCTTGGAAATCCATCAAATAACACTAATTTGATAGCTAGAAGCACAAAGCCTGCTTCCAAAGGTGTTTAGTTTCCTTCTACTGATATTAAAAATATTGGCAATAATGTTTTTGGCTGCAGGACTGTTTAACAGTTTTATAAAAGAACTGAAAATACCATGAAGGCAACATTTTGCCAGCGGATATGATTCATCAGAAACTAGGTCAGAAAAATAGAAAGGTACTGTAGATATTCAGCAAAAAAATGATTTGTCACTAATAGATTAATGATAATCGTGAACTGTCTGTGGTTGTGTGACTGCCCACTTATAACCCAAATCCTAAAAGTAATGTTATAATTTGAAGTCACCAGTCCTTGTGCTTTAGGCTCTAAAGAATTAACATCTTCTTTGCAAAATACTCTACCCTTTTCTTCATGTATTCCAGCGTTTAGTATTATCAAGTCACTTTAACCTACAACATTTTTGAGTAATGCTTTACAGGAGAATTCTTTGGTAATAAAGCATCCGATGGAACATGCCATTACTTTTACTCTGTTGGATTTTGTATAAAATAAAATTGTGTGAAATCAGAGGAACAAAGTTGTGCAGAAGCCCCGGTGGGTCCCATATTACAGCTTCAAACAAATCAGAGTTTATACGAAACTATGATATGGCCATATGCATGTGGCATCACGACGGGGTTATACAAGGATTTTCTGAGCCGAGGTGGAAACTACAGCACCACAATTACAGAACATAGGAATACATTATGTTTCATGTGCATTCAACTTTCATGAGACTATGATGTAATTAATATATCAATAGGAAGTTGCATGAATGTCTCACGCAAGTCAACAATTACTGATAAGCCTTAGTCAAAAGCTTTTTCCATTTACAATTTTATCTCTCAATGACATAACTGTCCAAAGGAGATAGATCGTATTTAGGAATAATTGTGGATAATTTGGGGCATATTGTCACACATACAGCCCCAATTTCAAAAAAGTTTAGGAGCTCGGCAAAATGAATAGAAAACATTAATGCAATAATTTGGAAATCCCACATGACATATTTTAGTCAAAGGGTACAAATTATAAATTGATCATTAGACATTTTTCCATTTCTTTACAAAAAATGTATCATTTAGATACTCTGGTACTTAGAAACTACCGTATATAGAAACTAATTAGAAACTGATGCCATCAACACATCTATAAAGAGTTGGGACAGGGCTTTGTGTACCATTGTGTAGCATCCCCCTTTTTTTTTTATAACAACAGCCTGTAAATTCCTGGGAAGGGAGGCAACTAGTGATGAGCGAGTAGTCAGATATTTGGGTTCTGATAGCTCTAACCAAATAATAGGAACTGTTTCAGTATTTGGATCGGAGTGAGTTCTCCATTGACTTGGATTAGATTCGTTACTCGTTCAAAGTATTCAGTTAGAGCTATCCGAACCCGAATATCTTACTACTCGCTCATCTCTAGAGGTGACCGAATGCTGGTGATTTTTTCACCTGCAACAGAATAAAGTCTAGCTTTCAACTTGTAATTAGTGATGAGCAAGTTTATTCATTGCTATTCGCTATTCACATGGATAGTACGGTATTCGCATTACTCGTTATTCTGCAAGTATTTGGGTACTTGACTCGTTATATTCGGATGTCCTGCCCCGCAGTTTTGGTGCCTTCTCTGCATCCACTAAACTTGCTGGGCTTCTTAACCAATCACAGTAATGCCGCAGACATCTTGGTTGTGGCTACTTAACTAATGACAGTAATGCCGCAGACATCTTGGTTGTGGCATTACTGTGAATGGCTGGCCGCCCAGCTTCATAGGCTCTATTTAAGCCCTGCCTCTACCATTTTGCCCGCATTGCACTCGGAGCCTGCCTTGGAGAAGCAAAGGGAGAGATCATTCAACTTCTAGGGAGAGTGTTTAGGCCTCTTCATAACACAAAAGCCCTTTTCAGGGCTACCTCTAGTGTATATATCGTCAGTGTAGAGTAGGTAGGGAGAGATATGTGGCGCCCCACAACAAGTGCGTCACAGGAGGGCATTGCAGCCAAGACAGCAGCAGCAATATTCTCTGACTAAGCAATGATACAGTTAACTCAGAGATCCATACCCTACATGCATCACCTAGCATAGAGGGCCAATAAGGTCCTGGTGGGCGGAGTGTAGTGGTAGAGTGTGTAAGAGAAGTCGTAACAGCAACGTAGGAGAAGGAAGCAAGTTCTCCAGCTCTGCAACCTAGGAGAGGGGGTTGCACAGTTCCGTGCGTCCCCCTGGCCAATTCCCCTGGCCCATCTCCCTGTCATCACCCCGGTTGAGCACCATTATTCCCGGTGCCCTAACAACCGATCGTCAGGCATCATCATGCGGGTCCAAAATCATCCCGTGCCCATCTATAGCCGGTTTGCTGGTACCGAAGCTAGCAGTAGTTCAGCTCTGCTATGCGAACCAGAGGAGTGGAGGGACCACTTTACAGGAGCATCCCACCACCACCACACACAGTCGTCTAGCCAGCGGTGTACCCACCAAAGGACCCAAGGCTCCCCAAAGCATCTGGAACGTATAACCCGGATAGGGCATTCAAGCAGCCTCCTTGTACCCGATCTGGCAAGTTTCTGTACTACTTCAGAGACTGACACCTGTTTCCCCCAAGAACCGGAGGCCTCCTCTGCAAATCCGGAGGTCTACCTGGTTACCGGGATGGAAACACCACTGCCAGTAGTAACAGATGAAGAGGCAGGCAGCCTGGAAGCCCTGCAGGACGACCCTGTGGAAGGATCCGCAGCACCACCGCCCCGTTGTCCAGAAGTTCCCGTTCCAGCATCTCCAGCCAAGCAGCCCGATGTGATCGTCGAGGGAGAGGAGGATGATGATGACGACGAGACCCGCAGCATCGCTGAGGACCTCTACACCGGTTTTGCCTGGGGAGATATCGAGGAACCTCCGGCCGAGCAGCCAGCTCGGATTCACTGGTCGGGTGCAGCTACAACTCCTTCCCCTGTGCCATTTAACCGGGTTCCCATTCAGACTTCCCGCCAAGCACAAGCTTCTCAGCAACCAACATGTCACAGCTACATCCACACCCCATGCCGTCCGGACGAAGATATACGTCTGCGCCGCAGAGAGGACTGACGAGCCCGTGAACGCGCCAACATGGAGGCCCTTGCCGCGGCTCGTCGCCAACCCCCGTTGCCTGCGGAGTTCCGCAAGGAAGGTAGAGTTACCACCTTCAATTTATCTAACGGGTGGGGGTTTGCGAGGGAGGAGGGTGTGTGTGGAGAAGTGTTTGTGGGGCGTCGCGAAGTAGAGTCCCATTTACCCCGAGGATATCCCAATCGTGACTTGTACATAATAACTTATGAACGCCACGCTTGTCATGATGGCTGGTTTGCCATACGGGTACGCCATAGTTCCCCGCGTAAATGACTCTTTTGCTTGAACTTCATCAGTGACTCTGTTCTCGTTTAATCACTAACTGTCTGACCTGGCGGCTACAGCCTGAACTCTTAATAAGGACAGCCGACCGCCCGCCGGGTCCGCGCAAAGTGTTAACCTGTTTATTTTACTTGAAACGAACTAAGTAAAATGCACCTGTTATTAATAAAAGTGTAACATTTATGTCTGTTATAAAATACAAAATCTCTCTGTAATGTTGGGTAACGCGACACTTGGGGACAAGTGTATTTCACCAAGGGGGAGTGTGGCGCCCTGCAACGAGTGCGTCACAGGAGGGTTTTGAAGCCAAGACAGCAGCAGCAATATTCTCTGACTAAGCAATGATACAGTTAACTCAGAGATCCATACCCTACATGCATCACCTAGCATAGAGGGCCAATAAGGTCCTGGTGGGCGGAGTGTAGTGGTAGAGTGTGTAAGAGAAGTCGTAACAGCAACGTAGGAGAAGGAAGCAAGTTCTCCAGCTCTGCAACCTAGGAGAGGGGGTTGCACAGTTCCGTGCGGCCCCCTGGCCAATTCCCCTGGCCCATCTCCTTGTCATCACCCCGGTTGAACACCATTATTTCCGGTGCCCTAACAACCGATTGTCGGGCATCATCATGCGGGTCCAAAATCATCCTGTGCCCATCTACAGCCGGTTTGCTGGTACCGAAGCTAGCAGTAGTTCAGCTCTGCTATGCGAACCAGAGGAGTGGAGGGACTGCTTTACAGGAGCACCCCACCACCACCACACACAGTCGTCTAGCCAGCGGTGTACCCACCAAAGGACCCAAGGCTCCCCAAAGCATCCGAACGTATACCCCGGATAGGGCATTCAAGCAGCCTCCTTGTACCCGATCTGGTATTCCTGGGCGACAATGGCAACATACTTAGTTAGAATGGAGGAACACCGCGGATCTCTGAGAAACACTGGTCATTGCTGAGTCTACCCGGTCCACTACCCTTAACTGTATACCATGTACTGCCTGCTGGTTACAGTAAAGAACCCGTTACATAGACTTACAGTGTCCGTGCCTTCTTATGAACTGTCTGTCCGCATACTAAGGTAACCGCAGCTGCCTCAGAACATCTTGTGCAGCTTCTGGCTCCGGGGATCACCGCTCAGCCTGTGGGGAGCGTTCCATCTTGCTGCATTCCATCCCCCGGAGGCCCCGCAGCGCCGGTAAAGTTACCGGAACACTCATAGGTGGCGTCACGAAACAATTTAACCCCTAAACTGTTCACCTAACGACGTCTTTATTGATCTGTACCACCGGGCCCCACTACCGGCAGGCGCGGTCCATCCGTGACAAGAAGGAGGAAGAAAACGCCTTTCAACCGGAGTCCCGGCCACGGTGAGTCAGATACTCGAGCAGGGACAGTTGAAAAGAGCTGTTCAGTAGCTGCATAATACCACCAAAACAATAGCTCTTTTGAGAGCTGAACACACAGAACAATCAGACTACAGGGAGGGAGAGATACTCGAGCACAAACAGTGTAAACAAGCAACTTAATAGCTTCATAATAACCCCCAATAATAGCTCTTTTCAGAGCTGAAGACATACAAGAAAGTAATTATTCCTTGCTGTTTTTGGGGTGACAGGCAGCCTGAATTCTGCTGTTCACATTACAAACAGGCGGATATTGCCCCACACAAAGCAGTAGTCCAAATATTTCCTACTGCATGCTACAAAGGCCATTTTACCCGCTGATGCTCCTTCTGTTCACATTAACCCCCCTAAAAAGGTAGTTATTGCCCAACTCAAAGCAGTAGTCCAAACATTTCCTACTGCCTGCTACAAAGCACGCACCAGGCCATCTTACCCACTATTTTGGCTGTGAGAGCTAGGTTGGCTTGCGCCATTCACAACTGAAAATCTGTCAACAAAACTCAAAATGCCAAAAAAGGCTGTTGTTAAGGGGCAGGGATGTGGACATGGACATGGTGTTGTCAGTAGTGTGCGAGGAGGCACTGAGTCTGTGTCAATTCAGAAGAAGCTTGATGCATCCACTAGGTTCCTGGAAAATTTTCCCGGTCTGGAACATAAACGTGCGTGGAAGCCAGAAGAGCAAGAGCAGATTCTGTCTTAGATAGCAGACACAGCCTCTACGCATTTGTCGAGCAACAACAAATCTTCCAGGACCACACAGTCTAATGTCGATACACAGAAGGCTGGCCCATCCTATCCTGAAGCTGGTTCTCCTTCCACTTGCCTTTATCAATCACAGGAGACATAAGGCCCCAAGCATGGCCAATCTGAGGGTCTGTTGTGTACGTATGCTTTGGTTGGCTGTGGCCTACCACTGTGCAATGTTGAAGTGGGATGTGAGGGTGGTGTGCGTTGATGCTCAAGTATTTAAGGACCTACGTTTAGAAGAAAGCCACTTGGAGGAATGTCATTTACTGTCTCAGAGGTGGAGGCTGATGATGATGAGACACAGTCGCCATCAGGTCAGCCTACAATGTCAACTGGGAAGAAGGATGACATGGAAGACGAGGTGGTCAATGATGAGTCCACTGATCCTACCTGGACATTGCTATGCATATCCATGACAGCACCACAGAGGAAGATGGATATGTAGCACCAACACAGGCATCAAGAGGTCGTGGACATGGTTTTGTCCAGAGTGAGAACTGGGTCAACTGTTCCCAAGACCATCACCGCTGTGGGCCAAGTCAGGGCACGGGGGCGTTCAGCTACTGTGTGGAATTTTTTTTTCTGAAAGTCCTTCAGAGAAAAACATTGTAGTATGTAGCACCGGCCATGCCAAGTTGAGCAGAGGACAGGCAAAGGCAACCTGAACACCCCCAGTATGCAAAACCGCATGGCAGCCAAGCACCGGAGTAGGTAGGCAGAACCCCAGGGTACTAAATCTCTGTCTGCAGGTCAAACACAGCCATGTGGCCTGGGCTACGTCCTACAGAATCTGCAGTTCAGGAAGCTGACGCTCATACCTCCTGCCCACAAGCTGCAGTTGCTCACACAAGAAACTTCACCACATTCACGTCCTTGTCCCAAGGAAGCTTCCAATTGTCCATGCCTGAGACCTTCGAAAGAAAGGGTAAATACCTAGCCATGCACCCACAGGCACCAATACTAAACTCGCACATTGTCAAATTTCTAGCTGTGGCAATGTTGCCGTTTAGGCTTCTGGGAACACAGTCTTTCCATGATCTCTTGGCTTTGGCTGCCCCATGATACAGTGTTCCCAGGCACCACTATTTTGCCCGGTGTGCCGTCCCTACGTTACACAAGGACATTTTAAACAATCTGAGTCATGCTCTCAACAATGTCGTAACCGGGAAGGTCCACCTAACAACAGACACCTGGACAAGTTATTGTGGACAGGGACAATACATTCTGTCACGGCACACTGGGTGAACTTGATGGAGGGTGAGACAAAGGTGCAAAGTGGAACATCACACATCCTACATACGCCAAGAGTAGTGGGCCCAGCTTCTGTCAGGGTTTCTGCCTCTACTTATTCCACTTCCTTTCTCCCCTCCACCTGCTCCTTAGCCCCCTCAGAATTACCCTCCCCATCACTGCCAAAATGGGATCTGTGCAGCAGTACATCGTCAAAGCGGCAGCACACTCTGCTGAGCCTGATCTGTTTAGGTCAGAAACCACACACTGCAGCAGAGCTGTGGGAAGCTTTAAAACAGACCGATCAGTAGCTCTCCCTGCTGCACCTCCAACACGACCTGGTTGTCTATGATAATGGGTGTAACCTGGTTGCAGCTTTAAAGTTCGGCAAGTTGGTACACGTGCTATGCAGAAATTTCTGACAACTTACTCTGACTTGCCGTACCTCTTTGAGAAGTTGCACTGTATTAGCGCCCATTTCCGCCATTCCTCTACCGCTTTTGATGCTCTTACAACCCAAGGTTCATGTCTGTCCAGGTTGGATGGGCTGGAGAGGAGGGGGTGGAGGAGGCAAATTAGTGTGAAAAGAGGATGGGTACTGTTGGGGACACAAAGATTAGCCTTTTGGCAGCCTGGCCCACATGGCACAGTTCATGTGTAACTGTCTGTGGCAAGACCCTTGCGTGATAAACATTTTATCCAACAACCTATACTGGTGCCAAACAGGGAGACGTTGCAGGACATGTTCAAGGAGTACTTAAGTGACCACACGTGCGTCTTTTATGATGCTTGTGTTCCCTTTAATTATTGGGTGTACAAGCTAAACACTTGGCCTGACTTCTCCTTATATGCTTTGGAGGTGCTGGTCTGCCTGGCTGCTAGTGTGATGTTAGAGCGTGTTTTCAATTCTGCTGGGTCAATCATCACTGATAAGCGCACACACCTCTCTACAGAAAATGTAGACAGATTTACTCTGATTCAATTCAACAAGGACTGGATATCTCTACAGTTTGTAATCCCTCCAGATGACAGCAAGCCAATCTAAGTTCAACAAAAATGCTGATTCTTCATTCTACTGCTGTTAACATCAACCCCTTCCCATAAAAACCTGTTTCCTTCCTTTGTCAACCATGACTCAGCCCATAGGGCTCATTTTTACAAACCCTATGCAAATTGTGCACTGGACAAACCAAGACAGTATTCCTACTTCTGCCTAACTACTATTTGTGATTGGAGGCCCTTGGGATGGTGGCTTCCTGTGTCAACCTTCACTCAGACCATAGGGCTAATTTTTATAAGCCCTATGCGCATTGTGCAGTGGACAAATTTGGAATGCACAGTGGTCCTCCAAAACTAATATTTGTGATTGGAGGTCCTTGTCACATGTTGTCTCACATTGTGACTGAGATAGGCATATTAAATTGAAATCTACTGTCAGTCACTCTATTTGGCAGAAAAACATTGTTGGGTTGTGCCACATTGTGACTGAGATAGGGAATACACATTCAATCAAAATTTACACTGATTGTTCATGACCGACTGATGACCCTCTGAAAACTTGACTTGATGACCACAACTACTACACTGTGTGCAGAATTATTAGGCAAATGAGTATTTTGATCCCATGATACTTTTTATACATGTTGTCCTACTCCAAGCTGTATAGGCTTGAGAGCCAACTACCAATTAAGTAAATCAGGTGATGTGCATCTCTGTAATGAGGAGGGGTGTGGTCTAATGACATCAACACCCTATATAAGGTGTGCTTAATTATTAGGCAAATGCTTTTCCTCAGGCAAAATGGGTCAGAAGAGAGATTTGACAGGCTCTGAAAAGTCCAAAATTGTGACATGTCTTGCAGAGGGACGCATCAGTCTTCAAATTGTCAAACTTTTGAAACATAATCACCAAATAATCAAGCATTTCATGGCAAATAGCCAACAGGGTCGCAAGAAGCGTGTTGGGCAAAAAAGGCGCAAAATAACTGCCCATGAATTGAGGAAAATCAAGCGTGAAGCTGCCAAGATGCCATTTGCCACCAGTTTTGCCATATTTCAGAGCTGCAACATTACTGGAGTATCAAAAAGCACAAGGTGTGCTGTACTCAGGGACATGGCCAAGGTAAGGAAAGCTGAAAAACGACCACCTTTGAACAAGAAACATAAGATAAAAATGTCAAGACTGGGCCAAGAAATATCTTAAGACTGATTTTTGAAAGGTTTTATGGACTGATGAAATGAGAGTGACTCTTGATAGGCCAGATGGATGAGCCAGAGCCTGGATAATTAAAGGACAGAGAGCTCCACTCCGATTCAGACGCCAGCAAGGTGGAGGTGGGCTTCTGGTATGGGATGGTATCATCAAAGATGAACTTGTGGGACCTTTTTGGGCTGTGGATGGAGTGAAGCTCAACTCCCGGACCTACTGCCAGTTTCTGGAAGACAACTTCTTCAAGCAGTGATACAGGAGAAGTCGGTATCGTTCAAGAAAAACTTGACTTTCATGCAGTACAATGCTGCATCACATGCATCCAACTACTCCACTTCGTGGCTGGCCAGTAAAGGTCTAACAGAAGAAAAAATAATGACATGGCCCCCTTGTTCACCTGATCTGAACCCCATAGAGAACCTGTGGTCCCTCCTAAAATGTGAGATCTACAGGGAGGGAAAACAGTACACCTCTCGGAACAGTGTCTGGGAGGCTGTGGTGGCTGCTGCACTCAATTTTGATCGTAAACAGATCAAGCAACTGACAGAATCTATGAATGGAAGGCTGTTGAGTGTCATCATAAAGAAAGGTGGCTATACTGGTCAATAATTTTGTTTGGGTTGTTTTTGCATGTCAGAAAAGTTTATTTCTAAATTTTGTGCAGTTATATTAGTTTACTTGGTGAAAATAAACAAGTGAGATGGGAATATATTTGGTTTTTATTAAGTTGCCTAAGGCCACGTGCACACTCTGAGTATTTGATTAATTTTTTACCTCAGGATTTGTAGCCAAAACCAGGGGTGGGTGATTAAATACAGAAGTGGTGACGTGTTTCTATTAGACTTTTCCTCTGATTGTTCCACTCCTGGTTTTGTCTACAAATCCTGAGGTAAAAAAAACTCATTAAATACTCAATGTGTGCACGTGGTCTAATAATTCTGCACAGTAATAGTTACCTGCACAAACAGATATCCTCCTTAGGGCCCCTTTACACGGCTACATTTCTAGGGTGGCTACATGTAACTTACTGGTTGCAGTGAACTCATGGAGAGATTATTCCATTTGTACACAGCAACAAGATAGAACCTTGTCTCCATGATTTCACTGCAGCCAGTAAGTTACCTGTAGCCACCCTAGAAATGCCGTGTGTAAAGGGGCCCTAAGATAGCCAAATCTAAAAAAAACACTCCAACTTCCTAAAATATTAAGCTTTGATATTTATGAGTCTTTTGGGTTGATTGAGAACATAGTTGTTGATCAATAATAAAAATAGTCCTCTAAAATACAACTTGCGTAATAATTCTGCACACAGTGTACAGTAGTCCATAGTAGATAATGTTTGTCAAGGGAGGCCCTTGTCATGGTATCTTTCTGCACCTATGACACAGCAGTGGACCAAGTAGTAGATATCAAAAGTCTTCTCTTCCTGAATAATCTGGGGAATATTGTCGATCACAATCTCAGCTATTTGGAGAAGCTTCTCCAACCCATCCTGGAAGGGGGCACTATATATGCTTTGTCCATTGGCTTGCACAAGTGATATATTTGAGCTCATCATCCAGTTGACCAGTGTAGCTTTTTTTTTCCGGTTCACAGAGTTCAGCCAAACCAAAAGATGGCAGGACACACTCACTGCTTCTTGCCCTCTTTGAGGTAGTCTCTGCCATTAAATGAGTTAAATAATAGAGTGAGGGCCCTACAATATGAATAAGTGAGGGCACTCTCAAACATACACAAAAGGGACCTCCAAAATTTCTAGAGTATGGCACTTCCAAATGTATGTAAGAGAGCCAATAAATTCAGGTTTCCTGCCTAATGCAGATACTCTGAACATATGAACTTAGGGCCGCAAAATGTCATGGAGATGGAGGAGGAAGAGGAGGAGGAGGGTGAAGCCCAACACTACAATGGGCACATAGTAAACTGCTATGGAATATGTATTCCACTATCATAGTGTCAATGAGGGAGGGACCGCCCAAATGTTTAAGTAAGAGTGGTCCCTGCAAAGCATATCTTATAGGACCACCTGAGGCCTCGTCTTGAGAATGCTTGCGTATAAAGCTTGCATCTTCAACCGCACAAAAAATTCAACAAGATGCGTTTTCAGGGCACACAAAAACGCATGCGACCGCAGCCAAACGCAGATACTATGCGTCCCCATGTTAAACATAGCGACACAGGACGCATGCGTTTCTGCACACGCTGTGCCGCCTGCATGCACGAGCGTCACAAACGCCAATGTGAAACCGGCCTTAGCTCTCTGCTCTTGCTCTTAGGGCCGCTTTACACACACCAACTTCTGTGACCAACTTCTGAACAGATCTCTGGTTGCAGTGAAATCATGGACGCATTGTTCCCTTTTGTGGCTGTGTACAAAATGGAACAATGTGTCCATGATTTCACTGCAACCAGAGATCTGTTCAGAAGTTGGACACAGATATCTGTGTGTGTAAAGTGGCCTTCACAGTGCTACTATCCATAGCTGTGTGCTTGTTCAAATGACCTATTAGTGATAATAATAAGTCTACACTCTGCAACAAACCACTAATAACTGAATATGTTATGGCCCAACTTGTGCTGAGCTGTATAGTCGTACTAATACTACAACACTGCTCCTTACTAAATCTGTCAGGAGGAGTGCTTGCTCTGCCAGAAATTGTGAAATAAAGGCAATTTTAAAACACTATATAGTTGTGAGATGCTCAAAAAACAACTTAATTCGCACTTAAGGGGTTTTCCAAGAATGTGCTAAAATGAACCTTGTGACATAATTCAAACTGCAGCCTGTGTTACTCATCTGTCAGAATTTGTTGCAGTGTGAATAAATACAGTACAACTCAAGATGTGTCTCAACTGACAGAAGAGCAGTGTCATAGCATAGAGGTGACATGAGAAGAAGTAAAGCTTTCACTGGCTAAGTCCGCATGGAGAACTGAGGTTAAAAGCAAATTCTTTGTGGTCAGTCGGTAAGAAAATATATTACCTATTATGTCATAGCTATGCTTCAGCAGATCACTGAGGTTTATGATACTGCTCTTCTGTCAGTTGAGACACACATCTGAAGTTGTGACTCTTAGGACTGCGAACTATCTGACGCACGACTAAGGCCAGGGGCGGACCTTAATCCCAGGGGGCCCTGGTGCAGGCATGTTGAGGAGGGGGGGGGGAGTTTGTGTGTGCTGGCGGCACGGTCTGTTGAGGACCGGGAGGGAGCTGGCGGCGCTGTCTGTTGAGGACCAGGGGGGGTGCTGGCGGGCGCGGTCTGTTGAGGACCGGTTTGCTTGCTGGCGGTGCGGTCTGTTGAGGAGCAGGGGGGAAGGGATTGGTAGAGGGGCCAGCGGCACGGTGCCTGTGCTTGCTGCGGCGGCTCTCCTACCTGCTGAGCTGAGCCGCGCCGTTCCCTGGAGCCGGAGGGGCAGAGGAGAGGAGGGGATCAGGCAAGGGAAGCAGGAAGCTTTCTGCTTCCCTTGCCTGACCCTCCTCTCCTCTGACGTCGGGTTACGGGGGTCGGCTGGGGGTCCCCTTCAGGTTTGAAGGGGCCCCCTAGCCGGTCGGGGCCCTGGTGCAGCTGAACCAGCTGCACCACGGTAGTTCCGCCCCTGACTAAGGCCCCTTTCACATCAGCAGTAATCGCTGATTGCGGCAGTTGCGGTGAAAAAAACGCAACTGCCGCGATTACCGCATAACGGCTGCACTTGCGGTTCACTTGCGGCAAGCCCCATACAAAGTCTATGGGGCTTGCGGCAGGTGCGGCAAGTGCGGTATCGGCACTTGCAGCAGGTGCGGCCTGCATACTGCGTTTTTTTCACGGCCGCATCTGCCGCAAGTGCCGAAACCGCACTTGCCGCACCTGCCTCACACTTACTGCAAGCCCCATAGACTTTGTATGGGGCTTGCCGCAAGTGAACCGCAAGTGCAGCTGTCACGCGGTAATCGTGGCAGTTACGTTTTTTTTCACCGCAACTGCCGTGATCAGCGAAAACCGCTGATGTGAAAGCAGCCTAAGGGCCCTTTCACATCAGCGTTTTTCGTAATTCGCGGCAGATGCGGTGAAAAACCGCGGTTTTTTTCGCTGCCGCACCTGCCGCAAGTGCAAAACCGCACTTGCCGCATCTGCCGCAAGTCCCCCTATACTTCCTATGGAAAAAACCGCAACCGTGCCGCAAGTGGAACCGTTATGCGGCAAACGCGGCAGATACGGTTTTTTCACCGCATCTGCCGCGAATTACGAAAAACGCTGATGTGAAAGCACCCTAAGATGGGCAACAGTTTGAATTATGTAATGGAGGCCATTTTATCACAATCTTGAAGAACCCCTTTAAGGTGCATTTACCGTGAAAGATTATCATGAATGAGCATTCTTAAGAATGCTTGATTCACAATATCCTTTCGGTGGGCTCACATCAGTCTATATTGTGCATACAGCCCAAACCAGTCTTTATTGTGTATACAGCCATACAGCCAGCAACAGTTTGTATTATATATACAGCCCACACAAGTCTCTAATGTGTGTATAGCCCACATCAGTTTCTACTATATATAATATTAATAATAATAATATTTATTCATTTATATAGCGCTATTAATTCCATAGCACTTTACATACATCAGTAATGCTGTCTCTCTTGGAGCTCACAATCTAAATATCCTATCTGTATGTCTTTACAATGTGGGAGGAAACCGGAGTGCCCGGAGGAAACCCACGCAAAATCGGGGAGAACATACAAACTCCTTGCAGATGTTGTCCTTAGTGTCCTTGGTTGGAATTGAACCTAGGACCTCAGGACCTCAGTGCTGCAAAGGCTACTATATATATATATATATATATATATATATATATATATATATATATATATATATATATACATATATTGTGATAACACACTCGGGGTTCGCCTTTGCCGGGATCAAAGAGCACTAATTTTTCGTGTGTCACTCTGTCCAACAGCAGAGATTTAGATGCCACAGGCCCTGGGCCTGATTTATTAAGCTGAGAGCACCTAGAAAGAATACAAAACAGCAAACAAAAAATCCTTGCCTGTCCGGCACTAACTAAACAGAATGCAACCTCACTATAGACTGAAGGGCTTCTCCCTTCAGCCAAACCATAGAACCAAATATCAATGCTTTCACTCACATGTGTCTCCATACAAAGACAGGCCTTCTGTGATCCCAGGCTGAGAGGGAGCCCCGCCTGACCTCCCAGACTCCTTTTACCTACCCCAACCGCCTCCCACTAATTCATTAGCAGCCAGGTGATACTGACCAGGTTAGGTTGCATAGGACAGATACCTGGGCGAGATATACCTGCCCTCATCCACTAATACCACATGACTCTCACAATATATATGTATATATATATATATATATATATATATATCAAAGTCCCGAAGCAGAAAACACTGGGCACTATACGCGTACAGTTAGATCGGGCTGTCACAGCTGTGACTGATCTGCAGCATTAACAGGTGGTGCTGGCTCCTAATAGCGTATCAATGCACTCCATAACAGAAAAAATGTCCGCACTCACCGGTATACTTCTTGTCAGCTTTATTTCAGTCCATAATCATGAACATGATACTCAGCGTGGGAGGGGGTGCAGGGGCGCCCCTGCACCCCCTCCCACGCTGAGTATCATGTTCATGATTATGGACTGAAATAAAGCTGACAAGAAGTATACCGGTGAGTGCGGACATTTTTTCTGTTATGGAGTGCATATATATATATATATATTGCATATGCAGCTTGTGTCCTCACATATGCAGAAGTTTTCCAAGAGTGGGGTGGTGGGACTGTGGAGAGTTTGAGGAGTCGTGGTGGAGAAGAAGTGGGGGCGGACCTGACCTGGGGTGGAGCCTGCGGAGAGTCTCCAGGGGGCCTGGAAATGTTGTCACTATGAGGCACCAAAATTCCTGGTGGCAGCCCCGCCTGGTATCAAAAGTAGTCTAATGTCTTGAACTAATCTGATTTTGGATGGTAAACCATTTCAACTACACATTCAGAAATGTCTGCCATGTAGTGTCAAAAGACTAAACTAAGTAGCACTGTTGTAATCAGTAATATAACTAGAGTCCGATGGGCCCCGGTGCAAAATTTAGACCTGGGCACCCCCCCGTCGACATGTTGGTCAAATGTATGGGCCCTGTGTAATGTTCTACATCCTATAAAGACTCACAAATTGACCCCTCTCCATCTAGAAATGATTCTCTTGGAATATGGCCCTTATCCTGGTATATATGTATCCATCCTGGTTTACATGGTCCTCCTCCTCCCCTCCTCTCATCATCATCCTCCAAGTATTATAATGCTCCCCCATTGTCCTTCTCATAGCATAATGCAGCCTCATAGTCTTCCATACAGTATAATGGAGCCTCATAGCCCTCCATACTGTATAATGAAGCCTCATAGCCTTCCATACAGTATAATGCAGCCTCATAGCCCTCCATTTAGTATAATTCAGCCCCATAGTTCTCCATATAGTATAATGCACCCCCATAGTCATCCATACAGTATAATGCAGCCTGAAATCACTCCATACAATATAATGCAGCCTCATAGCCCACCATACGGTATAATACAACCTTATAGCCCTCCATACAATATAACTTAGCCTGATAACCCTCCATGTAGTATAATGTAGCCTCATAACTCTCCATATATTATAATGCACCCCTCTCCTTCCCCCATAAATCCCTGGCTACCGTGTATCCACTTATTAAAAAAGAAAATCTGTACTTACCTCTCCCTGTTCCCCGGTCTCCCTGCAAAAACTGAAAACACAGGAGAAGGAGGCAGTGCTAGCGTGCATTCCACTGTGGTACACATATAGCAGGAAGTGCTGCCTACTCCTAGTGTGGAGGAGGCGGCAGCAGTGGTAAGAAGAAGCGATGGGCGGGGGTGGCAGCAGCTGATGGATTGGCCCACCCCTAGGATGCTGTAGGGTCCCTGACACACAGGTCCCATAGCAGCCATGTGGTGTGCTGCACAGTGACATGGATGTGCGTCCTCGGGAACGCATATCCATGTAATGCAGGAGGTGGGATTGGCAGGCGGCAGGCCTCTATACCTCCAGGCCCTGTTGCAGTCGTGACCCCTAGGACCTCTATCATTACACCCCTGGTTTTAATATCTAGTATAAAAGCAACACATGCATTGAAATAAACTAAGAACCATGGATATTAACAATTATAATGATAATAGTAATCATGGTAGTAATCTGTCATTGCTTTGTCCTACAACGATTCCTTTTCCACCTCTGAATAAGTCATTATACCAAAATGTTCTATCTTTGACTTATCAGACCTGAGAATCTTATTTCTCATAGTCTGGGAGTCCTTCATGTATTTTTTGCACAGTCTCTGCAGCCTTTCATATGTCTTGCACTGTGGAGAGGTTTCCGTCGAGCCACTGTCATAAATGCCCGACTGGTGGACGGCTGCAGTGATAGTTGACTTTGTGAAACTTTCTCCCATCTCCCTACTGCATCTCTGGAGCTAAGCCATAGTGATCTTGGGATTCTTCTTTACTTCTCTTACCAAGACTCTTCTCCCATGATTGCTCAGTTTGGCTGGACGGCCATGTCTAGGAAGACTTCTGGTGGTCCCAAACTTCTTCCATTTAAGGATTATGGAGGCCACTGTGCTCTTAGGAACCTTCAGTACTGCAGAAATTATTTTGCAACCTTGATCAGATCTGTGCCTTGCCACAATTCTCATTTAGTCTGACATGCACTGTGAGCTGTGGGGTCCTATATAGACAGGTGAGTGCTTTTCCAAATCAAGTCCTATATGTTCAATTAAACACACCTGGACTCCAATAAAGGAGTAGAACCATCTCAAGGAGGATTAGAAAGAAATGTACAGCATGTGACTTACATATGAGTGTCTGAGCCAAGGGTCTGAATACTTGTGACCATGTGATATTTCAGGTTTTCTTTTTTAACAAATTTGTAAAAATGTCTACATTTCTGTTTTTTTTCAGTCAAGATGGGGTGCGGAGTGTACATGAATGAGAAAAAAAATGAACTTTTTTGAATTTAACAAATGGCTGCAATGAAACAAAGAGTGAAAAATTGAAAGGGGACTGAATACTTTCCGTGCTCACTGTGTGTATATGTATATATATATATATATACAGCGCTGTGCAAATTAATTGGGACAAAGTAAGTCTTTACTTGTTTTTCTTGCATTAGTTTTACTATTTCAGATAAGTGTTTTATCAGTTCTTGGTGTCGTTTTCCTTTTTCTTCCACATTTCCCTTTTCATTTTGGAGAAAATGATCCAGTTTCATTGTGTGTACGAATTATTCTTGAAACGGTAGATCTTCCAATACCAACGGTGGAAGCGATTTCTGTTACAGTCAGACTTGTATGTTCATTAGAAGTAATAATTCTAGACCTCTTCCGTGGAGTAACATCCATTTTTACAGGCACGAATCACACTGAGAGAAAAAGTACACTAAACCACTCCTCACAGAAACAAGCTCTCAACTGAAGCTGAGGGGGCAGCTAGCTGTTATTTTCTGACTAAAACCAGTCAAAACACATTTTGTTACTCAAGGTTGTACACTCACAGCTGGTCAAAGCAGTTAAAACTGGTTTGAATCACTGACCAGTAACCAACTTATGATTTTACTTATAGATAGATAGATAGATATATTTGCGTATATATATATATATATATATATATATATATATATATATATATACATATATATAAAGAAAATAGAGCAGCTCGGCCGGTCCAGCAGGGTGCAAATCAATCCAAGCAATACTTCTTTTGCTATCTCTTACAGATCATCATAAATGAAGAGCAGCACTCCTTTGTAGAGATAATAGATGTCTTTAATGGGCCTTCAGGGTAGTAATGCGACGTTTCAGCCCTAGTAGGCTGAAAAAAAGCCTACTAGGGCTGAAGCGTCGCATTACTACCCTGAGGGCCCATTTAAGACATCTATTATCTTGACAAAGGAGTGCTGCTCTTCATTTATGATGGTTGTATATATATATTTTTTTTCCTTCTTCACCTACACATATATTTCTTGGGAGAGCTTGGCTATATTCTTTTGCATGCATGATTGGAATGATGTCTGGTGCAAATCACTAACTGCACCGCTGTATTTTGAGTAAAATATATTTATTTGTATATTATACTTACTAGTTATTGTGTCTTTATTGTTTTCTGTTTCATTATTACACACCCTCCTTTATCTTGTTTGGTTTACTATTAATCCTTTACAGCCAGAGATGATAATCCTCATTTGGGAAATGTAATTGCTAAATACAATCACAACATCAATGAAGCCAGTCTTAATAATTTGCCTTCCTCTTATGCCCAAACCTATTTAAATGACTCCATTCTTGCATCAACGGCCAATACCTTAATTACAACAAAACAAAAAAAGCCACATTTCCATTTAGTTTCTCATTGTGTTTAAATCATTCACAACATTGTCCTTAATTAGGAACCTTCCTCCTCGCAATTCCATTTTTATAACAAAATTAAAAAATCTGCAACATATTCCCCCAAATGTTTCCTGAAACATATGGACAACTTATATAAACATAGGTTGATTGTAGATGTCTGGTATGTTGCTTAAGGCCACGTCACACATGGTGACATCGCTGCCGATTACATAGGCAACATAGGGGCGTGGCCTATCGGTGGTGACATCACCCCTGCGTCGCCTAATGTAAAGGGGCGATGGCGACGCCTTTGACTGGTTGCCTGGTTTCAGAGCAGTGCTCTGAAACTAGGCGGCCTATCTGGGGCAATGTGTCCACATCGATCCATGTAAATGGCCGCTGGTGAGCTGAAAGGTGATGGGAGCCATAGGCTTGAGGTTGAGAAACCCCGGCGGCGATGCAGCCTCTCAGCTCGCCAGCCCATCGCCGGAGATGTCTGCCCGTGTAAACAGGGGGTGGCAACGTTGGCGGGGCGCCAAAAACATGCGCGTTCCCGCTCGTCGCCACCGACATCTCCGGGGCCGTCGCCAGGTGTGACGGTACCCTCACTCACCTCTCACAGTTGCAATGTTCCTATCATTTTTCTAAATGTACTTAATAGACCTAGTTTCATTCTTTACATATGTGTGTTAAATGATATATAACATATCTTTGTTTAAACATAAAGCATCAATAAAAAGAAAATTGAAAAGAGAAAGAACGCAGTCACAAAACATCACAAAACATGTTATCAAATGTACAATGAATGCTAATATCCATATTAATAAATTACAATCAGTAGCATAACCACCGGGGGGTACAGAGGGTGAATTCTCCCCTGGCCCCGCAATCACAGGGGCCAACCTGGAGACACTGCTACTGTAAACTGTATTAATAAAAAACACCTTGACGTCGGTTTATCGAGCTCCCATGAATTGGCCAATGGATTAGCTAAATTTCTCTATTTTTCTATATTCTTGAGCAGTTTTTGCTATGCTTTTTTCCCCATACACATTCCTGTTTGCCTTGCCTTTCATTGTTATAGACGGTATGCTAGATTAATTTTTTTCTCAGTGTTCAGCGTTTACCTTATTTTATACTGTTCACTGTATTGGCCTACACAGTGCGCCAATGCAGTTAAACTCTAGGGCAAGGGCAGGGGAAATGGTTAGAAGTGCCTCACCAGTATTAACCTGAGGATGCAGGTGCCGGGAATTGATGGCCGGTCCCACCTGTGCAGCATAAATCAAATGAGGAATTCCAGCACCCGGTTTCTTCATGCATTAAAATTCTTTATTTATTCCTCATATATTCCAGACATAAAGAATAAGGGGTGCACAGACCCCACAGCCTGACGCGTTTGGAACGTCACTGCACATTCTTATTCATAGACATACTGGTATAACAAACACAGCAATTTATAAGGATAAGATAGAAAAGGCACACATGTGCTCACAATATAATTAATTGTTTAATTACAGACTGAAGAAATCCAAACAAATATGGTGGGTTTACACACACCAATTTCTGTGTCCAATATCTGAACAGATCTCTGGTTGCAGTGAAATCATGGACACATTGCACCATTTTGTGGCTGAGTACAAAGGGAACAACGTGTCCATGATTTCACTGCAACCAGAGATCTGTTCAGATATTGGACACAGAAATTGGTGTGTGTAAACCCACCAATAGACTCATTGCAAGTTAAAGGCATTGGAGAGACACACAATACGTTTGTAAGGCTGCCTTCACACTACGGATTTTTCATTTCCGATGCTGTCCGATAAAAATCGGACAGCATCGGACCGATTTTGGGCCCCATGCAGCCCTATGGGCATCGGACCGAATCGGATGTGCACTAAATGCCATCCGATCTGGTCCGATCCGAACCTGTCCGATTTTTTTATCGGTGCAAAAATCGGAGCTTGCTCCGATTTTTGCACCGAAAATAAAATCTGACAGATTCGGATCGGACCAGATCGGATGGCATTTAGTGCACATCCGATCCGACCCGATCAATTTGACATGGGGCCCTATGGAGAAGGGTCCGAGGAAACATCTGATGTCTCCTCGGACCCCGTTTTACTGTACTGAGCATGCTCAGTACAGTAAAACTGCTCCTAACTGGGAGCACAAGGGTTAAAAAAAAAAAAAGTTTATTCTCACCTCCCCCGAGCCCCCGCCGTCTTCCGCCATCTTCTTGGAGGCTCCCGGTGGCTTCCTCAGGCTCCCGGTGTCAGCAGAGGGCTTCCTCTGCTGTTCAGGACCTGCGGTGATGTCACAGTCATGTGACCGCAGGTTACCATGGTGAACCCGCGGTCACGTGACTGTGACATCACCGCAGGTCCTGAACAGCAGAGGAAGACCTCTGCAGCCACCGGGAGCCTGCGGAAGCCACCGGGAGCCTCCAAGAAGATGGCGGAAGACGGCGGAGGCTCTGGGGGAGGTGAGAATAAACTTTTTTTTTTCTTTTTTTCACTCCGATTTTATGCCGGAATCGGGTGCCTATTTGGCACCCGATTCCAGGCATCAGAAGGGAGCCGATGCTGTCCGAATTATATCGGACAGCATCGGCTCCCTTCAAATCGTAATGTGAAAGTAGCCTAAGAGACACATAATGCTGTTTGTTTTAGTTGTGTTACTGTATATGTGCAACATTTGGTAACAACTACAAAGTAGATGAACACAGTACAATGTTCCCCACTGATACATCAATAATATTACAAAGTTAATAGCAAACTGTAAATACATGTTACATTGTGAAGAGATTATAGCTGTTGAGAGCTGTTGATAAGGGCGCAACTAGAGATTCAGGAAAGTCAAAAAATTCCTTTTTCCAAATATGATTGCATATTAGCTGACATCATTATTTGCCGACTTTTTCAGCACTCCACATTCCCCAGCAGATCTCTTCAGGTCTATTACAAATCTAGAAGAGAAGGAAAATTAGGCATGTTCATATTATACTCAATAAAAGTAACAAAGATCATTCTCATAATTCAAACCATTGGTCAAGCGGGTATCGAGTGCCAATATCCAAAATACTTAGCGGCACTGCACCTTGCGTTCACGATCCCCGCTTCATTCTGGTGAAAAAATTCTTTCAATCACTTTGATCTTTAAACTTTTCATATTTCTCGCATGAAAATCAAGAAATTTTCCGTGGGAAACTTTATTTCACCAACTACATTTATTAGTAGTAAACCTATGATACCAACATGGCTAACATACAAAGATACCGTAATCATAAGTGTGGTGAACACAAGTGTGGATTATGCAGGTATGTGATGAAAACTGATGGGTTCTGCAATAGTAAAACTACAAAACAATACAAAATTAAATCATGTATAAATTGTGGTATATATGGCCACATGCGTGGAATGTAGGAAGGATAACATAGGCAGTAGAATCAGGCCCCTAAAAAAATGAATTGCAGAACACATCTCTGCTGCAAATCCGAAACCGCAGAAACATGTCAGGTTTATCAAGACAATTTCTTGATTTTCATGCGGGGAAATATGAAAAGTTGAAAGATCAAAGGCATTGGAGACTGGTAACTTCATATACCCAGCAGTGGTGGATCAGCAGCACATTACCATCCAACCTCTCCAAAGTCCGTTGATGATCATTGGTTGATGGAAGTCCTATCCGAGGCTATCCGAGGCTGTTCTTTCCATTACTGATTAGGGGTAAGTAAGGGGTAGAAATTCTACATATGGAGAGGATTGACTTTTATGTGCTTCCTAGGTTGTCATATCTACTTATCCTGGGTCTGCTGTGGCTCCATATTCATGATCCTGTCTTCGACTGGAGATCTGGTGAGATGCTTCATTGGGAAAAGTCCTGCCATGTTACCTCCACATAGACTGTACGACTGTTCTATAAACCTGATTCTGAGAGCCTCTCCTTCTAGAGGTCATATCTACCCAAGCCATGTCTGATTACATCAAGGGAAATCTTGCTAGGGTATTCATCCAGATTTCTTCCTCTCTGGCAGGAGCTGGATTCTTTTTTGTTGAGATAAAGGATGGAATTCCCTGGTCTTATATACATGATAGAGGCCTCAACCAGATCACAATCAAGAACAGGTATCCATTGCCTCTAATTCCAGATTTGTAGGAACAGGTAGGGAAGACACTGGAGCTGGCTAGGGGGTATCAATCTGGGGCCCTTTGATACCCTAAGTTATGCTGCTTAAGGGACCACTAGGGGGTTCCGCGTTACTTGACCACCCTAATTATAATAGTGGGCATAAATTTATGGTTGTGAGCGCGGGACCCTACAACCATAAATTTAATTCCAGATTTGTTTGATTGCTTCATAGATGCCAGGATCTTCACCAAGCTTGATTTGTGAGGACCGTTGAATCTGATTCGCATACGCCAGCGGCAAGAATGGAAGACTGCCTTGAACACCCGGGATGGTCACTACGAGTATGGTGTAATGCCATTTGGACTCATCAATACCTCTGTAAATTACATCTTTCAGGAGTTCCTCTACAATTGTGCGGTGGTTTAGCTGGATAACATTCTGGTCTTCTCTGCTAATCAGCCTCTTCATCAGGAGGAATGTTGTACAGGTCTTGCAGTGATAAGGAGAAAATTGCTTTTATGTCACCTTTGGGAAGTGCATCTTTCAACAGGCCTCCCTTCTTTTTCTTTAGTATATCTGTGACACGCGATTGAGATTGGACCCTGAGAAGGTATCTGCGATTGTAAGACGGCCTCATCCTGATGTCATTTAAGCAATCAAGGGGTTATTAGGATTTGCTAATTATTACCTCCAATTTCTGACAAATTTCTCATCTGGTACTGCCCTGATTTTTGCAATGGTCCACAAGGTGGTGTTACGCACAAACTGGCGACTGTCCAAATAAACCATATGACAGTGGTTCACAGGCCAACAGGTGTCCGATGCACAATACAACACACAAGGGAACACCGGGGACACAATAACAATGGTCGGCCCTGACAGTAGGGAACAAGGAAAGGAACACCTCCTGAACTCACCTGAGGCTTTACCCTGATCTCCTTGGAGTCCTTAAATGTGTTCTGTCACCCCGTAGCCGAGCAGGATACCTAGTCCATAGCTAGCTCTGATCTTACCCTGACCAGAAAGATTGCTAGTCCCACTGCTGTACTAATACTACATGAAGGAAAGGAAAGACAGGGAAATTCTCCAACTTCATAGCTGTGGGCAAACTCCTAGACAGCAGAAGTCATAGCACTAGTTGTAGCCCCTTTCACTCAGGCGGCTTGAACAAAATGATATTCTATCACCAGCCACGGCTGATAGGTCATGTGACTATTTGAAGGAGATGGGAGTGGTCACAGAGTAGCTGCACCTGAACACAACTTCCAAGGAACTGCTAGAAGCAAAAGTTACATTAACCCACAGTGTACCAAAAGAAAGTAACTACAATTAGTATCTAGAGCCTTTCAAGGCAAAAGGACTCTGAGTCATAACTTGCCATTAGTCTCCAAGGCACAGTAGACCAGGGTGACAGGTGGCCAATCCGAAGATTTGGACTCCGGAGTCTAAGAACACATTTCTGTCCCTGAAACAGGCCTTTTCTTCTGCTCCTGTGATGCAGAGACCCAAAATCAACAAGCAGTACTTCTGGCATCCTTGCGGCCAGTGCTTTTACTAAGAGCTTCTCCAGAATCTGAGAAAATAGCAAAATCACTCTTGGGAAGTTTTCTGAACAGATGAAGAGGCATGCAAAAAAATATGGATGTGCATTGTTTTCATCCAGGAAATAAGGTGTGGCTTTACTCTAGGTACATCCGTATAAAGATGCAAACTTATAAGCTGTATACTTGCTATTTTGGTCCTTTTGACATCATGAAGCAAATCAATGATGTGTCTTAAAAGCTGAAGCTTCCATCCTTGTTACATATGCCTAACGCCTTCCATGTATCTCTCCTTAAGCCAGTCATCTTGAGCTTCTTCTTCAAGGACCCATGTGCCATGCCTTTGCATGTCTGCACAGAAGATGCCTTAAATGTAAGGAACATCTTGGTCTGGTGGACTCGAAGAGAGATCGTGCTAACACAGGGAGAATATTGGTACCTCACTTGTACTGCTTTTGGGCTTGGAGAGGAGGAGGCATAAGGAGGGGGGTACTGTAATGCAGGCATCATTGCACAATTCCTCTATCTTCTTCAAGTGAATACTCAGGCTCACGAGTCATTTTCTAGGCCCAAGGGCCTGAGCATGTTGCACAGGCCTTCTGGCAGTGAGCTATAGGGGAGGATGCCTTAAATACCTATTGGCTGGAGACACTTCTGGAGGACATGTGCTTCCCCTTTAAGAAGCATCGACAGCTGCTGTCTGGTAAGCAGTGAGACACTGAGGTCACCTGCGGACACAGTTCAGGTAACTGTGGTGGCCACTAACCATAGCAGTTATTATGGCACCTTAGCTGTCCTTTGGTGACCTCAATGAGTCATCGCTTCCTGTCTCTGTGCCTCAGTGTTTGGAGGTCGTAGTGACAGAACACTTTGTTCATCACCACAGCCTCCAATGAAGCAGAGCCGACCGAGAAAAGACGTCGCAGAGAATCAAGGGTGGGTATGAGGGAGTAATACAGATGGAGTCAAGAAATGTGTTTGTGTTTTTATTTCTAATAAAAATGTTTTCTCTCTGTGTTGTGTCTTCTACACTATTTAGCTGAGATTCCTAATGGCCGGGTCTAACATTTCCCGACAATATGATTCTTGTACTTAATGCCAGCTGGCAATACAAAGCTGGCAATAATCCCTTATTACCCAGTTTGTCACTGCACCAGAGCAACTGGAAGAGCCGGGTAAAGCACCAGGAATTGGCACTTCTTGTGAATGCACCAATTTCCAGGGAGGCTGCGGGCTGCTATTCTACAGGTGGGGGGGTGCACAATGACGATGGGCCTACACCCCACTAAGATTACCATCCCCAGTTGCCTAGTTTTACCTTGGCTGGCAATTAAAAATAGAGCGAAGCACTATGCATGTTTTTTTGCCAGTCAAGGTTAAAATAGGCAGCTGAGGGTGGCAGCTCGCAGCTGTCCACTTTATCTGTGCTGACAATGAAACATACAGTGAATCCCTATGCATTTTTGTACATTACTTATTTATTTTACACACTATGACAGCAGGTTGGTTGCCATACAGTAATGTGCATGACAACCAAGCACAGACACCGTCCAGATTGTGGAAATGTAGTCTGATTGCAACAGTCAATCACAGACACTCTCACAGAGTGAGCGTTTGTGATTGGCTGTTGCTGGTCAGTGCAGTGAATATGCAGGAACCTTAATGGGTGACCTTGAAAGTAAGTGAGAGGGAGAGTGGGAAACTATGAATCTCTTTGTATGTCTGTTATTCGAGCTGTGTTTGGCAGCTTTTGGACACCTTTGAAAGTGTTTTCTATGTGTTTTATCTCAATAGCAAGAGGTTACCGGGCACTAACAGATTATGCACAGGCATACGCCACTCTCGTGGCTATTAGCTGCAGGCAGCCCGGTGGTGCTGGCCTTAATGAGGCTCACATATAGTATCGTTAGACAAGAAGGAAAGTAGCCGCACTCACCGGAGCAGGGTTTTTCATCCTTTATTTGCTGAACAATTCCCAGCGGTACAGCAACATAGCGGGGAGGGGGTGCAGGGAGGCGGACGACGGTTCACCGTTTCGCGGATTAAACCGCTTCTACGGGTCCTCTACGGCGTCTGTCATCACATCCGGGAATATATTACCCCTGGGTGTGACGTCACTACCGCTCGTAGTCAAATCGTGCATGAAAACATAAACAGCACACATTCTAAAATGAAATGCAACACAGTTATATTCATTACAATAAAGCTTACAGGATTACCTGACTTAGCAATTATTCATCTTATATATAGGAACTAGCTTGTATTATGTCTCAACAGTAATAGTGCTCTCCTAATTGGGAGCTGTATGTGTTAGGTGACTATCTTCCACTAACAGTTAACTGCAGTATATACCTACTCGGCATGCTTTTAATACAATCAAAGCTATTCTTTTATCTATAGGATAGGTGTCATTAGACCCGAATTTGTCACCAAATAAAACGGATTTTAGATAATAGGCAATCTTATCTGCTATAAGGCAGAAAGCAAACAACCTTATCCAAGAGCAGTCATTGTGTAATTTAAATTTATAACACAAATAACGTGGATCCTAAGGTGCTCATTTATTTGTATTTCTATGAGTATGCATACAAATCCTGCACACTTACAGGAACACGGCCAGGTCATTTTTATCATTAAGTCCCAGAGGTCCACATGCTTTGGTCTCGATTATCCACCTAGACTCTTTCCTCAACAAGGTTTTATGTGTATCGCCTCCTAAAGCAGAAGGACGAACTTGCTCAATACCAGCAAAAGTGAGAACATCTGCATTCCCCTCATGTGCTTCATTTATGTGCTGTATTAATTTAGGACTCCCAATGCCTGTTCTTATTGACTTATAGTGTTCACTAAAGCGTTTGTATAACTCTCTTATTGTTTTGCCGATATAAAATCGCCGGCATGGGCAAAACACTACATAGACTACCCATGAGGTCTTACAACTTATGAACGTGGTAACCTTCTGCCTTTTATCGCCTATCACCAGGGGATTATCTGTTTCATGATAACGGCAATATTTACAGTTTTTACATTTAAAGTTGCCAATAGGTCTTCTGTTCTCTAACCAGGTTGTTTTTTTATCAGGACTGACTCTATTTCTCACTAATAAGTCCTTCAGGTTATTACATCTTCTATACGCTATTAACGGGGCACCTATGCCCATAGACTGTAACTCTCTATCCCTTTCTAGCACATGCCAAAATTTTTTGACTGCACCTAAGATCTTTTGGTACATAGGACCATATTTAAATGAAAAAACGAATCGTTTATTTTTCTTGTTCACTACATCTCTTTTTTCCCGTTTTTTACCATCAATAAACATCCTGTCCCTGGTTTCTTTTAGAAGCGTGTCCGGGTACCCTCTATCTTTGAAGTTTTGTTCCAGTTTTATCATTTGTTCCTCACAAATCTCCTTAGTATTATTCATACGTTTAACTCTCATAAATTGGCTATAAGGGAGAGCTTTTTTGGTGTGCTGAGGGTGCGCGCTCTCATAATGCAGTAGGGTGTTTGATGAGGTGGGTTTCCTAAAAAGCGATCTTATCAGTCTATCATCTATAAGTTCAAGTTTGACATCTAAAAATTCTAGACTTTTATCTCCAAAAGAGGAGGTAAAAGCCATGTTGTAATCATTGTTTTTATTGATGAATGTGACAAAGGAAGAGAATATTTTTTCCTCACCTTCCCAGACGATGAAGATGTCATCCACGTAACGAATAAATAATTTAATATATTTCAAATATGGGTTACAACTATTGTAGATGACATGATCCTCGAAATGGGCCAGGAAGAGATTGGCCAGAGTACATGAGACCGGGGTCCCCATAGCTGTCCCAGAGACTTGTCTGTACCAGCTATCATTGAACATAAAAGCATTATGAGTCAAGATGAATTTGACAGATTCACAAATGAAATCAATTAGTGATGCATTCTGGCCTTCTATTTGTAGTATTTCTCTCAATACAATTATAGCCAAATTCTGTGGAATCCGGGTATAGAGGCTCTCCACGTCAATGGATGCCATACTATACCCGGGATGCCATTCAAATTCATCAATCATTTTTACAAAATCTCCAGAGTCTTTGACGTACGAAGGTATCCTTTTTAACAAGGGTCGGAGTAACCAATCCATATACTGTGATAGAGGTTCAGTCACAGACCCAATCCCGGACACAATAGGGCGTCCGGGTGGGTTGTCAACTGATTTATGTATTTTAGGTAAGTAATACCAAAAAGGCTTCCTTGGATATTCATAGATTAATTTTTCCGCTTGTTTTTTTGAGATGATGTTCCCATCCACATATTTCCTTAACAGGTTTCTTAGTTCTATGTTAAATTTGTGGGTTGGATCGCTTAGTAATTTTATATAGGAATTTGGGGAATTTAATTGCCTCCTGGCTTCATTCATATAATCTACCTTTTTTAGTAAAACCACTCCACCCCCTTTATCTGCTTTTTTAACCAGGACGTCCTCCCACTTGAGGATACTATCTAGTGCAATTTTTTCTTTTTTTGATAGATTTGATTTGGGGCAAGGGTATATTAAAGCCTCTACTTCTTTACAGACCATCTCCTCAAATAGGTCAATACTATTTCCCGGTGACACTGGTGGGTAGAAATCTGATTTTACCCCTCCTGAAAAAAAACTTTTTTCAGATTCGATCCTCTCACTATCAGTGCCACTCATTAAACCTAAATTAGTATCAAGCAGCAATGCAACATCTCCTCTTACTTCTTTCAATGAATTTTCATTGGCGAAAAAACCAAGTGCTCCTATTTTTATTGATTCTATGGTATTACTGCTTCTCTGTGTTTCTCTATCACCATCTTTTTGATTTTTATTACATGAAAAATGTTTAAACAAATGTATTTTTCTCGTAGCCTTGTAAAGGTCTACCCTAAATTCTGTGTAATCAAAGGACTCCTCTATGCAATAATTTAGTCCCCTTCTTAATAGAGTGTCCATATCTTGTGTAATAATTTTTTCTGTCAGATTATAGATTTTGATCTCATTATTATTCGGAGCGTTTAGTCCCTCCACGACACAGTCTTTCTCTTCCCATATGGGGGACCTCCTTCCTCTTCCTCTTCCCCTTCTCGTTCTTCTTCTAAAGGGTCTTTCTCTGCATAGTTAGGTTTTTTTGTCTGGGGTCTTTGGTCACTCTCGCTTGTCTCATCATCAGTCTCACTGTCACTTGAACTGATATTTTTATTTTTATTTTTCTTATTCTTCTTCTTCCCTCCTCTATTATCTCCTTTTGGGGTATGGGGAGATTTCGGTGGATATTTCGGGGTCCCAGCTGGACCAGTATTGGGTTTTCTCTTGTTTTTGTTTCTAAAAGGAGTAGCATTAGGTGGTTTTCCCCATGTGAAAACATTGCCGGACTCGTAATCTTGCTTGTCCCTTAGAAACTTCTCTCTTTTTTTCTCTTTAATTTCAGATTGTAAAGGGATAAGCTTTTTATCTAGTTTTTTTAGAAAATTATTCCATTCTTGTTTTGTCTTATATCTTGTCTCTAGCTCAGTTCTCAACATCCTTAATTGGGAATTAATTTTTTCATGTTCTTTTATATTTTGCTTTAACACCAGCTTCAATAAATTGATAGAGCTGGCTTCCAGCAAATCTTGCCACTCCTTTGCAAAGCTTGCATCCTCTTTTCCAAAAGCCATAGCCTTAATCAGTCGTAACCCTCTAGGGATCCGTTTACACATGACATAACCTTTCAAGGATTGTATAGTCCAGAAAGCCTTTATCTCGCGTTCTGCAAGATTTTGTATTTGCTGTTCCAAGCTTTTTGTGCTTAAGAAGGAGGAAACTTCATCTGTGTTGCACTCCACAAAAAACCTTTCTGCATCCTCCCTCCCCGCTAAGATTGATCTTGATAAACCTCCTGCAGTGTTTGTTGCCGATATATTCGGCTCCATATCCATATTTGTGGATTATATAGCCTTTATATGCAATTACAGTTGTGCTCACGGTTGAAAAAAGTCACAGTCTTATCTCAATAGCAAGAGGTTACCGGGCACTAACAGATTATGCACAGGCATACGCCACTCTCGTGGCTATTAGCTGCAGGCAGCCCGGTGGTGCTGGCCTTAATGAGGCTCACATATAGTATCGTTAGACCAGAAGGAAAGTAGCCGCACTCACCGGAGCAGGGTTTTTCATCCTTTATTTGCTGAACAATTCCCAGCGGTACAGCAGCATAGCGGGGAGGGGGTGCAGGGAGGCGGACGACGGTTCACCGTTTCGCGGATTAAACCGCTTCTACGGGTCCTCTACGGCGTCTGTCATCACATCCGGGAATATATTACCCCTGGGTGTGACGTCACTACCGCTCGTAGTCAAATCGTGCATGAAAACATAAACAGCACACATTCTAAATCACAGTATATGGATTGGTTACTCCGACCCTTGTTAAAAAGGATACCTTCGTACGTCAAAGACTCTGGAGATTTTGTAAAAATGATTGATGAATTTGAATGGCATCCCGGGTATAGTATGGCATCCATTGACGTGGAGAGCCTCTATACCCGGATTCCACAGAATTTGGCTATAATTGTATTGAGAGAAATACTACAAATAGAAGGCCAGAATGCATCACTAATTGATTTCATTTGTGAATCTGTCAAATTCATCTTGACTCATAATGCTTTTATGTTCAATGATAGCTGGTACAGACAAGTCTCTGGGACAGCTATGGGGACCCCGGTCTCATGTACTCTGGCCAATCTCTTCCTGGCCCATTTCGAGGATCATGTCATCTACAATAGTTGTAACCCATATTTGAAATATATTAAATTATTTATTCGTTACGTGGATGACATCTTCATCGTCTGGGAAGGTGAGGAAAAAATATTCTCTTCCTTTGTCACATTCATCAATAAAAACAATGATTACAACATGGCTTTTACCTCCTCTTTTGGAGATAAAAGTCTAGAATTTTTAGATGTCAAACTTGAACTTATAGATGATAGACTGATAAGATCGCTTTTTAGGAAACCCACCTCATCAAACACCCTACTGCATTATGAGAGCGCGCACCCTCAGCACACCAAAAAAGCTCTCCCTTATAGCCAATTTATGAGAGTTAAACGTATGAATAATACTAAGGAGATTTGTGAGGAACAAATGATAAAACTGGAACAAAACTTCAAAGATAGAGGGTACCCGGACACGCTTCTAAAAGAAACCAGGGACAGGATGTTTATTGATGGTAAAAAACGGGAAAAAAGAGATGTAGTGAACAAGAAAAATAAACGATTCGTTTTTTTCATTTAAATATGGTCCTATGTACCAAAAGATCTTAGGTGCAGTCAAAAAATTTTGGCATGTGCTAGAAAGGGATAGAGAGTTACAGTCTATGGGCATAGGTGCCCCGTTAATAGCGTATAGAAGATGTAATAACCTGAAGGACTTATTAGTGAGAAATAGAGTCAGTCCTGATAAAAAAACAACCTGGTTAGAGAACAGAAGACCTATTGGCAACTTTAAATGTAAAAACTGTAAATATTGCCGTTATCATGAAACAGATAATCCCCTGGTGATAGGCGATAAAAGGCAGAAGGTTACCACGTTCATAAGTTGTAAGACCTCATGGGTAGTCTATGTAGTGTTTTGCCCATGCCGGCGATTTTATATCGGCAAAACAATAAGAGAGTTATACAAACGCTTTAGTGAACACTATAAGTCAATAAGAACAGGCATTGGGAGTCCTAAATTAATACAGCACATAAATGAAGCACATGAGGGGAATGCAGATGTTCTCACTTTTGCTGGTATTGAGCAAGTTCGTCCTTCTGCTTTAGGAGGCGATACACATAAAACCTTGTTGAGGAAAGAGTCTAGGTGGATAATCGAGACCAAAGCATGTGGACCTCTGGGACTTAATGATAAAAATGACCTGGCCGTGTTCCTGTAAGTGTGCAGGATTTGTATGCATACTCATAGAAATACAAATAAATGAGCACCTTAGGATCCACGTTATTTGTGTTATAAATTTAAATTACACAATGACTGCTCTTGGATAAGGTTGTTTGCTTTCTGCCTTATAGCAGATAAGATTGCCTATTATCTAAAATCCGTTTTATTTGGTGACAAATTCGGGTCTAATGACACCTATCCTATAGATAAAAGAATAGCTTTGATTGTATTAAAAGCATGCCGAGTAGGTATATACTGCAGTTAACTGTTAGTGGAAGATAGTCACCTAACACATACAGCTCCCAATTAGGAGAGCACTATTACTGTTGAGACATAATACAAGCTAGTTCCTATATATAAGATGAATAATTGCTAAGTCAGGTAATCCTGTAAGCTTTATTGTAATGAATATAACTGTGTTGCATTTCATTTTAGAATGTGTGCTGTTTATGTTTTCATGCACGATTTGACTACGAGCGGTAGTGACGTCACACCCAGGGGTAATATATTCCCGGATGGGTCATTCCATGTCAAGTGATCCAAAAATGAATATTTTTTTTCCCTGACGTCCTCAGATTTTTTTAATTTTTTTTCTATATGAAGAACAACTTTATCTAATTACAAAAAAAAAGTTTTGAATTTTTTTCTTTATCAGTTAATTTTTTACAGATTTTTAAAGTTTTAAAAAAGTGCGAATTTTGGCCTGGTATGGCTTTACATTTTCTATCATATCTCGGGCTAGAAATAAGATAGAGAAACAACATAAACACCAATCTACTCAGAACTGTCCAGGCTTTCATCAGATATGTCACAAGAGGATCTTTGTTAATATTTTACCCATGTGATCGCAAGCGCAAAACTTTAAAACGCATTTCTGAAAAATCGGCGCGCTTTAAATATTTCAAAAACTGCCCATGTGTCTGCTATGCTCTTAGCCACATCTGTACCAAATTTCAAGTTGGGATCGCAATGGGATCATATTTTAACATATTTTACTAGTAATAGCGTCAATGGGTCATTCCATATCAAGTGATCTAAATATTTTTTTTTTTTTTTACCTGACGTCTTTAGATTTATTTATTTTTTTTCCTTTATGAAGTACTACTTTAGTTAATTACAAATTAAAAGTTTAGAATTTTTTTCTTCATCAGTTAATTTTTTACAGATTTTTAAAGTTTAAAAAAGGGTGAATTTTGGCCTGGTATGACTTTACATTTTTTTTATCTCAGGCTAGAAATAAGATAATGAAGTGGGAGAGGCATCATTTTACTCAGAACGGTAACAGCTTTCATTTGAGATGTTACAAGACTATGTTTCTTTATATCAAATTCAAACTATTGACGGGCAATTGTGAAAAAATGACTGATTGTGTTCTTGGTGATTTTTGAATTGACACTATAATAGTTAAATATTTTGCACTTAGGTCCAATGAATGTGTCCATGGGGTCAAGCTGGGACAGAGTCATCACAAATTAGCCTTATTTGCAGATGACCTGCTACTTTACATCTCCCAGCCCCTGGTCTCCATCCCTTCGGTCTTAATGGAGTTTGAACGGTTCGGACAATTGAGCAACTTTAAAGTGAATTGCTCCAAAACCGAGGCACTCAATATTTCTTTGCCTGGAGAATTGGTTTCTCATCTATCTAAACAGCTCCCATTTAAATGGAAAGTAGAAGCCATTAAGTACTTGGGAGTCCTTATACCAAAAGATCTTAAACAAATATTCAATTTAAATTATCAACCCCTTTTGACTAACGCAGAATCGGCATTTACCTCCTATAGACAATTAAAGCAATCCTGGTTCGGGAGAATAAACATAGTCAAGATGGATGTCTTGCCCCGACTCTTATATACTTTTCAGACAGTTCCTGTTCTATTGGATAGAGGCTTCCTCTCCAAAATGCAATCTATGATCCTTAGATTTGTCTGGCGGGGCAAGAGGTCCAGATTGCGAATGAATATCCTATCCTTGCCCAAGACCAGAGGAGGGGTTGGACTACCCAACAGACGAGCATACTTCTCTTGTTAGAGCTCTAGATTGGCATTATCATGCGTCCTCCAAGAAATGGGTAGGGGTGGAGCAAGAGGGTTTGGGGATTCCGCTGAAACACCTGCTTTGGATTTCCCCTAAAGACTCCACAGACCTAGTACCTTTGACAGACATGACCAGAAACACCTTGAAGGTATGGCACCTAGTGACGAAAACCCTCCGCTTAAACGACAGACTTAGCCCTTTGACTCCCCTTTTTTCCAACCCATCTTTCCCACCCAGATTTGACAGGCAGAGATTTTTATGTTGGCGGATTGTGGATGACACCCGAGTAGGACAGACTCTGTCCAGTGGTGGTTTGCCACCGACGGCAGAGCTACAACTCAAAGAACCTACGAGACCTCTTAAGTGATTCGAATTTCTCCAATACAGAGCATACTTATATTCAGCTGACCACTCTTGCAGGGTAAGATTGACGCCCAACGTATTGGAGAGGTTATTCCAACTGGAGGCTCCACCGAGGAGCAAAATATCAGTTCTATACCCGGCCTTAGGGTCCATGAGAGAGCAGGGCACCCTTTACTTCCAACGTGCTTGGGAGAGGGAATTGGGTGTAGCATTTCAGAAGCTAATTGGCAGAAATGCTTTATATTTACTCACTCACTAGCTAGCGCTTGTTCTGCACAAGAAAGAAGCTATAAGATGGTACTTGTGCCCGACGACACTCCGGAACATGTTCCCTGGAACCCCTGATACCTGCTGGCGCTGTGGGGAAGAGAAGGGTACAATGATACACATTTGGTGGAGTTGTGGGAAAATCCGGCGGTTCTGGTCTGAGGTTTTCAATGCATACGCCCGGATAACAGGTAAACAAGCCGAATGCTGCCCAGAATCGGCAATGTTATCCATTTTTCCAGGTCCTATTGGGCTACAGAAGAGGGATATTCTCCGCTTTTGCATCTCGGCTGCTCGTGCTGTGATCCCGAGGTTCTGGAAATCAAGCCGGGCTCCATCTCTACTTGATTGGTTCAAAGAATTGATGGACATATATCAAATGGAGGAGCTCGCAGCTGATGCGTCGGGATCTCGGAACAAATTCTTAGGGATTTGGGTTGAATGGATTCTTTTTCACGACTCTGCAGAATTTAGGAGTATCTTTTCCAGCACAGATAATATGGCTCGACCTCTGGCTGATGGGGAGCCAGTGGGATGAGTACCCTTTCTCCTTCCCATACCTCACCCGTCCCCCCCTCCTTTTTTTCTTACGTGGCTTTTCTTTCCCAGTATAACTTTTTCTAATGGTTTTTGTTTCTCTTCTCTCTCTCTTCTTTTCTATCTCTCTTTTCTTCCCATCTGATACATTCAGTCTAGGTATTTCCTTTCTACACCTATACCTTCAGAAT
Organism: Allobates femoralis; assembly: GCA_033576535.1. NCBI lineage: Eukaryota > Metazoa > Chordata > Amphibia > Anura > Aromobatidae > Allobates > Allobates femoralis. Next base: position 67,774,496 of record JARQOC010000011.1, read on the forward strand.
TCTAGTGAACATTAGACAGGTATCGGAAACTCTGAGCTGTGAGTAGATCATTAATATTTCGGCCTTCCTTTCCGGTACACCAGTCGATAGACTATTCCAACTAGGCCTCAACGGGTAATGACCCACTTACGTGGTCAACCTGTTAGAAGGGACCAAGTGATAAAAATCATTCTGCTGGGGCTGCTTGTCCCTTGACATCAGAACATCTCAAAACCCTGAGAAAGGTTGTATACTTGAGTGTTTGGAATTATATTTAGATTGTAGTATATATTGCACCAGAGATAAGCGCAAAAGTAAATTTGCAGCTTATCTTAAAGTTACTAATAACTTTGTGAATTCTCTTTTTGTATATTTTATATGTCTCAAGATTTTGTTAAAAGATTGAATGTATGTCTTTCATATGTTTTTTCAAAATTTAATAAAAATGAGATTAACCATAGTTAAATATTTTAAAATATGATCGCATCACTATCCCAGCTTGAAATTTGGTACAGATGTGGCTAAGAGCATAAAAGACACATGGGCAGTTTTGGAAAATTTTTATTAAAACGTTTTTTCAGAAATGCGTTTCAAAATGTTGCGTTTGCATTCGCATGGGTAAAAAATTAAAATTAATAAATATACTCTTGTGACATATCTGGTGAAAGCCTGGACAGTTCTGAGTAGAATGGTGTTTATTTTGTTTCTCTATCTTATTTCTAGCCCGAGATAAAAAAATGTAAAGTCATACCAGGCCAAAATTCACCCTTTTTTTAAACTTTAAAAATCTGTAAAAAATTAACTGATGAAGAAAAAAATTCCAAACTTTTAATTTGTAATTAACTAAAGTAGTACTTCATAAAGGAAAAAAAAAAAAAAAAATCTAAAGACGTCAGGTAAAAAAAAATATTCATATTTAGATCACTTGATATGGAATGACCCATTGACGCTATTAATAGTAAAATATGTTAAAATATGATCCCATCGCGATCCCAACTTGAAATTTGGTACAGATGTGGCTAAGAGCAAAGCAGACACATGGGCAGTTTTTGAAATATTTAAAGCGCGCCGATTTTTCAGAAATACGTTTTAAAGTTTTGCGCTTGCGATCACATGGGTAAAATATTAACAAAGATCCTCTTGTGACATATCTGGTGAAAGCCTGTATAGTTCTGAGTAGAATGGTGTTTATTTTGTCTCTCTATCTTATTCCTAGCCTGAGTTATGAGGAGAAACGTAAAGGCAGGCAACAGCGAAATTCACACTTTTTCCGAACTTTGAAAATCATTTAAAAAAAAAATAAATTTTTTAAAAAATTTTTCTCTTCACATTTTGCATTGTCTGACATGCTATTATCAAATAACAAAATCTCAAAAGAATTAAAAATATAGAGGTAATAATCATTGGTTCACTTGACATGGAATGACCCGGATGTGATGACAGACGCCGTAGAGGACCCGTAGAAGCGGTTTAATCCGCGAAACGGTGAACCGTCATCCGCCTCCCTGCACCCCCTCCCCGCTATGTTGCTGTACCGCTGGGAATTGTTCAGCAAATAAAGGATGAAAAACCCTGCTCCGGTGAGTGCGGCTACTTTCCTTCTTTTCTATGTGTTTGATGTTGTCTGCCATTGATTTTAATAGGGTTCGGTGAACAATTCAGCAAACACCCCACTATTCGGCAAACTGAACCAAATCCAAACACTTAGGTGTTCACTCATCTCTAATAATTATTCGTATTTTATCTTTTGTTTGGATTTTGCAGTTTATATTACTTTCTACGATATATTATAGATAGACGTATAGGTACCGTATATACTCGTGTATAAGCCGAGTTTTTCAGCCCAAAATTTGGGCTGAAAAGTCTCCCCCTCGGCTTATACACGAGTCAATACGGGGGGGGGGGGCTGTGTCCGGGGCTGTGGAGGCTGGAGGAGGCGGGGGGAGGCTGCTGTATGATTATTAAATATGCTCATTAAATATGCACTGCTTCCCCCTGTCAATCAGCGGCAGGGGGAACCAGTGCATATAGCCCCCAAATGCTGGCACTCGCCCCCCCTTGTAAGGGCCCCCCCCCCCACAGATGGTTATATTACCATTCCGGACTTCTGATCCGCGCCGCTCCTCGGTGCTTCATCCTCGCTGCTTCATCCTCGCTGCTCCGTCCGTCTTCTACATCCGGATCTCCGGCCGTCGCAGGCATATGACGTCATCGCGCGGCCGGGGATCCCGGATGTAGAAGACGGACGGAGCAGCGAGGATGAAGCAGCGAGGATGAAGCACCGAGGAGCGGCGCGGATCAGAAGTCCGGAATGGTAAGAGAAGCGGGGGGGCCCTTGCAAGGGGGGGGCGAGTGCCAGCATTTGGGGGCTGCTGGGGACCCCCAGGGGGCTGCTGGGGACCCCCTGGGGGCCGCTGTGCACTCCCAGGGGGCCGCTGGGGACCCCCTGGGGGCTGCTGTGTACCCCCTGGGGGCTGCTGTGTACCCCCTGGGGGCTGCTGGGGACCCCCAGGGGGCTGCTGTGTACCCCCTGGGGGCTGCTGGGTACCCCCAGGGGGCTGCTGTGTACCCCCTGGGGGCTGCTGGGGACCCCCAGGGGGCTGCTGTGTACCCCCTGGGGGCTGCTGTGTACCCCCTGGGGGCTGCTGGGGACCCCCAGGGGGCTGCTGTGTACCCCCTGGGGGCTGCTGTGTACCCCCTGGGGGCTGCTGGGGACCCCCAGGGGGCTGCTGTGTACCCCCTGGGGGCTGCTGTGTACCCCCAGGGGGCTGCTGGGTACCTCCTGGGGGCTGCTATATGTACCCCTGGGGCCTGCTGTATACCACTGGGGCTGCTGTATACTACCACTGGGGCTGCTGTGTACTACCACTGGGGCTGCTGTATACTACCACTGGGGCTGCTGTATACTACCACTGGGGCTGCTGTATACTACCACTGGGGCTGCTGTATACTACCACTGGGGCTGCTGTTTACTACCACTGGGGCTGCTGTATACTACCACTGGGGCTGCTGTTTACTACCACTGGAGCTGCTATATACTACCACTGGGGCTGCTGTATACTACCACTGGGGCTGCTGTATACTACCACTGGGGCTGCTGTATACTACCACTGGGGCTGCTGTTTACTACCACTGGGGCTGCTGTATACTACCACTGGGGCTGCTATATACTACCACTGGGGCTGCTGTATACTACCACTGGGGCTGCTGTATACTACCACTGGGGCTGCTGTATACTACCACTGGGGCTGCTGTATACTACCACTGGGGCTGCTGTATACTACCACTGGGGCTGCTGTATACTACTACTGGGGCTGCTATATACTACCACTGGGGAGGCCTGTATACCACTGGGGGGGCCTGTATACCACACTGCTGGGGGCTGTGTACCTGTGCTGGGGTCCACCCTCGGCTTATACACGAGTCAATAGGTTTTTCCAGATTTTAGGGGCAAAAGTAGGGGGGTCGGCTTATACACGGGTCGGCTTATACACGAGTATATACGGTATTAGAGAGCAATGGAAAAATAAACAAATTAATAGAATTTCAAGAGTTCAAATAAATTAAAGTGAACCTCTCCCTTTTATTACAGTATGTCATTTTAGTTTCATAATTCTGTGCCGATTAATGGCCTGATGAATTTTACAATCATCTAGGCTTTGTTTCAATTAAACAAAGCTCAAAAACCTCTGTATAGACATGTAAACAATATATATAAACCCTTTGATATGTAACCTTTCAAGTGAGACAGTTTTCTCTATCCATTAAAAGCTACATTTGCAGATCAGCTTATTTTATTTTGAGCCACCATTTGTTTTTTAGGTGACCTAATTTTCATGTGTTTCAATGCAAGTCTAGCAAAGTGCAACCACACAATTTATCACAGCTTGTCAAGTAACAAAAATACTCACACTTAGTGTAGACCTCTGTAAAAGATTTTTTAAACTGAATGCATCACCTATTTTCACTATGGAAACTTTATACATTATAAAGAAGCCCTTCTAATCATTTTTTTTATTAAAGTAAAAAATGTGGCACAACGTTTTGGTTGGGTTTACAGCCTTTTTCAAACCGATACGTTATACCACATGGGCTATTAAAGTCCTTTACTTTTTTGATTCTTATTTTGGAGTGCTGCCTATTTTTTTACTGTATTCATTATCTTCTTGGATTTAGTTGCTTCAGGGAGCTGCAACCACTTTACCACCCAAGTTTGTGCTGATCTATTTTTTTCTATTTTTTAAATTTTTCTATATTAGCTAAAACTGTGCAAATGTGTGTAGTGTAATGAAGTCAGTTAACATACTTACCGAATCTCATCTTCTCCATTTTCCAGTACTGCTCTGGTCCTCTTCTCACTCATGTGACCTCTTTTCCGAATTGCTAGGTCACACAGCCTTCTATAAGTGAGCTGAAAATTACTTTAACAGTGTAAGTCCTAAGAAAAGTGTTGTGTGAACTGGCAAGTCGAAATAGAAGTCACATGAGTGAAAAGTGAGAAGAGGGCAAGTGCTGCACTGGAAACTGGGACTGGTAAGTATATTAACACTAGAAATAGGCCCGATGCTATTGCATCGGGAGGGCAGTCTCTGTGCCAGTCTCCCCTTGTGCGCGCTCTCTTCTCTGTGCTGTCTCTCCCACTGTGCGCTCTCTCTCACTTGTGCCTTTTTCTCCGCTCTGTGTGCTCTTAGCCCCTGTGTGTGCTGTCTCTCCCTGTGTCCGCTGTTTCTCCCCATGACTCTGCCCCTCCCGTGCCTCTGCCTCCCCTGTGCCTTCTGCCTCCCTTGTGCCTTCTGCCTCCCCTGTGCCTTCTCCTACCCCTGTGCCCCTGCCTCCCCTGTGCCTTCTGCCTCCCGTGACCCTGCATCCCATCACGAGCGCCACTGACCTCCCGGCGGCGGGAGATGAGTGGCTGCCGCTGCCAGGAGATCAGCGGCGAGCACCGCTGATCTCCCGGTGGCCCACTGCTCACTGCTATTCCGCTGGGAGATCAGCAGTGGGAATCTCTCTGCGGAATAGCACTGACGTGTATGTCACTTGTGGAGGTGCAGTTCGTGGCCTGCGCAAGTTAAAGTGCCGCGGTGCCTTATGGGATTTGCAAAACAGCGCCCAACTGGCAATTCTGTATGTAGATACTTACACTCAGAGGCAGATTAAGATTTGCCAATGCAGTATAGAGGGCACTACCCCCAGTCCTGATGTATAATCTAACATGTCATGTGACCGCCTTCAATAGATCATGTGATTAACAAACAGGTGCTCTGGTGCACATCTGCAGATACAAAATGACAGACAGTGGAGCGCATAGCATGCTGCACACATTTTTTCCCTTACATATAGAACTAAATATAATAGAAGATACTATGTAATCAGAATCTGCGCTATATACAGTATGATAGAGGATGCTATATAACAATACATAATTAAAGGGAATGCTATTAGTGATGAGCGAGTACTAAAATGCTCGGGTGCTCGAAGCTCGGGCCGAGCATCCCGAGATACTCGTGTACTCGGCCCGAGTAACGAGCCCAATGTTATCCTATGGGAGACACGAGTATTTTTATGAAATGACTGCCGGCTGCCTGGAAAAACCCTAAAAATATCACAAAAGTCTCAGAAGAGTGCTGAAATGACATGGCAACACCATGGGGAAGACCCCTGGAAGCATTTCTCACTCAAAAGTCACAGCTGTGAACAATGTTGTCCGAGTTTCACGCCAATTTTACGGAGTGTCCAGAAAACCTTCCAAAATGACACCAAAATGAATATTTAGGGTGGAAATGTTAAGGGCACATACCCAATAGTGAGATACAGCTGGTGTATGTCACTTTTTGTGATTACATAAAAGATTTTACGTGAAAACATTGTGCGACACTCCGATGACCCTGACAAGAGACGTACATGAAGCCCTGTCTACATTTTGAGGAACTGGGTCTATTGTAGTATCTTCCTTTGCAAGGGCAGTCAAAAATTGGGAGGTTCACCAATGCCCCTGGATACAGAGATGCAGGATGGCCTGTAAACAAGAACTGGGTGTATTGTAGTATAGCCCTTTGGTCAGGGCAGCCAAAAATTGGGAGGCTCCTCTTTGTCCCTGGATGGAGACATGCAGGAGGGCCTGTTAAAAAGAACTGGGTGTATTGTAGTATAGCCCTTTGGTCAGGGCAGCCAAAAATTGGGAGGTTCAACAATGACCCATGCATACAGACATGTAGTAGGGCCTGTAACCCTCAAGTGGGTGTATTGTAGTATAGCCCTTTGGTCAGGGCAGCCAAAAATTGGGAGGTTCAACAGTGACCCATGCATACAGACATGTAGTAGGGGCTGTAACCCTCAAGTGGGTGTATTGTAGTAGAGCCCTTTGGTCAGGGCAGCCAAAAATTGGGAGGTTCAACAATGACCCATGCATACAGACATGTAGTAGGGCCTGTAACCCTCAAGTGGGTGTATTGTAGTATAGCCCTTAGGTCAGGGCAGCCAAAAATTGTGAGGCTCCTCTTTGTCCCTGGATGGAGACGTGCAGGAGGGCCTGTTAAGAAGAACTGGGTGTATTGTAGTATAGCCCTTTGGTCAGGGCAGCCAAAAATTGGGAGGTTCAACAATGACCCATGCATACAGACATGTAGTAGGGGCTGTAACCCTCAAGTGGGTGTATTGTAGTAGAGCCCTTTGGTCAGGGCAGCCAAAAATTGGGAGGTTCAACAATGACTCATGCATACAGACATGTAGTAGGGCCTGTAACCCTCAAGTGGGTGTATTGTAGTATAGCCCTTAGGTCAGGGCAGCCAAAAATTGTGAGGCTCCTCTTTGTCCCTGGATGGAGACGTGCAGGAGGGCCTGTTAAGAAGAACTGGGTGTATTGTAGTATAGCCCTTTGGTCAGGGCAGCCAAAAATTGGGAGGTTCAACAATGACCCATGCATACAGACATGTAGTAGGGCCTGTAACCCTCAAGTGGGTGTATTGTAGTATAGCCCTTAGGTCAGGGCAGCCAAAAATTGTGAGGCTCCTCTTTGTCCCTGGATGGAGACGTGCAGGAGGGCCTGTTAAGAAGAACTGGGTGTATTGTAGTATAGCCCTTTGGTCAGGGCAGCCAAAAATTGGGAGGTTCAACAATGACCCATGCATACAGACATGTAGTAGGGGCTGTAACCCTCAAGTGGGTGTATTGTAGTAGAGCCCTTTGGTCAGGGCAGCCAAAAATTGGGAGGTTCAACAATGACCCATGCATACAGACATGTAGTAGGGCCTGTAACCCTCAAGTGGGTGTATTGTAGTATAGCCCTTAGGTCAGGGCAGCCAAAAATTGTGAGGCTCCTCTTTGTCCCTGGATGGAGACGTGCAGGAGGGCCTGTTAAGAAGAACTGGGTGTATTGTAGTAGAGCCCTTTGGTCAGGGCAGCCAAAAATTGGGAGGTTCAACAATGACCCATGCTTACAGACATGTAGTAGGGCCTGTAACCCTCAAGTGGGTGTATTTTAGTATAGCCCATTGGTCAGGGTAGCCAAAAATTGGGAGGTTCAACAATGACCCATGCTTACAGACATGTAGTAGGGCCTGTAACCCTCAAGCGGGTGTATTTTAGTATAGCCCTTTGGTCAGGGCAGCCAAAAATTGGGAGGTTCAACAATGACCCATGCTTACAGAGTTGTAGTAGGGCCTGTAACCCTCAAGTGGGTGTATTTTAGTATAGCCCTTTGGTCAGGTCAGCCAAAAATTGGGAGGTTCAACAATGACCCATGCTTACAGACATGTAGTAGGGCCTGTAACCCTCAAGTGGGTGTATTTTAGTATAGCCCTTTGGTCAGGGCAGCCAAAAATTGGGAGGTTCAACAATGACCCATGCTTACAGAGTTGTAGTAGGGCCTGTAACCCTCAAGTGGGTGTATTTTAGTATAGCCCTTTGGTCAGGGCAGCCAAAAATTGGGAGGCTCCTCTTTGTCCCTGGATAGAGATGTGCAGGAGGGCCTGTAACCCTCAAGTGGGTGTATTTTAGTATAGCCCTTTGGTCAGGGCAGACACAAATTGGGAGGCTCCTCTTTGTCTCTGGATAGCTGGATAGAGACGTGCAGGAGGGCCTGTTAAGAACTGGGTGTATTGTAGTATAGCCCTTTTGTCAGGGCAGCCAAAAATTGGGAGGCTCCTCTTTGCCCTGGATAGAGACGTGCAGGAGGGCCTGTTAAGAACTGGGTGTATTGTAGTATAGCCCTTTTGTCAGGGCAGCCAAAAATTGGGAGGCTCCTCTTTGTCCCTGGATTGAGACGTGCAGGAGGGCCTGTTAAGAAGAACAGGGTGTATTGTAGTATAGCCCTTTTGTCAGGGCAGCCAAAAATTGGGAGGCTCCTCTTTGTCCCTGGATAGAGACGTGTAGGAGTACCTAAAAACATTTTTCCCATTGAAAAGGAGCGGTCTCCTGTCGTTGTAATGCCCATTCTAACAGAATGGGCTAAAAAATTTACCACTGCGGGTATACCTCAAACAAGAGCCTAACTATTCTAACGCTCATCATGGTGTCACATGAGGAGAAGGAGTAGCAGTCCAGCGATTAGCCAAAGTACGGAAGTGTGTACCCATGGGTGAGTGGAGGTACATGTCAAATTCAAATAACAAAATAAAATTCAGTTGTCATTTGCTGGTGGTGTGGTGAAGTCTGGCCCAATCCAACCCTTGTTCATCTTGATCAGAGTGAGCCTGTCCGCATTTTCAGTTGACAGGCGGGTGCGTTTATCAGTGATGATTCCACCTGCTGCACTGAAAACACGCTCTGATAAAACGCTAGCGGCAGGGCAGGCCAGGACTTCCAAGGCGTAGAGAGCCAATTCATGCCACGTGTCGAGCTTGGAGACCCAATAATTGAAAGGCACCGATGAATCTCGCAGTACAGTTGTTCGATCTGCAAGGTACTCCTTCAGCATCTGCCCGAACTTAGCATTTCTGGTGGCACTACCCCGCACCTCAGGGGCTGTGGTACGTGAGGGGCTGAGAAAACTGTCCCACATCGTAAAGACAGTTCCCCTGCCTCTGGCGGATTGGACTTGTGCCCCTCTCGGCCGTACGCCTTGGTTGTCCATCGAATCCTGACCTATGCCGCTAGCATTTTGTGAGGGGAAGGATTTCACAACTTCCGTGACTATGGCCCTCTGGAACTGCAGCATTTTGGCTGACCTCTCCGCCTCAGGAATGAGAGACATAAAGTTCTCCTTGTAGCGTGGGTCTAAGAGTGTTGCCAACCAGTACTGATTGTCGGCCAAGATGTTCTGAACGCGAGGGTCACGAGACAGGCAGCTTACCATAAAGTCAGCCATGTGCGCCAGACTCTTAACAGCCATCACATCAGTATCCAGACCAACACGATGACTGAACATGCTGTCCTCCTCCTCCTCCTCCTCCTCCTCATCTCCCCTGTCCTCTGGCCAGCCACGCTGAATCGAGGGTATGACTGGTGTGCATGTCATATCCCCAATTTGGCCTGAGAGTTGCTCCATGTCTTCATCCTCCTCCTCCTCCTCCTCGTCATAGTCCTCCACTACACGTTGTGATGACATGAGGCTGGGCTGTGTGTTTTCACCCACACCCACTACAGTTTCTTGCTCTAAGTCATCGCGCTCTGCCTGCAATGCATCCTCTTTTATTTTCAGCAGAGACCGTTTTAGAAGGCAGAGTAGTGGTATGGTGACGCTAATAATGGCGTCATCACCGCTCACCATCTTGGTGGAGTCCTCAAAGTTTTGGAGGACGGTGCATAGGTCCGACATCCATCTCCACTCCTCAGGTGTTATGTGTGGAGTTTGACCCATTTCCCGACGGCTTAGGTAATGCAGGTAGTCCACAACTGCCCTCTTCTGCTCACATATCCTGACCAACATGTGCAGCGTTGAATTCCAACGCGTGGGGACATCACACACCAGTCTGTGGGCCGGAAGACGCAAACGGCGCTGAAAGCTTGCAAGGCTGGCTGAAGCAGCAGGTGACTTGCGAAAATGTGCAGACAGACGCCGAACTTTTACCAGCAGGTCAGACACCTCCGGGTATGACTTCACAAACCTCTGAACCACCAGGTTGAGCACATGGGCCACGCATGGAACATGCGTCAGCTGCCCTCGCCTCAAAGCTGCCACCAGGTTCCGGCCATTGTCACACACGACCTTTCCTGGCTTTAGGTTCAGAGGTGTGAGCCAGTGATCTGCCTGCTGTTTCAGAGCTGTCCACACCTCTTCTGCATTGTGGGGTTTGTCTCCTATGCAGACTAGCTTCAGCACAGCCTGTTGCCGCTTTGCAGAGGCAGTGCTGCAGTGCTTCCAGCTTGGGACTGGTGTGGAGGGTACAGTGGATGAGGATGCGCAGGTGGAGGAGGAGGAGGCTGAAGAGCATGACATTCCGGAGCTGTAGAGTGTCGGTGAAACCATGACAGAGGTAGGGCCTGCTATCCTTGGTGTGGGAAGGACGTGTTCCGTCCCTCGCTCAGACTGGGTCCCAGCCTCCACAATATTAATCCAGTGTGCCGTCAAGGAGATGTAGCGGCCTTGCCCACAAGCACTTGTCCACGTGTCTGTGGTTAGGTGGACTTTGGCTGAAACAGCATTGTTCAGGGCACGTGTGATGGTGTTGGACACGTGGTTATGCAATGCGGGGACGGCACATCTGGAGAAATAGTGTCGGCTGGGGACCGAGTAACGTGGGACAGCAGCCGCAATCAGGTCGCGGAATGCGTCCGTCTCCACCAGACGGAAAGGCAACATTTCTAGCGCTATGAGTCGCGAAATGTGAGCATTGAGGACTGTGGCATGTGGGGCATTGGCAGCGTATTTGCGCCTGCGTTCAAATGTTTGCTGAATGGATAATTGAACGCTGCGCTGGGACAAGGACGTGCTTGATGGTGGCGTAATTTGTGCTTCAGCAACTTCAGGTGCAGGACCGGAGGCTTGTTCGCGGCCAGCATGGACAGGGGATTGGCTTGCATGCACAACAGCCGAAGACGTAGCAGTGACATCAGCACGCACCGCTCCTCGACTCTGTGGTACTTCCCACAAAGTCGGGTGCTTGGCTGACATGTGCCTGATCATGCTGGTGGTGGTCAGGCTGCTAGTTTTCGTACCACTGCTGATAGTGGCATGGCAGGTGTGGCAAATGGCCTTTTTAGAGTCTTCTGGAGCCAACTTAAAAAACTTCGGGAAGACCGAACATTTGCACAGGCACCTTGAGTCGTGTTGTTGTTCCGGGGAACGGTTGCCTGCCTTCTGCCTGCGGACGCACCCCTGCTTCGTACTGGCTGTTGTGATGCTACGCCTCCCTCCCCCTGTGCACTGCTGTCCTCGCTCTGCATATCCTCCTGCCATGTAGGGTCAGCTACTGGATCATCCACCACGTCGTCTTCCTCTTCCGCACCCTGATCCTCCTCCTGACTTCCTGGCAATTGTGTCTCATCATCGTCCACCCCTTGTTGAGACACTTTGACAACGTTCCTTTCGTCATAACGCGGCTGCTCAAATATTTGGGCATCTGTACATACCATCTCCTCATGACCCACTTCAAGAGGAGGTGGCGACAGGCCAGATTCTGCGAATGGATACGTGAACAGCTCTTCCGAGTGTCCTAGTGTGGGATCTGTAATGTCCGTGGACGTGTAATCGGCCAGGTGGTAGGAAGGAGGATCAGGTTGGGAAATGTGCGGTGCAGTATCACGGCTACTGACAGTTGACCGTGCGGAAGACAGGGTGTTTGTGGAGTTGCCCATCTGACTTGAAGCATTATCCGCTATCCAAGTAACAACCTGTTGACACTGGTCTTGGTTCAACAGTGGTGTACTGCTGCGGGCCCCAAGAATTTGGGACAGGACGTGCGAGCGAGGAGATGTGGCCCTTTGTTGTTGCGAAATGAGTGCTTGCACACGACCTCGGCCTCTGCCTGCACCACCATCACGTCCACTTCCTTGTTCCTTGCCAACGCCCTTGCCAACGCCTTTGCGCATTTTGCCTGTATAGAGCGACAACTGCCTGGTGACTGTGGAGGTCACAGGAGATTAGGATTTTAGTTCCCTAACCTGTATAAAGGTATGACGTACAACAGTGTGGTGACTGTTGAGATGACAAGAGTTAGGATTTTAGTTCCCTAACTTGTAGAAACTTATGACATACAACAGTGTGGTGACTGTTGAGATGACAAGAGTTAGGATTTTTGTTCCCTAACCTGTAGAAACGTATGACGTACAACAGTGTGGTGACTGTTGAGATGACAAGAGTCAGGATTTTTGTTCCCTAACTTATACAAACTTATGACGTACAACAGTGTGGTGACTGTTGAGATGACAAGAGTTAGGATTTTAGTTCCCTAACTTGTAGAAACGTATGACGTACAACAGTGTGGTGACTGTTGAGATGACAATAGTTAGGATTTTAGTTCCCTAACTTGTAGAAACGTATGACGTACAACAGTGTGGTGACTGTTGAGATGACAAGAGTTAGGATTTTAGTTCCCTAACTTGTAGAAACTTATGACGTACAACAGTGTGGTGACTGTTGAGATGACAAGAGTTAGGATTTTTGTTCCCTAACTTGTAGAAACTTATGACGTACAACAGTGTGGTGACTGTTGAGATGACAAGAGTTAGGATTTTAGTTCCCTAACCTGTAGAAACGTATGACGTACAACAGTGTGGTGACTGTTGAGATGACAAGAGTTAGGATTTTTGTTCCCTAACTTGTACAAACTTATGACGTACAACAGTGTGGTGACTGTTGAGATGACAAGAGTTAGGATTTTAGTTCCCTAACTTGTAGAACCGTATGACGTACAACAGTGTGGTGACTGTTGAGATGACAATAGTTAGTATTTTAGTTCCCTAACTTGTAGAAACTTATGACGTACAACAGTGTGGTGACTGTTGAGATGACAAGAGTTAGGATTTTAGTTCCGTAACTTGTAGAAACTTATGACGTACAACAGTGTGGTGACTGTTGAGATGACAAGAGTTAGGATTTTTGTTCCCTAACTTGTAGAAACTTATGACGTACAACAGTGTGGTGACTGTTGAGATGACAAGAGTTAGAATTTTAGTTCCCTAACCTGTAGAAACGTATGACGTACAACAGTGTGGTGACTGTTGAGATGACAAGAGTTAGGATTTTAGTTCCCTAACTTGTAGAAACGTATGACGTACAACAGTGTGGTGACTGTTGAGATGACAATAGTTAGGATTTTAGTTCCCTAACTTGTAGAAACTTATGACGTACAACAGTGTGGTGACTGTTGAGATGACAAGAGTTAGGATTTTTATTCCCTAACTTGTAGAAACTTATGACATACAACAGTGTGGTGACTGTTGAGATGACAAGAGTTAGGATTTTAGTTCCCTAACCTGTAGAAACGTATGACGTACAACAGTGTGGTGACTGTTGAGATGACAAGAGTTAGGATTTTAGTTCCCTAACTTGTAGAAACGTATGACGTACAACAGTGTGGTGACTGTTGAGATGACAATAGTTAGGATTTTAGTTCCCTAACTTGTAGAAACCTATGACGTACAACAGTGTGGTGACAGTTGAGATGACAAGAGTTAGGATTTTAGTTCCCTAACCTGTAGAAACGTATGACGTACAACAGTGTGGTGACTGTTGAGATGACAAGAGTTAGGATTTTTGTTCCCTAACTTGTAGAAACTTATGACGTACAACAGTGTGGTGACTGTTGAGATGACAAGAGTTAGGATTTTAGTTCCCTAACTTGTAGAATCCTATGACGTACAACAGTGTGGTGAGAGTTGAGATGACAAGAGTTAGGATTTTAGTTCCCTAACCTGTAGAAACGTATGACGTACAACAGTGTGGTGACTGTTGAGATGACAAGAGTTAGGATTTTTGTTCCCTAACTTGTAGAAACTTATGACGTACAACAGTGTGGTGACTGTTGAGATGACAAGAGTTAGGATTTTAGTTCCCTAACTTGTAGAAACCTATGACGTACAACAGTGTGGTGACAGTTGAGATGACAAGAGTTCGGATTTTAGTTCCCTAACCTGTAGAAACGTATGACGTACAACAGTGTGGTGACTGTTGAGATGACAAGAGTTAGGATTTTTGTTCCCTAACTTGTACAAACTTATGACGTACAACAGTGTGGTGACTGTTGAGATGACAAGAGTTAGGATTTTAGTTCCCTAACTTGTAGAAACGTATGACGTACAACAGTGTGGTGACTGTTGAGATGACTATAGTTAGGATTTTAGTTCCCTAACTTATAGAAACTTATGACGTACAACAGTGTGGTGACTGTTGAGATGACAAGAGTTAGGATTTTAGTTCCCTAACTTGTAGAAACTTATGACGTACAACAGTGTGGTGACTGTTGAGATGACAAGAGTTAGGATTTTTGTTCCCTAACTTGTAGAAACTTATGACGTACAACAGTGTGGTGACTGTTGAGATGACAAGAGTTAGGATTTTAGTTCCCTAACCTGTAGAAACGTATGACGTACAACAGTGTGGTGACTGTTGAGATGACAAGAGTTAGGATTTTAGTTCCCTAACTTGTAGAAACGTATGACGTACAACAGTGTGGTGACTGTTGAGATGACAATAGTTAGGATTTTAGCATTATCAAAGAGGAAGCAGTAGAAAAAAATATAAAGCAGTTAGCTAGTGTAGTTAGGGAAGGGTATAGAATTTTTAATTAATGTGTATTAGAAAAAGATTATACTATGACATTAAATAGAGAGAGTTTAAGATGAAAATAAAATGTAGTTTTGGACCACATCTTTAATAGCCTGTTTAAACAGACAGACCGTAGTAAACGACTGCCAAGTAGTAATGGTTTACCGATTGGTGGTTGTTTAGTGGCACTGGTTGGTCCGAGTACACATACTTCTATAATGAATATTTACGTCCAGTAACTTACTGCCAATGTCTCTTCTGATTACAGATTTTTTCTTCTTCATCTGGAAAAATCCTCCTAATGCCATGACTTATTGCCGCACAGATCACTGCGATCCTAAAAACAAAATAGGTCACATATATGTACACAAATAATAATAATAATAATAATATCTATTCACTTATATAGCACTATTAATTCCATAGCACTTTACATACACTTGCAACACTGTCCCCATTGGGGCTCACAATCTAAATATCCGATCAGTATGTCTTTGAAATGTGGGAGTACACCAGAGTGCCCAGAGGAAGCCCACGCAAACACAGGGAGAACATACAAACTAATTTGCAAATGTTATCCTTGGTGGGAATTGAACCCTGGACCCCAGTGCTGCAAGGCTGCAATGCTACCCACTGACCACCATGCCACCCGAAATGATTCCTGAATAAGAAATCACCCACATTGTGCCACTGAATACAGATTTGCCCCAATTATTAATATATAATTAGCTTGTAATCAACTCACTATTAGAAATGTAGATTGATAATCCACCACTATGCCCCCTGTTAAATATGATTAGTCACTTACCCCTCCCCATAAATATATAAATAAATTAGCCACTGTGCTCTTTCCCCCAATATATTACCAGTCACTCTCTTGCAGCCTCAATGCAGGACCACTATGCACCTCTCACTCCTCCCATTCATTATTATTACATGCCCTTCGAATTCATTAAGATTAAATGTGCCACTTCCCTAATTAATTATGTCCTGCCGTCTTTCCCACCCAACTGCCATTTACTATAATTTCTTCTCCCGCTCCCCC
This sequence comes from Allobates femoralis, assembly GCA_033576535.1. Classification (NCBI taxonomy): domain Eukaryota; kingdom Metazoa; phylum Chordata; class Amphibia; order Anura; family Aromobatidae; genus Allobates; species Allobates femoralis. The sequence goes on from JARQOC010000011.1 coordinate 67,790,164, forward strand.
CACTCTTAAATCATTATGATTTTCTCTCTTCCACTGACCACCCACTATTGATTATTCTGTCCTCTCTTATACCCCCATTTAATTTATTATACTGTTCTCTCTTCCATCCCATTTAACTCTTTTAATTGAAAAAAAAGTTTTTAATTATTACCTCTGCACACAATTTCCTGCAGCTCCACTTCTTCTTGTGGCTGACACGAACACTGTGGCATGTTGTGGTCATTGTACCAGCGCTGGCTGAGGCATCAGCAAATTATATCATAGTGCCTACATTGGGTACATCACCGGAAAGGTAACAGGAGCTGTAATGCTATTTTGTATTGAAGGCAGTGGAGCTCCATGACAGCTATAATGAGCGCAATCTGGCCATGATGGCCCCAATTACCCTCATTATACTTCACCTGTGCTTACACTACACTTCCCAAACATTTACACAGGTGTAGCTAATTAAAAAATGACGGGCAGTGCTTCTTTAAAGAGGTAGTTCAGGACTGTTACATTGATGACCTATCTTTTTGATAGGTCATCAATGTCTGATCAGTGGAGGTGTGACAACTGGTAACCCTGCTGATTAACTATTCTGTGTGCTATCTGGAAGTGCTCAGTTGCAATGTTGCATAGCATAGCTCTGTCAACTGTATTGTGGCTCCAGCTGAGTACTGCACATTTGACCCCTATTGTTTTAAATAGAGGGTGGATATGCAATACTCCACCATGGCCCCTATTCAGTTAACGAAGCTGTTCTGTAAAATCCCAAAACTGAGCACTTCCTGCTGCAGCCAGCTTTGGGAACAGCTGATTGGTGGGGGTGCCTAGTGTGGCATCCCCACAGATCAAATATTGATGACCCATCCAAGGTAGAGTTAGTTAAGTAGATCTCATAAAAACAATCAAGCTATTATACTGAGTAATCCTTTATTATAATGCTCCAACCTGATATTAAAACGAGCATTTTATGAGTTTGGTTCTAGTTTGTATAGGGAACCTGATAGCTGATATATTCTGCTGCCCTGTCATTTTTTCCAGGTATGTTCTACTGTGAAATGCTGTGATAAGAGAAGACACTTTTGAAAGCCAGCTGGGGACCCTGTACAGTAGATATGAGATAATGTGCAATAGGGTCTTATCTCTAAAATAAAGAGATGAGGTGGATAATAAGTGTGAACTGCTCACCTGGGGCGGTTGTGTTACCCACAGCCGGTATGATCGCCTGTGAGGCAGCTGCTGAAAGGCCGCACTTTCACGGTTAACCGTGGAGAGAAGATCACTTCTGTTGGACAAAATGCCGCAATGCCCGCACTACTGTCAAGAACCACCAGAACAATGGATCATCTAGGTGCAAAGGCCTTTAATCTTCCGACGCGTTTCGGAGCTATAACCCAGCTCCTTCCTCAGGGATCGATTGTTCTGGTGGTTCTTGACAGCAGCGCGGGAATTGTGGCATTTTGTCCAACAGAAGTGAGCTGGGGACCATGTAATTTGGGTGGCAATTCCAAAAGACTGGTTCATTGCAGTTTCTGCTCTCTCCGCTCCTCTTGAGCAAAAGGTAACTTCCTGTGTACTTGTATAGGTGAGTGGAAGCCACCTTGGAATGGTCCCTTGGACTAGTCACCAGAGTTATATGGTCCCAGGTTGGCTTTTCAATGTATGTTTTCTCTTAAAAGCTACAGCCTGTCAAAATAAATTGTAGCGCTACTCACCGATACATTCTGCCAGTGCTTTTGGCTGTCAGGTACCCTTTATGCCAGGCTTTAACAGATATTTTTGTGGTATATTCAATAATTATCATTTCCACAGCCCACTGCAGCTCTAGAAGTGAGCAGCTGTAGGTAGGATATAACTTCATTTTCTATCTGCAGGTACACTTCAAATTAGACAGTCAAATCTATTGCAAACATATATCACCTGAAGATTAGAATGGGGTCACTTCTTGGAGATTTTCTCTGCAGTAACACAAAGAAAATTTACTGTAAAATTTGCATTCCATATGGAAAACCTTCCTTTCAAAGTCCTGCCTGGGACCAGTAGTGTCTGACAACACATGCTATTGTACTACTCAGGAAAACTTGGGAATATAATTGATTAAGAAATGATTGGGTGCTTTTTTCTTATTATAATTGTGAAAAATTAGCTATTGGATTATTAAAATTAGATCATTGTCACTTCTTCCAGCAAAATAATGGGAATTTCAATTTGCTGTGCAGACACTGCATTAGTGGTGCAGAAAGCACATCTAGAAAATAATGAGCATCAATTAGTTCTCCGTTTTTCTGAGCACTATCCACACCACAAAGCACCAATTACTTACCCTACCGGTTTCCACGGCGATGCCCCAGAGATATCTTATTCGACACCGGCAGGACCTAGTTTGGTACTGACAGGACCTGTCATGTGACTCAGCCTGAGAGTCACATGACCAAGGTCCTGTGAGTACTTGTACTACACTGCAGGTCCTGCCGGTGCCCGGAAAGAACACTCGGCGGAGATCGCTGTGGGATTGCCATGTGTGATGCTTTTTTCCAAAAAAATAAGATCCATTTTTTGCTGCAGAAACTGCACCAAAAATGGATCAAAAAAATGGAGTAAAAATGCTCTGTGTGAACAAACCCTTAAGGTACCATCAACTCATTGGCTTCCATATCACGGTAAAATTAGAGTCAATCGGTGACTGTGGAAAACCACACACTGTGCGTAGTCATGAAATGGAATTATGGAGAATCGCCAGTAGTGTTGGTGCCTGAGTGCCTAGAACAGGCATTGAAGCACTGCCAGACAGTCTTTGTTTCATGTAAACGACCAGGATTGGAGAATTAGAAATTGTGGTTAAACTGATTAAGACATACCATTGCCATCGCTCATCTGCAATTAGTGCCATGCATAATTTAATTTTGAAAGCATTATAGTGAAAAGGGTATACATGGTATGTAAATTGGTCAACATCTACAAGAATGTGCCACGCAGTTTTTAATCAAGTTTTTTTTATGTACAAATCGGGAGGTTGTGCACATTTAAATTGCTCGGTTTGCGTTGACATGGCAATTTGGCTGGATGATGTGGATTTCATGTCCCGTAGATATGGATTAAGATTCACCGCAGTCACCATGATCTCTAGTGACTGTGAAATATGTCAGAACGTGCGCACTCACATCAAATTGCCAGCTATATGGCGGCGATATTGCTACGTGTGATGGTACCTTTAGACTTGAATTATTGACTGTCATCTGAAAAAAATCACTCAAAGGCACTGTACCATTGAATATCACTGATTCGAGTACAATGCAATTTTTAACTGATAGAACTAAGACCAAAAATATGTGTTGTGTGCACGAGTCCTAACAGTGATTGAAGCACTCCAGACAGCTTTCGTTTCATACACACCTTCATTAATACGCAAAGTTGGAGAAGAAATAAATTGTGTAAAACTGATAAGACAATTACCATTACCACCTCACCTGCAAATTAAATGCCTCATATTTAATTTTAAAACTTTATTAGTGTGATAAGTTATACATTTTGGTATGATAAATTTGGTCAAGAGCTAAAAAGATGTCCCTGCATTTTTATATCTATTTTTTTTTTAATTACGGTACTATAATTTGAGGTTGCAGCAAGTTTAAATTCCAGTTTGCTTACATGCAAATTGAGCCTGGATGATGATTTATGAGCCCATAGATATGGATTTTAAGGTTTCCCGCAGTCACAATTGATCATTAATAGACTGTGAAATATGTCAGATGTGCAAATCAGACATGAAGTGTGCAGAATACAAATACAATTCACGTTCAGAATCTGTTATCACACAAATTACATTTCAAAGTAACAAAATAAGATTTCTTGTTTTTAGAATATATAATTTTCTAAGGAAAAAAAAGGAGAAAAAACTACATCTTGTTCCTTTTAGAACATGAAAGGTCACATCAAGGCAAATTTTCGAATATTTAAAAATTGGAAACTGCAATCAAGTAAAATGAATATGGTTCTTGAAGGCAAAAAATGGATCAAAATAAAGGAGATAGAAAATAATTGTTATGTACTTTCCTGCCTTTTATGATTCACTCCTACATTCATATCAAAAACAAAAAAAACTATATCAAAGTTCTATTCAAGAATATTCATTAAGGACTATTCAAATTTAGAATAACACAAGCTGATTGGGTAGAGGTCAGATATCCATTTAGATAGGTTATCAATATATTTGTGTAGAGGTTGCCATTGGAAGAAATCACCACGTTTAAATATTACTAAATACGTTACTTTTTAAGATTAGGGTGTCTGAAAATATATTAATTTCGAAAATGAGATCCATAGTTCTGGTGGTGGTGACAACACTAGTGCGTGCCACTTTGCTGAGATGTGTAGAGCTACATGGAGACAGGAGCAGCGAAAAAACTGAGCATAGGTGAATACTTTTTACTTTTTTAATCAGTGAATAAACATGTGGCCTAAAGAACATTGGGGGTGCATTATAATATATTGAGGGTTATGTCGCTGCTTTATAATATATAGAGGGATATGAGGCTGAATTATAATATATGGAGGATAATGGGGGTGTATTATAATAATTGAATGACTATGGGGGCTACCTTAAAGAGGACCTGTCACCCCCCTGGTGCTTTCCAAAATGAAAGCACCACTGAATGCAGCATGTCTGCTGCATTCAGGGATGGGGTCTCCCATGTTTCTACCCGCCCTGTAAGCTGTAAAAAGGACTTTATAAAGTTTAGAGATAACGAGTCCAGAGGGACTTACAGATTATGAAGTCCTCCTGTTCCCGGGGGCCCTCCCACCTCCTGCCTCTCTGTGCAGCCTCCTGCCTCTCTGTGCCACCTCCTGCCTGTAACATCAGCTCTGGAGCTGACCTGCTTTATGCATTCAGCATAATCTGTAGCAGGGTGGGCTCCGGCGCTGATGTCACAGGCAGGAGGTGGCACAGAGAAGCAGGGGGCGGCACAGAGAGGAAGGAGGCGGGGAGGACCCCCGGGAACAGCGAGGACTCCATAATCTCTAAGTCCCTCCAGACTCATTATATCTAAACTTTATAAAGTGTTTTTTACAGCTTACAGGGTGGGTAGAAACATGGGAGACCCCTTCCCTGAATGAAGCAGGCACACTGCATTCAGTGGTGCTTTCAGTTTGGAAAGCACCAGGGGCGGAGACAGGTTTTCTTTAAGCATGGAGTTCTATGAGGGTGTGTTATAATATATGGAGGATTTTTGGGGCTGCATTATAATATATGGGGGTGCATTGCGTCATATAAAGGAACATGAGGGTGCATTATAATAATTGGAGGACTATAGTGTCGGGAGGAGGACCATATATACTAGGATGGGGACATATATACCAGTATAAGGGCCATATTCCAGGAGGTTGACCATATATAACAGTATGAGGACCATATATATCAGGATGGAGACTATGTAGAGCAGGAAGGATCTATATATAGCAGGATTGGTCCATATATAGCAGGATAGCCCCATATGTAGTAGGGTGGGTTCATTTATAGCAGGATGGGCCCATATATAGCAGGGTGGGTCCATATATAGCAGGACGGCCAGATATATAGCACGATGGGTCTATATATTGCAGGATGGGGACATAATACATAATGAAAGGGGAGAGGGGTCTATTCATAAGTAGTTATAGGATTTAGAATGCTACATTGGCCCATACTTCTGACCAACAAGTGTGCAGGGGAACAAAATGCGCATAGGGGGGCCCAGGTTCAAATTTCATACCGTGGCCCACTGGACTCTAGTTATGCCACTGCTAGCGTATAAGCCATATATATACAAATCATTGGGGCCGTATCAATGCATAACAGCAATCCAAGTGAACAAACACAACCCTGGTGCGCTTCAAATCATAATTGTGTATGGTTTCTACACTAGGCTTTTCATGGCTGACACATCGGGTCTCTACAATAAAGATGTCATGATTACAGAGAACACGCGCCTATGCAGCTATACTACTAATACCATATGTAAATATATGCTGACAGGTTCCCTAGAACTACTATTTTTTCTTCAGAATTGAAGAAATATTGTACTATGTGAAGTACGGTAAGTTATATCTCTTGCCATACATTAAAATCAATATATGATATTGTAAAGTGAGCTACAAAATGAAATATCATTTTATATGTAAAGCCTATTCCAAAAATGATCCCCACTAAACAAGCTACTCTGTTGTATGAGCCTCCGTTTGCAGCAGTTGCAGCCGTTGGAATATGTATAAGTCAAGTGATGTCTTTGCTAAAGAAAAAAAAAAATTACCATACTTGGAAACATCCAAAAAATAAATCTGCAAGATAGATCTTTTTCTGTTCCTTTCCATTATTGAAAATGCCCTACTTTTATTCTTTGTCTAGATTGTTACCAAGATTATTCACATAGCCCCCAACACCCCTGATCAGGAAGTGGTTACATTTAGAATGTCACAAGAATAGTCAAATTATCAACTTATCACCCAACAGCAATTTCTGATCTTTTTCTCATGTTTTTATTCTGGCTTTCATAGCATAAGAACCATCTGTTTATCTTGGTAGTCCTTTTAAAAGTCATCACCCTCATCATTGTTATCATGTGACCTTTTAGAACTTAAATGGGACATCACTTTTATTACCTTACGCTTTTTTATAAAGTCCAGTTTTCATCTATCCGTCATTGTTCTACTTGTAATGGATTCATTTTTACTAGAAGCTTCTCTGAACATCTCTACTGATCCTGGCACGTGCAGTGCTTGAAGCAGATATTTCACATTACAAACTGCATACATTAGTAAACAAATGTCTTACAGCTTATCAATTCTGATGTTGTGTTTGCTTTGAAAACCATATCAGAATGTCTGTATAATTCCTTTATGAAAGTTTATTCTCTGCCTATCTGCCTACTGACAATCCTCACCATCCCTCCTCCCTGCTGGGATCTCACACCCCTCAGTTCAAGCTCAGAGGTGAGTCATATTGTGTGGCGAGGATTCAATACACTTGGACATTTTTTATACCAGCTGGGTTCCCATTACCATACATAAAATGACTAATGAACCTTTTCTATACTGTTCATATCTATGTTTCAGTTTTTCCTTATTTTTACATTTGTATTACACTTCATACAAGACACCAACTCTTTATTGACTTTATGGCTTTATCATAGGTATTCAGATCAACACAAGATTGTGAAAGAAACACACAAAACACTTTTATTGGATGTAAAATAGACCAAATTTCATTACAAATCAGATTATTATTTTATTCAGTGTCGGAAATTTAGAATCAGCCAATTACTATGAAAAAGACACTGAAAATGGCAAACCTTCGACTCACGAAGAATCATCCTTCAGCACTCAGGAGAGGAAAAAACCCCTGTGGAGGAAACCTCTAGGGAACCATGGCTGGAGGACTGCCCTTCCCTTGGGCTTAGAAGGTTAAAGCCAACACAATGGTATAAGAATTTGTACATTATATCATATTTACAGTGAGACATAATATACATCCACTATAGATATGACAGCAGTGACATCATATAGTCACACAAGTTATATCAGCAGAAAACAGACAGTAATGAAGGTCAAAGCAGGTGCCCTTAGCGAGCACCATACTGTATGGAGAAAGCCTAATGCGACCTCTCCAGGCCGTACATATAAAGGAGAAGACGGCTAGTACTGGACGTGAGGGAGATCTGGCTGCAACATCTGTCACCCCATTGATTGCTAGGGTTAGTTGGGCTGATCTGGCTGCTGGGTGGTATGGCTGATCTGGCTGGCTAGGCGGTATGGCTGATCTGGCTGGTAGGCGGTATGGCTGATCTGGCTGGCTAGGCGGATGTCCCCCCTTCCTCCCTTACATATGTTCGAGTGATGAAGCTTCAGGTCTCCAGACACGTCAAGTATGGCGCCTCTTCATACGACCGTCCATCTGCTCTGTTCTTTCAGAATCTTCTGACATAGCTGTATGAATTTATGACATCAGCACAGTTGCCGTAGTTACCACAGCTGTTATTTCATTGGCTAGTAAGACCCTCTCAGTGTTCCATAGTTTTAACTAGTTTTAATGACTGACATTGTGCATTTACACTGAAGAATAGAAATTAAACTTGTTGCTAGGCAAAACTATTATCATTTTATGATTTTAAAGATTCCCTAATCAAAGTCTATCTAGTGACGCTGCGTTTCAGGGTAACTGTCCCTTGTAGTTTGGGTTCTGATCTGGCACAAATCCCTTAGTCATATTAAAAAATGATCAATTAATGGATGCCATAACATGAACATCCGTTATAATCTGGTTCTTGTAGACTTCAAAGTTAACAATGGAGCTAGTAGCTTTACTTTTTATTTTTGGATGGACAAAAAAGTTGTGCAAATTACGTCTTTTTTGATTGAGTTAAAATCTAGCGTACAGCTGGATTGCAGTCAACACAGAAGGCGTTTTAGGACATTTTAGTCACCATTCAAATGATTAGATCCTGCACTGGATCATTAGGTTTAAATTTTTTTCATCACAAAAGGGATCCAAAAACATAAATGGCTACTTGACGTGTGAACATAGCCTTATCTGATACCTCTCACTTCTATATCTGAAGATAAAAGGTGTTGCTGACTTTGCGTCAACAGCTGCCTGTCACATATGGGTAGGTCTCCTTATCAACTTTACTGGAAGTACAGGGATTGGACTCCAGAGTTAAAATTATTTTCTCTGATGAAGGCCCCTTACAGACTGTTTGAAACATCTGGAAGAATGAGTGTCCATGTCCAGAGAGGAAAAGATGAGTGCACTGTGAGTTCTGTGTCATACCAACAGTAAAGCATCCTGAGAACATTCATTTATGGCATTGCTTTTCATCCATGGAGGGTGTTCACTCACAATTTTGGCTAAGAACACTTGCATGAATAACAATGAAATCTAACCATCCTCCAAGAGTAAGGTCTCCCAATGATACAGGAACAAATGAGTGAAGAACAATGTTTTTCCAGAATGATGGAGACCATGTCACAAGCCATAAGTGATAACTAAGTAGCTCTATGAGCAAAACATGGACATTTTGGGGGCAAGGAACTGATTGAGAACCTGTCATGAATCCTTAAAAAATGAATGGACTGTCACGATCCCTCCAAGCAGCGCCTCTAGGATGCTATAGGGATTATCCTGGACTGATACTTGTGTGTGCTGGGCTGTCAGTATGCTGATTAGCAGCTCACTCCTCCATTCTGGTACTTGGTGGTGTTATGTTGCTCGGGTGTTCCATATTTCCAGTACTTTCTTAGCTACTTTACTGAGCAACCTCTCCCATTGCCAGTCGTACATTCTATAAGAGTGGTGCTGTTGACCTACATACCTGTGTCCGTCTAGTTCTAATCATTGTTTACCAGCCCTGAACTGTTACTTCACTACAACTCTACTAGCTCCCTGTCCTTTATGTGATATACTTGTATTTTGACCCTCGACCATTACTTGACCACGTCTCAGTTGACTCCTGGAATCCACTATGAGTCCTCCTGGTTCATGACCTCAGCTTACAGTATGTGACTACTCTGCATTCTGAATTACCTGTAAGTAGTGACTAGGGTCACATGGACAAAGAAAAATATGTGATAAACTCCAAGCACTGATTTGACAATTGTGGGTTGCCATCAGTGTAGGTTTGGTCCAGAAGTTCACATCCATCTGCCAGGTCAAGTTGCCAAACTTTTGAAAAATAAGGGTCAACAATGTAAACGTTAAGACTTTGCATAAATTTGATGTATGGTATTTGTCAATAAAAGTTTAAAATATATGAAATGTTCTTCAGCAACCATAGAAACAACTGACTAAAGAATCTAAAAACATTGAGGCAGTTAAGTTTGTGACCGCGACTAAGTGTAGACCAACAAAATGTTCATACTTTGATTGCAAGACATGATCTTGAACGTACAGTAGCAAGGGATACATTTTTTTTTTATTTTGACAACTTGGACACTCTTTATTATTATTATTACTATTATTATTATTTATTTATATAGCGCCATTGGTTCCATCTCGCTTTACGTGTGTATAGGCAGAACAAGGACGAGAACATAAATAACGATGACTAAATCATACAGGTACATTAGGGCAGAGATCCTGTCCACACGGGCTCACAGTCTATAGGGGATGGGTCGGAGACAGTAGAAAGGGGAGAGGTGAGATGGTGCAGCGGATTAGGTCTGGGTTATAGGCTTGAAGGAAGAGGTAGGTCTTCAGATTTTTCTTGAAGGTTCCCAGGGTAGGGGAGTGTCTGATGTGGTGTGGAAGAGAGTTCCAGAGTATGGCGGATGCACGAGAGAAGTCTTGTATGCGTTGTGGGAGGTGGAGATGAGGGGAGAGAAGAAAAGGAGTTTGTGAGAGGAGCGCAGATTGCGTGAGGGGTGGTATCTGGAGACCAAGTCGGAGATGTATGGAGGGGACAGGTTGTGGATGACCTTGAATGCCAGGGTTAGGGTTTTAAACTTGGATCTCTGGGAAGTAGGGAGCCAGTGGAGGGCTTGGCAGAGGGGGGAGACGGGGGAGTAACGGGGGCACAGGTGGATGAGTCAGGCAGCGGAATTGAGGATGCTTCGGAGGGGTGCAAGGGAGGAAGCGGGAGGCCGGTGAACAGGAGGTTGCAGTAGTCGAGGCGGGAGATAATGAGGGCATGGACAAGGTTTTGGCAGTGTCATGGTCAAGGAAGGAGCGCATCCATGAGATGTTTTTAAGCTGGGGTGGCAGGAGGTGGCGAGGGCCTGGATGTGTGGCTTGAAGGAGAGGGCAGAATCGAGGATTACACTGAGGCACTTGGCATGGGGGACGGGTGAGAGTGTGCAGTCATTGACAGTGATGGTTAGGTCGGGTAGGGGGGAAGAGCAACTTGGGGGGAAGATGATGAACTCTGTTTTATCCATGTTGAGTTTGAGGAAAGAAGCGTAGAAGAAGGATGAGATGGCGGACAGGCAGCGTGGGATTTTGGATAGCAGGGAGGTGATGTCAGGGCCAGAGAGGTAGAGCTGGGTGTCGTCGGCGTAGAGGTGGTATTGGAGGCTGTGGGACTCGATGAGTTGGCCTAGGCCGAGGGTGTAGATGGAGAAGAGTAAGGGTCCCAGGACTGATGCCAAGGTATTATAGAATTTGAAGCAGGAGGGAGTGGTCGACTGTGTTGAAGGCAGCAGAGAGGTCAAGGAGGAGAAGGATGGAGTAGTGTCGCTTGCTCTTGGCGGTCAGTAGGTCGTTGGTGACTTTGGTTAGGGCTGTTTCGGTGGAGTAGTGGGCTTGGAAACCGGATTGCAGGTGGTCAAAGAGAGAGCATGAGGAGAGATGGGAAGACAGTTCGGAGTAGACATGTTGCTCAAGCAGTTTTGAGGTGAAGAGGAGGAGAGATATGGGATGATAGTTGCAGACTGTTGCGGGGTCGAGGGAGGGTTTTTTGAGGATGGGTGTGATGAGGGCATGTTTGAAGGATGAGGGGAAGATGTCGGTGGTAAGTGATATGTTGAAGAGATGGGTTAGGGTGGGGATAAGGACAGTGGTGAGGTTAGGGATGAGATGGGAGGGAGAGGGTCGAGGGCACAAGTGGTAAGGTGTGATCGTGCTAGAAGGGAGGAGAGACGCACTTCAGTCATGGAGGGGAAGTTACTTTTGGTCGAGGGGGGTTGGGTGATAGAGAGGGAGGGCCGAGTGGATTGGGAATCGAAGCTTTGTCTGATTTTGTCGATCTTCTGTTTAAAGAAGCTGGCAAAGTCGTCAGAGGTGATGAGGGGAGAGGGAGGAGGTGCGGGGGGACGGAGTAAGGGGTTAAAGGTTATGAAATGTTGCTTGGGATTGTGGGAGAGAGAGCTAATGAGAGACGAGAAGAAAGCTTGTTTTGCGGGGATCAGTGCTGTCTTGAAGTCGATGAGGGACTGTTTGTACAAAGCGAGGTGCGTTGCGGAGTTGGATTTCTTCCATCTCCATTCAGCTTCCCTGGACGTCCGTCGAAGTTTTTCGGTGTTGGCGGTGAGCCAGGGTTGTCTGTGTGCACAGGTTTTGTTGTATGAGAGAGGGGTGGCCTGGTCGAGGGCTGTGGCCAGAGTGGTGTTGTAGAGGGTGGCGGCAGCGTCAGCATCATGAGAGGAGGCTAAGTCAGAGAGAGGGAGGAGGGACTCGGCGAGTGAGTGGAAGTTAATGAGCTTGAGGTTTCTTCGGGGGTGGGGAATTTCCTGAGAGGGGGAAGCGTGGCGGGGGGGGGGGGGGGTGGGGAGAGGGCGGAGAAGGTCACTATGTTTATTGAGAAGGGTGAAATCTGTGTTGAATTTCTGCATGCAATTGACCTGCAGCACAAGTTAAAGAGGAGCTGTCACCTCCCTGCTGCATGGCAATCTAAATGCAGCACTGAATGCTGCATTCAGGGAAGGGGTCCCCCATGTGTTTGTGTGCTGTGTACCCCAAGATATTAGTAAAACTCACTGTTAGAAGCCATGAGGGTAGTCCCTGGTGCAGGACCCAGCTCGATTGACAGGCGCCATTATCTCCCCCTTTACCTGTTTGTGCCGCTTCCTGCTGTGCTGTTTATGCTTTGTTCAGACAGCAGGGCAGGAATCTGGAGTTGACATCAGGACAAATGATTTGCATGCTGTGTGAGACAGGATGAGTGACAGAGAGGAGGAGGGCAGAGCTAGCACAGCAGAAGCAGCAGAGAGAGGCAGAGGGGGGGGGGAAATGGCCCCCGTCAATCGAGCTGGCTCCTGCACGAGGGAATGCCCTCATGGCTTCTAACAGTGAGTTTTACTAAGGCTATATCTCGGGGTACACAGCACACAGACACATGGGGGACCCCTTCCCTGAATGCAGCAGACATGCTGCATTCAGTGCTGCAGTTAGATTGCCATGCAGCAGGGGGGTGACAGGTCCTCTTTAAACTCCATGTAAATTCTAGACAGATTTTTTTTTTCATGGTGTTGGTGAAAGGAGGAAAAATTCTCATCTACTGTTCTGCTCCAGTAATACCACAAACTTGTACACAGAAGAAAAGGGTATGTTCCTGTCTGAATCCTGTCTTATAGGTACTATACATTTGACCAGGTTTTTAAATACATCCATCAGTTAGGGACTGCTCTGACATGGGTTACCTTGACGCATTGGTAGAGAAGCTTATGTTACTTTTTTTGCAAAAAACGTATCAACCAAATACCTGGATTTTATACTTTTTTTAATCAGCACTTGCTTCTTACTTTATTTAATAGAGTATTTTTTACGTTTGTTTTACTACTTTTTCTGTGTTTCAGTTGCTAGGTGGTGTGAACACTGTCCTACAGACTTGTTTACTGTGTGCATAGCTCACTATTTTTTTTCTAATTTGTTTCTTGTGTCTGCAAGAAAGGGAGCCTCCTGACACTCCCTGTGAGCCTAGCACATAAAAAGCTGTCTTCTGCAGCGTCTCCATGTTGGACATGTTCCTGTCTGAATCCTGTTTTATAGGTACTATACATTTGATGAGGTTTTTAAATGCATCAGTTAGGGACTGCTCTGACATGGGTTACCTTGACGCATTGGTAGAGAAGCTTCCGTTACTTTTTTTGCAAAAAACGTATCAACCAAATACCCAGATTTTATACTTTTTTTTATTAGCACTGGCTTCTTAATTTATTTAATACAGCAGAGTATTTTTTTACATTTGTTTTACTACTTTTTTTGTGTTACAGAAGAAAAAGAGTGTTGGACCGCGCTCCCATTCAAATGATGCAATGAAATCCATGAAGTTGATGTACATCTTGTGGTTGTCTTGATGAAGGGGTTTTTAACTCTGAAACGCATATAGAATAAACCACCCAATGAGTTTTTAATAAGATGTATATCTTGTGGTTGTCCTGATGAAGGGGTTTTTAACCCTGAAATGCATATAGAATAAAACACCCAATTAGTTTTTAATAACTTTATTGATTTCATTGCATCATTTGAACGGGAGCACGGTCCTACACCCTTTGCTTTTGTGTGCAAGTTTGTGGATTTGCAATGCTGGGTAGACCGCTGTATCACAACTGGCCCAGGTGAGCCTGTTTCTTTATGAAGATTAATATGTTCACACAGGAAAACTACTATTGTGCACCTTTGTTCCCTTTCCAACATTTTATCCCTACAGTAACAAGCAGCGGCTTTTTACACCAGGTAATTTCAGAAATAAAATGCACAGTGTATCCACCCCCTGTGAAGAAATCCTCCCAGTGAATAACCAATCCATTATTTGCAGTGAGAAGGATGAGGGAATACTTTAAAACTTTCAACAGCTTGGTATATGAAGGTGCAGACAACAGTAATGTCTGATAGAGATTCCATGTTATGACTTTTATAGACTTTTATATGCAAGCAACAAAACTTCACGCAATGTGTATAAGACATTTATTGTGATTTCTTTTGTAACATTGGTAAAAATACATTTAAAAGCCTGTACTGATAGCCAGAAAGAAGATAATTTAATGAAAGCTGCTTTATTTATATAATTTTCTATATTTTTTTAAGATTTCAAACAGAAAACCTGGAAAATAATAAAAAATAGGGTCCTGTGAATATGGCAAAGCTATCCGAGATGGACATTAGAGATGAGTGAGATTTTTGAAGTTCGGGTTCGGGTGGTGCAGCCAAATTTTTTGTATGGGTTTTTTTAATTAATTTTGGACACACATGACACCCAAAAGCTGTGCTTTTAAGCCCAGTGTGAGCCGATCAAACCAATGGCGGACATACCGCATGTGCAGCCGATGTGGCTGCACAGGAATCCCGGAGGTGGAGGGGGCCCCTTCTGGCCAGGAATTAATGGGAGCGATCTGGCCTCATTACATGGTGTCTGTGCCGAGGATGAAGTGTTCTTGCAGCACTGCGGAATGCAGGAGTCTGTCTCCTCCTTCCTGCCAGGCACTAATCACTGTGACACAGGCGCACGCCTGTGTCATTTCAAAAGACCAGGCAGAATAGAAGAAGTGCGGCACCGCGGGAACGAAAGGTGAGTGACTTTTCTTTTTCCTTCCATCAATAGGCTGGGGACAATAAGGAGAGGCAGGGGGCGTGTGGATAGACAGAGCCTCCGCACTGCTGTATACCCCCAAACCCCTCTGCTGTGTCCCACACTGCTGTATACCCCCAAACCCCACTACTGTGCCCCCCCCACTGCTGTATACCCCCAAACTCCACTGCTGCGCCCCCCACTGCTGTATACCCACAAACCTCACTGCTGTGCCTCCCACTGCTGTATAGCCCCAAACCCCACTGCTGTATATTACCAAACCCCACTGCTGCACCCCCCACTGCAGTATACCCAGAAACCCCACTGCTGTGCCCCCCACTGCTGTATACCCCCAAAACACACTGCTATATACCCCCAAACCAACACTGCTGTATACCTTCAAACCACACTGCTGTGCCCCCCACACCCCACTGCTGTATACCTCCAAACCCCACTGCTGTATACCCCAAACCTAACTGCTGTATAGCCCACTGACACTCTGTTGCACAGGGCCCACAAAAACTGGGAGTGAATGGGGGGAACGTTGACCCTGACCACATGGCCCTGATAGCATCCCCTTGCCCCACAATTCACTGTATGGTTCTGATAGTATCCCCCACCCAGCAATTCATTATATGGCCCTGATAGCATACCCCCAACCAGGGCCAGACTGGGACCAAAAAGCAGCCCTGGAAAACAAGCCCCACCAGCCCACATACTATATCCCCCATCACCTCCAATCAGTGAAATTTGCTTTTACGTTGTCAAGGCCTCATCACTTTCTCAAAGGAGTTATCAGAAGAGCCACATGTGAATGGTGCAGCAGAGGCAAATCAACCACAGCTCCATTCACATGTTACTCTTCAAAGCTACGTTTCCTGGGATTGTGGGGTCACACCAGTCAGATACACTGCGAAGGGAAAGTCATCACCTGTACAGAAGAGAAGAGATGATTTCCATATTGGGGATAATTAATTTAAACAACAGTTAAATGCTGAAAATCAAAGTCCAATACCGCCTCTCTGACAACAGGACAGGAGAAGTGGTACTGTGCAGTGTATATATACAGAATAATACAGATACTGAGGATTACACCCAGTATACAGGACAGGAGAAGTGGTACTGTGCAGTGTATATATACAGAATAATACAGATACTGAGGATTACACCCAGAGAGAAAACAGGGGGAGCCAGCACAGCCAAAAATTGCTGAAAAAATAAAATGTGTAAGTACACCTGTCACTACCATACTGCATACAAATAGAGACATTTCGCAAGAGATTACCAAAATAATTTCTTGAGCCACTCTTCCATGCTAAGGAATGTCTCAGATAGAGTGGTCCTACTCTACATATTTATAAATTTCTGATGTGTCCGTAGACAGCATAATACATTATAAAGAGGACCATATGAAGCTAACACTCACCTATACATGTCAGACAATGCTTCCCAAGGTACCAGGTGGTCAGTGAATGAAGAGCAACTGAGGCCTCCACCACAAGTGTTTAGGCTATTTCACAGTTAACCCTCACTGACCCAACCAGCTCTTAAGGGTAAAAGCAAGTCAAGTTCAGGTGAGTGAAGCTGCAATAAACTAGCCTGAGGGCAGGAAGAGGTAACTGTGTGTGAACAGTTAATAAAAATACTGAGTCTGTTGTCTGTTTCCATCTGTATTGACACTAGTATGCTTGGTAACTGTTCACACACGGTTATCACACCCAGCTCTCAGGCTCAGTTCATTTTGCTTCATTCACCTGAACCTAACCTGCTTTTAACCATGAAGGCTGGTCTGGTGCAGTGAAGGTTAAATTTGAAAAGCCCAGACATTTGTGGTGTAGGCTGCAGGTGCAGGGGCCTAGGTTACCTTAAATCACTTGTACTGACCTGCACCTTGGAAGCAGGTCTGAGATGCATAAGGTGAGTGCTAGCTTTATATGGTCCACTTTATGTTTATGTTTGAGATCTTTATGACACAATAAAAATTAAAAATTATAGAGTAGGACCACCCTATCTGAGAATGCCTTGACGTTTGGCAGGGTGGCTCAAAAGATTTTTTAATCTTTTGCTAAATGTCTCAAACTTTTTTACAGTTTGGAAGCAATATGTGTATTTACACAATGTTTATATTTTCTGGCAGTGCTGGCGCCTTTGTTTTTTTCCCTGAGGATTACACCCAGTATACAGGACAGGAGAAGTGGTACTGTGCAGTGTAGATATACGGAATAATACAGATATTGAGGATTACACCCAGTATACAGGACAGGAGAAGTGGTGCTGTGCAGTATACAGTTATGGCCAAAAGTATTGACACCCCTGCAATTCTGTCAGATAATACTCAGTTTCTTCCTGAAAATGATTGCAATCACAAATTCTTTGGACAATCCGCAGCTGGAGCGCAGGTCTGGGAAGCCGACTCCACCGAGCTATCCAGCAAGGACGTGCAACTGCTTCCACTCCTGAACCGGACGACAACTCCTGTTTCGCCACCTCACCAACACCAACCACCTGTCCTGCCTCATCACCAGAGCCCATAGACTGTGTTATTCCACCGGAGACCGCGACCTACCCCGTTCCAGGGTCAGAGACCACAGCCGAACCCGTTCCAGAGCCGGAGCTTGAAACTTGCTCCACCACAGAAGCCGACACCTGCTTGGTTCCCGCAGAGGAACCCACTATCGGTCTCACCACCAACCCAGAGACTGTTATCTGCTTCTCCCCAGAATTGGAGGCCTCCTCTGAAACCACAGAGGCCTACCTGGTCACCGGGATAGAAACACCACTACCATCTGAAAGTGCTGAAGCCACAGACGAAGAGGCAGGCAGCCTGGAAGCCCTGCAAGACGACCGCAGAGAAGACTCCGCAGCACCATCGCCCATCTGCCCGGAAGATTCGACCCTGCGTCTCTACCACCAGAACAGCCCGATGTGATTGTCGAAGAGTGGAGGTAGAGGACGACGAGACCCACAGTACTACTGAGGACCTCTATTGCACCGGTTTTGCCTGGGGAGATACAGAGGAATCTCCGGCTGAGCAACCAGCTCGGGTATGTTGGTCGGGTGCAGCCACGGCGCCTCCTCCGGTGCCGTTTACCTGGGTGCCCATCTGGACTTCCCGCCAAGCTCAAGCTCAAGCTTACCAGCAGCCTCTGCATCGCAAGGACTATGTCCATACCCCGGTTCGTACCAACGACGATGTACGTCAGCTCCGCAGGGCGGAGTGGCGAGCCCGTGAGCGAGCTAACATGGAAGCTCGTGCCGAGGCACATCGTCAACCCCCGTTACCTGATGAACTTCGCAAGGAAGGTAGAGTGACCTCGTTCAATCTATCTAACGGGTGCAGTTTTGCCAGGGAGGAGGGTGTGTACGAGGAGATATTCGTGGGGCGACGCAATGTAGAGTCACACTTACCGAGAGGACATCCAGATCGCGACTTGTATAGAGGGGACATTATCACATATGAGCGACACGCTTGCTATGATGATTGGTTCGCCATACGGGTACGCAATAGTTCTCTTCATAGTGACTTGCTTGGACTTTGTCAATGACTTTCTTTTCCCCGTTTAACCGCTAGCACGCGGCCGCCGCAGAGCCCTGGACTTGTATTAAGGACAGCCGACCGCCCGCCGGGTCCGCAAAAGGTTAACCTGTTTAATACCAGTTTAAATGCATACCTATTATTAATAAAAGTGTTCTTTTATTACCTGTTGTAAAAACATAAAAATATCTCTGTAATGTTTGGGTAGCGCGACACTTGGGGACAAGCGTAATTGACCAAGGGGGAGTGTGGCGCCCCGCAACGAGTGCGTCACAGGAGGGTATTGCAGCCAAGACAGAGCAGCAATATTCTCTGAATAAGCAATGACATGGTTAAAACTCAGAGCTCCATACCTTACATGCACATCAGAATAGAGGGCCAATAAGGTCCTGGTGGGCAGAGTGTAGGGGTTTAGTGTGTAGTGGAACAAGTTAGTGTAGACAGAGAGTCTGCTTCAGAGAGCAAGACCGAGATCTGCAATGTAGGAGAAGGAGGAAGCAGAAGTGGCCAGGAGGAACGTAGGAGAGGGGGCCTTACACAGTTCCGTGCAGCCCCCAGGCCACGATCACCACCGGTTAGGTGCCATTATCCCGGTGCCTCAACAACCAGTCCCTGGCAACCATATACGGGCCAAAACATCCCCGTGCCTATTTCAACCGGATTACTGGTTCCGAAGCTGGGAGTCGTTTATCACTGCCATGCAAACCAGGAGTGAAGGACCGCTCTCCAGGAGCACCCCACCACAGCCGCACACACAGAGTCATCTTGCCAGCGGAGTACCCACCAAAAGGACCCAAGGCTCCCCACAAATCCGTCTAGAATTCACCGGTAGGGAAATTGAAGTAGCCTCCTTGTACCCGACCTTGGCACTCAAAGGCGACAACGGCAACACAACTAGTTAGAATGGAGGAACACCGCGGAGCTCTGAGAAACACTGGTCATTGCTGAGTCCACCTGGTCCATTACCGTTAACTGTATACCATGTATCACCTGCTGGTTACAGTAAAGTACCCGTTACAGAGACTTTCAGTGTCCGTGCTTTTTCAGAACTATCTCCGCATACTAGAAGAATCACAGCCGCCTCACAACATCTTGTGCAACTCCTGGTACAGGGACTCCCGCTGTCCTGTGGGGAGTGTTCCATCTTGCTACATCCCATGCCCCGGAGGCCCAAGCAGCGCCGGTGGACATCACCGGAGCACTCACCGGTGGCGTCACAAATTAAAACAACCTTTTAAATCTGTTCAGCCAATATTCCTTTCAATCTGGACCACCGGGCCCCACTTCGGCAGGTGCGGTTCCGTGACAGGAGGAAGAAGCTATGCCTGCCCCGTGAAGTCCCGGCTACCTGTCTGGTCCCGACACAGGCAACCACAGATTCTCGAGACCCCAAACGCACACTGGTTCTTCTAGCCCAATGACGGTCACTGTGGGTCACTTTGCCCACAGTGTGAGTACTAAGCCTGCAACCCAGCAGTCTCCAGATTGCTGCCAGGTATAAAGTCCTGACAACCTGAGATTCTGGCTCTCAGCAACAGCTGTGTCCTGCTCAGCCAAGAGGCTGCCAGCAGGCCAACACTATCATCTACTGTCTGCCTCTGTCTCCAGCTTCTAAGAACTTACTCCTAAGTGCCACACCTCCCTCCTACAACTCACTACAGCTGGGTCCTCCCTCCAACCAGTGTCTGTCACAGCCCTAACATGTCTTTGGTGCCCAGCCCACTGATCAGAGTTTAGGAAATGTGTGTGTGCATGTATGGGGGAGTCCATCATAAAATACCTGAATTCTCCTCAGACGGGGTATTAGTGTTGATGGAGTTAACTACCACTGTGGTGACCAGATCGCAGAGGCGCCACTTTCCCCCCTAGTTAAATTCAGTATGTCCCAAACTGCAACATAAGATACAAAGCATTAGATAAGAACATTTTTGTCCTTGCAATCATGTAACAACAATAAATAACACTTTTAATAATAACAGGTAAAAAACTTTCATTCCAGCTGGAAAGCACATTTTCTTGAACATTAATGTGGCGCCCCGCAACGAGTGCGTCACAGGAAGGTATTGCATCCCTGACTGAAGAAGTAATATATTCCGTCTCAGTGATGAAATAGTTAAATCCAGAGCTCCATGTACCACATGCACTACTCAGAGGTAGAGGGCCAATCAGGTCCTGGTGGGAGGAGTGTAAGGTGTAGTGTGGGGGAAGAGAAGATAGTTAGAGAGTGGAGTTTGGAGTCGTGTTCAGAAAGAAGGAGGAGAAGGAGCAGGAGTCTGCACAGTGCCGTGCAGCCCTGGAAAGGCAACATAGCAGGGAGGGCACCAACAAGTGGTGACCCAGACTAGAAAGTGGGCAAATAGCAACTAAGAACGGGTTCAAAAGGCACCCATGCCCCAGTCCTACCGGACACCGGTTCCGAGGCAGTCAGTCGTCTACCGCTGTCATGCAAAACCGGAGTGACGGAGTAGCTTCATAGGAGCGTCCTCACTACAGCCGCTAACCCAGCAGTCTTAACAGCAGGGTACCCACCATTGGGACACAGGACCCTTTACGGCCGGCTTGGTACTCCGGCTAAGGAATCCAATAGAAGTTCTCCCAGTACCTTGAACTGGTGCACTAAGGCAGCAACGGCAACAAGAATAGGACAGTTAGTAACAGAGGAACACTGTGGAGCTCTGGACAGAGGCTGTTCATCACTGTGACCACCCGGTCCGTTACCTAAAGAACTGTATACCGTGTACCGCACCGAACTTACAGTAAAGACCCGTTACAGAGATGCATTGTGTCAGTGCATTTCTTCCAGAACTGAGCTGCCGTATTCCATCCAGAGCAGCTCCTGGCGCCTGGGATTACTGCTTATCCTGTGGGGAGCATTCCATCTAGCTACCACACATCCCCCGGAGGCCCAAGCAGCGCCGGTGCCATCACCGGACTCCCACAGGTGGCGTCACGAGACAATCAAGACTATATCCCAATCCCTTATCCCTTTCAATTGACCACCGGGCCCCACAGCCCCAGGCGCGGAACCGTGACAAGTGAAGCATCGCCTGGGACGTGAGAACTCGGCAACGTCATTAACGTTGCAAACTACCGTTACATTAGCAAATTTTTGTGTAGATCACAACCCAAAACCACTTTTGAGATATTCGTTCCTGGGTGCAGTGCAGGTCACACAGACCATTTTACTGGTTATTTCTGCACAGGCTGTTTTGAAAGGTGTAAACCCAGTTGTGTGGCCTTAGCCACAGCTTCTCCATTTTTGGCAGTAGTTTGAGGACAGGTCTCTCAATAAAGCTCAAGTGTTAACAGTTCCTGAGTAGCTCAAGCAAGTCCTGGCAGGCATCAAAGTGCAATATAACAGTTCAGTGGTACCAGTTTTTGGAGTTGCAACCCGCTGTCTCCGTTGTTGATGGTGCAGTGGGGCTGATTCACAGTTTGTGGTTCCCTGGATAGGGTTTGCATCACACTCACATGCACAGTGCCTCTTCCTCCTGGGACAGAAGTAACTCTGGTAGGGCTGGTCGGGATTATTAAATCTCTTCCTCCTATAATATGTCTACACGCTGCTGGTACGGGTGTGCTGGGCCATACAACAGAGTGACGCAGTTCATGGCTGGGTGCATAACCAGTGTCAGCGGATTGCCCACTTACGGAGCTAGCAGAATCAGAATCTTGGATCGGGATGGATGGGGGAAAGGTCCAGTTCTCCTGCAGCTAGGTTGTCCACCTGCCCCGCGTTCCAACCCGGGTATGCCCATTGCAAAGTGGCAGTGGCCAGAGGATCCTTCGCCACCTGGTTCCCAGTATGTGTTGAACATCTCGGTAATTCACACATATGTCCTGGACCACTGTTTTGTCTCTGATAAACCTGTACCCACATTTTCTATTGAAGCTCACAACAGTTGATGATGAGGAGGAATTTTGGTCCATTCTTCTTTGCAGTTCATCTACAAATCATTAAGATTTGGAGGTTCTAACTTGGAGCTTCAGCTCCCTCCATAAGTTTTCTATGAGATTAAGGTCTGGAGACTGGCTAGGCCACTCCATGACCTTACTGTGCTTTCTTTTCAGCCACTCCTTTGTTGCCATGGCTGTACGTTTTGGGTCATTGTTATACTGGAAGGCCGAGTAACAACCCATTTTTATTGTCCTGGCGGAGGGAAGGAGGTTGTCACTCAGGGTTTTATGGCACATGGTGCATTGATGTGGTGAACAAATTCTGTGCCCTTAGCAGAGAAACACCCCCAAAACATAATGTTTCCATCGCCATGCTTGACTGTGGGGACAGTGTTATTTGGGTTATAGGCAGCATTTCTCTCCCTCCAAACACGGCGAGTTGAGTTAATGCCAAAAAGCTCAATTTGTGTCTCATCTGATTACAGCACAATCTCCCAATCACTCTCAGAATCACCAAGGTGTTCATTGGCAAACTTCAGACGGGCCTGTACATGTGCCTTCTTGAGTGGGACTTTGCGGGCACTGCAGGATTTTTAATCCATTACAGCGTAATGTGCTACCAATGGTTTTCTTGGCGACAGTGGTCCCAGATGCCTTGAGATCATTAATAAGTTCCCCCTGTAGTTTTAGGCTGATCTCTCACCTTTTGTATGATCCTGGATACCCCACAAGGTGAGATTTTGCATGGAGCCCATGATCAATGTCGATTGACACTCATTTTGTAGTTTTTCCATTTTCTTAAAATGTTGATTGCTCTCAGTGTGAGAAACAAGATACAAATCTTGTAGTTGTGATACCTTTTAATGGCTAACAAAAATTAAATAAATGATGTTATAAGGCGAGCTTTCGAGACGACTCAAATATATGCATGCACAACTAAAATGATTGGACATTTGACTAAATAAACATTACAAAGACTGGACAGTCTGAATCCGATACACTTCTTTAGGGGATGTGGCATCTTATCAATGGGTTCACTGGTAATTCGGGTTTGCAACCTTCTCACCTTCATTGCTCTTGTCTGGTGCTGATGTCAGAGTAGGCAGGACATTGGTCTTTTTTGCTGAACACTGAACCACTGCAGTTTCTGTCATTTGAGCATGGACTTTCGTATTTAGAAGGAGACGATGCAGAGCTGCTGGGTTCTTCATAGCAGAAGCTGGAGTCGGTATTAAACTCTGCAATCTCTTAGATTAAATCGCAGAGAATGGAAGAAAGGAGACCCGATGTTGTCTATTGTACCTTGATCCTCACACTTTTCTTGCACGTGATCCACCCACCGGGCTGTGGAGTATTCGGAACCGGGCCCTCTCGTCGTCTGGGGGCTACGAGATGTCATGGTGTCGTGAACCGACTCCGTGGTCCCGGGCCGTCAATAAAAGGGGGGAAAACAGTTTTAGGGATTTTACGTGATACCACCTGTGGTGCGCGGCTATGAGTAGCTGCAGTTGTGACCTCTGGGGATCTTGAGCCCTCCATGGCAGGGCTGGTCCTCAGGGTAGCCGTGTAGTGAGTGTGGTGGTGTGGATACAGGATGCACAGGCAATTCTCAAATCAGTCTGTCTCCTCTCAGGCGCAAGAAACACTGTCTTAAACAGTATCAAGCTTTAACTCGGTTTTACTTTCCCTTCTCGTCAGATGATATAGCTTACAAGAGTTCAGCTCCGGTGTGGTTTCAGCAGCCGGGATGGTTTATCTGCAACTCCCCATTTTGTGTCTCTTTCGGGCCTTTTCGGTCTGTTCTGCATGCTAGCAGATCATGGGCTTTTAGTGGGTGAATTTTCGGGTCACCTAGCTCTAATACTTTGGCCGTCTTTCACTGCACCAGAGGTTGGGTCTTGGGACATAAAGACCCAGCACCCCACCAGAGTTCATGGTTGGGGCATAAAGCTTCCCTGCCACTTCAGCAGAGCTGGTACTCTGGTTCCGGCCCAGTCCACCAGTGTCCCCGCTAACTCGGGCACACCTGAACTCCTTCTGTCTTTCACCACGGTCTGCAGCCTTGAACCCGTGCAAGCCCCACAGGCCACCGGGTCCGTATTCTCTCTCAGTCCTGTCTAGTCTCGCCTCTCCTTCTGACTGGTCTGGCTTTGTCTGGGTTGGTCTGGTCTTGCCTTCTTTCCTCTCCCTCTAACTAACTAAAAACTAAACTGAACTTGGTATTGTGACTTCTTTTTGTTGTGTCGTTCCCTCCCCTAACCGGGTCCTTCTCTAACTTTCCACCCACCACCTGGCTCCTTCCACTATCCCGTTGCTGGACATAGAGTACCTAGACTTGGGATCAGGAGTGTGTTGGGTGTATGTGTGAGGAGACCGATTTACCAATCCCGGCTGCTGTGCCATCTAGTGGTGACCGGTCCGCAAGGGCGACACACACGTTTTATGGCAGCTTGGAGACTATGGGGTTCACCCCATGAGCAGTTTCCATGTAGCTGAGGTCAGGAAGGTGTGTGTCTGCCTTGGCCAGTTTGAGCTCTAACAGCAGGTCATTGAGCTCTTGGAATTTTCAAGTGACCTTGCTGGATATTTGAGGAAAATCCTGTAATCGCTTGAACAGTGCATTTTCTAAAACTTCAGGACTGCCAAAGCTTTTTTGTCGTCATTCCCATGCAGCCATGAGACCAGCTGCTGGATTACTGATGTGAACAAATCTGAGTCTCTGAACTCTCTCTGTGAATTGTGGTCCCAACCAACTGATCAGTAGGTCTAGCTCTTCATTGACAGTGATACATTGTCACTAGTTGTGGTTTTAAACGGAGATTTCCACCCTCTGTAGTTCTCGGGTTGGTTGTCGAACCTTGTGAGACTGGTCTTTGTAAGTTCTCGGCGAATCATATACCTTGTAAAGTTGGACATATGTGTTCTTTCTGACTTTGGGAGCACAACTCGCTGCTGTAGTAGTGCTGCTCACATGGGTTGTAACCTCTTAATCTGGAAACGTGGGAAAGTATGAAGCAGTATAGGCGTTTAGTCCAGCAATCGGTGTACTTAGTCTCTGCCATATTCGATGCTGGAAGTATGCGGTTGTCAGAAGTATACCGTGGTGACTTGTCGACATATTGGGTTGCACGTAGGCATTCGTATGCGCAGTTTGCTGAGGTGCAGGGCCCGATGCATACTGGACCATGAAAAATTTTCAGGTTTGAAAGTTGGTGGTGCATTGGACTGACCTTGAAAGCTGGGTGCTGCCGGAGGATGGGCATGTTGGTGCCTCGGAGAAGCGTCAGTACTGAAAGGAACATTGGTGGTGGTCAGCAGTTCACCGTTTTGTCTTAGCATGTAGCCTCTTGTGCGCTTAAAGGGGCCTTCTGTATTGATTTCGCACAAACGGAGGCTGTCTCTTTGACTCCCTTTGATAGCTTGTCCAAAGACCTTTACCATTGCCTGTTGTATGCTGACATTCCTTCTCTAGGACTGCTATTTCCACTTTCTTACGTGCAGTTTCAGCTTCTGCACTTGCTGCCCAGGCATCCATTTCTGCCTTCTTGCGTGCTGATTCAGCTTCCATCTCTGCTTGCTTGTCTGCTGATTCAGTTTCCATCTCTGCCTTCTTGGGGGCTGATTCAGCTTCCATCTCTGCCTTCCTTTGGGCAAATCAATTGTAGTATCTGGAAAGGAGAAAGCGAAATAAGGGTATACCTGTGTGGTCAGGAGGAGAACAAAATTAGGATATTGCTCACCTTTTTCAGGTTGTGACAGGCGCAACCACAACAAATCACATATGCGGATTTTAATCCTGATGACGGTCTGCACCAGCTCCCCCAATTTCAGTAGTTTCGGCTTCGGTGTGTGCTCTTATAAGCTGCTCGCTGAGAGTAGAGTATTTTGATGAGTTTGATCTGGATAAATGCTTTGAGTACTTCGCAGATCTAGACTTGTGAGATGAGATTTCTGATATTTCTGCAATTCTTGCTTTTGTTTGACTCTTAATGTCGCACACAGTAAGGTCTCGTTCAGAATTAAGAGGCTAGAAGTTCTTCACTTTATTTAGAGACACTGTTGTGTTTAGCCTCTCCAGGACGGAGGTATATTTGTCACAAATGACCTTGTAAGGCCCCTTTCACATCAGCGTTTTCTTTAAATCACGGCAGATGTGGTGAAAAAAACGCATCTGCTGCGATTAACGCATAACCGCGACACTTGCGGCACAGTTGCGGCAAGCCCCATGCAATGTCTATGGGGCTTGCGGTAAGGGTGAGGCAGATGCGGTATCGGCACTTGCGGCAGGTGCGGCCGCAAAAAAAACGCAGTCAGCAGCGGTTTTTTTCGCGGCCGCACCTGCCGCAAGTGCCGAAACCGCACTTGCCGCACCTGCCGCACCCTTACCGCAAGCCCCATAGACATTGCATGGGGCTTGCCGCAACTGTGCCACAAGTGTCGCGGTTATGCGTTAATCGCGGCAGATGCTGTTTTTTCACCGCATCTGCCGCGATTTAAAAAAAAACGCTGATGTGAAAGGGCCTAAGACTGGTATATTGTGCACAATTGTCCTAGGGCTCCCTCTAGTGGTAACTCATGAGCACCAGATGTAGATATAACAGACATGTTACTCATCACTTTTTGCCATACAGAAACACATTGGAAGCAATTTCACATCTTGCAGTCTCTAGGTTATCCTTAACTTTATGTATGTAGGCTTGGTTAAGCGCTTGGATCTTTCACTAGAAGTTGTTTGAGGATCTGTGTCTCTCTCCTGCAGTTCTAAGACTGCTTTCAAATCAGCGTGCTGCTGATGTTTGTGTTCGATCCGGCAGATGGCGCTGCATCTGCCGGAAAAGCTGCCTAACCGCTGACTTGTGGCCCGGATCTGGCAAGCCCCATGCATTTTCTATGGGGCTTGTGGTCGTGTGCGGGAAGTGCGGTTCTACCTGATCAGCAGATCCGACACTTGCGGCGGCGAAAAAAAAATGCCGCTAGCAGTGGGGTTTTTTTCACTGCCGCATCCGGCAGAACTGCACTTGCTGCACCCGACAGCAAGCCTCATACACAATGCATGGGCTTGCTGGGTCTGGACTGCAAGTCAACTGTTATGGCCACTTTACACGCGGCTACATTTCTAGCTTATCCACAGGTAACTTACTGGCTGCAGTGAAATCATGGAGACATGGTTCTATCTTGTTGCTGTGTACAAATGGAATAATGTCTCCATGATTTCACTGCAGCCAGTAAGTTACCTGTGGATAAGCTAGAAATGTAGCCGCGTGTAAAGTGGCCATTAGGCAGCTATTCCGGCATATGCGGCGCCATCTGCCGGATGGGCCGCAAACATCAGCAAAACGCTGATGTGAAAGCAGCCGAAGTCAGGCAGTGACTGTGAAATTCTGGCAGTTTCAGCCATTGAGAGCACAGGAATACAAAGGTGGAGGCTTTTTGCTCCTGCATGCAGAGATTAGGCTTCACACACAATGTTATTTAGTTGATGAAACCAGGTGCATAGGCAGAGTGTTTGCAGACTCTGTGTGAGCTGATCTGGCTTTACAATTATAGCAGGAAACATATTTTTTCCTGGCTGTAAGCTGTTTACTGGTCCTGGTGATAGGCCCTGATTTTACTATTCTGACTCTTCAATGCAGTGCAAGTATAGGTGCCAGAAGTATCATCCCATCTGATATTCATATTGACTGTTGTACTCATATGCAAGCATTTTCAGATGGATTAATTCAACCACACTGACTTGAAGAAAGAGTCCAAGAGAAATGGAGATTATTTTTACTTAAATCTTATATTTGATTACAATGCAATAGGTAAAAAGAGTGATTCTGTAGATAGTAGTAAAACATGTCCATGCTAAGATGGCAGAAAAACCACTAGATTGGGAAGATGGAAGAAGTAAAACTGACATCACAGAGCTACAGGGAGAGGAAAGGGACAAAATACCAAAGGCAGCACTTCGACCTAGCAACATAGAAAAAAGCAATGTTCCGGGTCCTGAGGGGAAGATGTCCAATCGCTGCAAGGACCTTAATCATCTGATTGGCCGGTAGCGATCAGCTGATGTGTCACGTGACAGCATCTGCTGATCATGACGTGACATCATCAGCTGATTGGTTTAAACCGCCCGCCAAAACTGATTGACGGGTGGACGGATTAAACCAATCAGCTGATGTGTCATGTGACTACAGGCCCATCATGTCACATTGGGGGAGGAGCACAGTATTCTTCCTCCTGTGTGTGACATCACGTCATGCTAGTCCCCCAGCGTCCGTGAATGCGCATTCCAGCACCTTAGTGCGTGCTTTCTCGCATAGGCGCATTATATTAAGTGCAAAGAATTGACATGCTCATTCTTTTTAGGCACGCTCTTTCTCACATAGAAGTGCAGCCGAAAAAAGTGCAGTGTCTGAATGGCAAAAGTGAATTTCCATTCCCTCTGTCAGGAAACAGAGACGCAGATGCGCTTTTGCAGGAAAAGTGTGTGTGAAAAACAGTGGGAAATACTCTGTGTGTGAACGTAGCCTTAAGAATTGAAACCATTTTTCTACAAAGCCTCCTCATTTCAGGAAGTAATTGGATAAAGTAATTGTACCATAAATAAAATGATCATCTTTAATACTACTGTAGAGGATCCTTTGCAGACAATGACTGCCTGAAGTCTGGAAGCCATGGATGTCACCAAATGCTGGATTTCCTCCTTTGTGATGTTTTCCCAGCCTTTACTGCAGCTGACTTCAGTCTTTGCTTATTTGTGGGTCTTTCTACCATAAATTTTGTCTTAGGAGCCTGAGGCTGTTAACTAGTTACATCCCACTGTTAATCTCTGACAGATTTTACGTGTGCCAGCATGGGGGTTCACCATTAACCGCTTCCAAAGGTGTGCCCATGATAGGATGCCAATGGGTTGTTATGACAGCTAGGCGTCAGCTAATGAACCCTGTGTCTGTCATTACGATCCTCTGTTAACACCGGCTGCTAGCCGACATTCATAGATTGTGAATTTTGCTATACAGAGCAGTGCTGATGCCCTGTCTTGCATAGCACAATGATCGCAGCATCAAGTCCCTTAAGGGTACTATGGTGCAGAAGACAAATTCTTCAAGAGGGTACTACTAAAATATAACTTTTATTCACTATAATTAAAAATCAGGATTGTGTGTCCTTTTTCTGTATGTACATACAACAACACATATGAACTGGGAGGGGAATGAACAATAACCCAGTGCTCACCCTACTATCAACCTGCCTACCAATGGAGTTTTATACACCTTAAAAAGTATATGGTGTCCCCCATACCTTGGCGGCTGGACCCGGTGTCTCTATTTCACTACCCAGGGTCCAGTCAGCAAAAAATTACACACATCCATCCACTGTTCCCACTTAACCAAAGGTTTCACAAAAAATAAAAGTTGCAGAGTCCGGGTCTATCCCTGGTACTCAGAGGTCAGTGCACACATGGTTACAATATTTGCTCCCTCCTGTTTTTTATGAGTGAAAAAATGATCCCAATAGTGTCCTTTATCTGTGTAGATATGATATTTAGTTTAGGCAGTTTACACTGTATGACTTACAATAGTCATTTTACACTAGGTCACAGTATAAGCCCTTTAAGAATCAAATATCCCACACACAACAACTTGGGACCACATTTGATATGGAAAGGGATAGTCCCGGAATAGTACAACAATAATGTTGGAGATTGTAAATCACCCACTTCCACACTTATAGTAACCCACCATACACATGTGTAAAATGTCAAGGTAGTTCTTCATAGACATCCTCTTTGTTAATGGTATTGTGGAGCATGGATAGACTTAGTAGTAGTGGATAATAGTTCATGTAATCACTGCACATGTACAAGTTGAAAATATGCTTTAAGTGAGTCTTTATTTATAGTGACCGGTGAAGCGACAGACAATGACGTTTCGGCCAAGTATTGGCCTTGATCACATAGTCGCTGGAAGAGATAGAAATATATACAATAAGATGTTGTCCTATTTACAGGTTATTTAGAATATATGTGCATAAACTATAAATATATATATACATATACAATGCAGTAGGAAGACATATCAAAAAGCCACATGAAACAGTTTAGCATTGCCATAGGATAACCATTGAATATTATGTAGAGTCTTAACAGGCAAAGGAAGGATAGGAAAAGAGCAAAAGATGTTACAATAGTATGTGAGATGTTGCTTAAGATAGCTGAATATTGACATACCCTTATTAGTTGTGCATCATAGTAAAACAGTTACCGTATGTCCCTATGGTATGAGTAGGAGACGGTCATGTGGTATAATATACCCTTTTGGAGATGATAAAAGGTTATAAGCCATGGTGAAGCTGTCCATATAAGGTGGTGTTGATTAAGGATGTAATTAACTAGATGGGAGCCCGATTCTAAAAAATCGGGTAGTCTAGAATCCATATATAGTTTATTTACTAATAGTTACGGGAGTGCGGTGAAAAGAATTGTGTGTATACAGGCTGCTCTGTGGGTAGCACAGTATACAGCGGCTCTGTGGCTAGCACAGTATACAGCGGCTCTGTGGCTAGCACAGCATACAGCGGCTCTGTGGCTAGCACAGTATAAAGCGGCTCTGTGGCTAGCACAGTATACAGCGGCTCAGTGGCCAGCACTGCGCGGTGGCTCGGTGGCCAGCACTGCGCGGTGGCTCGGTGGCCAGCACTGCGCGGTGGCCAGCACTGCGCGGTGGCTCGGTGGCCAGCACTGCGCGGTGGCTCGGTGGCCAGCACTGCGCGGTGGCTCGGTGGCCAGCACTGCGCGGTGGCTCGGTGGCCAGCACTGCGCGGTGGCGCTGGGGGGCAGGGGAGAGCGGAGGCTGGGGGGCAGGGAGAGGGGAGGCTGGGGGGCAGGGGAGAGGGGAGGCTGGGGGGCAGGGCAGAGGGGAGGCTGGGGGCAGGGCAAGGGGAGGCTGGGGGGCACGGCAGAGGGGAGGCTGGGGGGCACGGCAGAGGGGAGGCTGGGGGCACGGCAGAGGGGAGGCTGGGGGGCACGGCAGAGGGGAGGCTGGGGGGCACAGCAGAGGGGAGGCTGGGGGGCACAGCAGAGGGGAGGCTGGGGGGGCACAGCAGAGGGGAGTGGAGGCTGGGGGGCAGAACACTCACCGGGGCTGTCGGCGGTCAGCTGGGCTGTCGGCGGTCAGCTGGGCTGTCGGCGGTCAGCGGCAGTGGTGGCGGCGGTTCCGGAGGGGCCAGCTCCCTGATGGAGGAGAGTGAGCGGGTGTGTGCGGTGAGCGGCAGGAGTGGGAGCGGTGCCGGCGGAGGCCGCACACCGGAGTGTGGGCCGGGCCCACACCGGGCAGTGTGCGGGGCCGGTGGCGAGAGTGGGCGGTGAGCTGCAGGGCTGTGGGCGGTGCCGGGGGAGGGCGGATGGGCGCAGACGGGGCTCAGTGCGGGGCCGGTGGCGGGAACGGCAGGAGTGGGAGCGGTGCCGGCGGAGGCCGCACACCGGAGTGTTGGCCGGGCCCACACCGGGCAGTGTGCGGGGCCGGTGGCGAGAGTGGGCGGTGAGCTGCAGGGCTGTGGGCGGTGCCGGGGGAGGGCGGATGGGCGCAGACGGGGCTCAGTGCGGGGCCGGTGGCGGGATAGTGGTGAGTGGTGGCGCTTTAGCGCCCACCGTGAGCCGCTGTGCCGTTTTGACAGCGGCTCGCGGTGAGCGCTACGCGCTCACCGCTCGTGGGTCTGCTACTTCTGGTTCCGGTGTTTTACACAGGGCACAGGCCATCACGGAAGTTGGCTGGATTGCCCGGAAGTGGCCTTCGGGTTTTACATATAAGATCATAGGTTACCAGTGTCGCTAGTGTAGGTTGGATGAGGTTACTACATCAGTTGTGTTGCCAAGTAGAGTTAGGCTAGGGTCAGACTTGCATCTGGCCCTAGCCTGGCGCATCCGGCAGAAACTTAGAAAATTTCTGCCTCAGGTACTATAACAGAGTCTTAAAATGAAAAATTTACAAAAACCACTGAAAAATGGTGAAAAACAAGGTGCAGTCTATAAGGCACTAGTACATCCGCCGCAGGCTGTAAAAAGTTTGTCACAACCAGTCCTGTGACTTTGGTCCATTTTTAAATGAAATGGGGGAAAATCCAGGGAAGATGTCAAGAGTCTATACAGTGAAGTCTCTGCAAGCTCCGGGGTTTCAAATGGGTTTAAGCCCTTTCAAAAAGTTCAGTAAATTATAGACATATGGTAACTTGCTATCTAACTTATGGAGACAGCTAAGTAGGTGAGGAGATTGTAGCCACATCCCTCCTCTAGGAAATATGCAAATTTGAACTTCAGTAAGGAAGTGGAATAACTCTAGTGCCACATTTAAGCAGCTCCTCAAAGTCATAATCGCTTTCCAACAAGCTTTTAAATATGACTAAGGGATTTGTGCCAGATCAGAACCCCAAACTACAGAGGGAGAGTTACCCCGAAACGCAGCGTCACTAGATAGACTTTGATTAGGGAATCTTTAAAATCTTAAAATGATAATAGTTTTGCCTAGCAACAAGTTTAATTTCTATTCTTCAGTATAAAGGCACAATGTCAGTCAATAAAACTAGTTAAAACTATGAAACACTGAGAGCCAATGAAATAACAGCTGTGGTAACTACGGCAACTGTGCTGATGTCATAAATTCATACAGCTATGTCAGAAGATTCTGAAATAACAGAGCAGATGGACGGTCGTATGAAGAGGCGCCATACTTGACGTGTCTGGAGACCTGGCGCTTCATCACTCCAACATATGTAAGGGAGGAAGGGGGGACATCCGCCTAGCCAGCCAGATCAGCCATACCGCCTAACCAGCCAGATCAGCCATACTGCCTAGCCAGCCAGATCAGCCATACTGCCTAGCCAGCCAGATCAGCCACACCACCCAGCAGCCAGATCAGCCCGAATAACCCTAGCGATCAATGGGGTGACAGATGTTGCAGCCAGATCTCCCTCACGTCCAGTACTAGCCGTCTTCACCTTTATATGTACGGCCTGGAGAGGTCGCATTAGGCTTACTCCATATGGTGCTCGGACAGGGCACCTGCTTTGACCTTCATTACTGTCTGTTTTCTGCTGATACAACCTATGTGACTATATGATGTCACTGCTGTCATATCTATAGTGGTTGTATATTATGTCTCACTGTAAATATGATACAATGTACAAATTCATATACAATTGTGTTGGCATTAACCTTCTAAGCCCAAGGGAAGGGCAGTCCTCCAGCCATGGTTCCCTAGAGGTTTCCTCCACAGGGGGTTTTTCCTCTCCTGAGTGCTGAAGGATGATTCTTCGTGAGTCGGAGGTTTGCCATTTTCGGTGTCTTTTTCATAGTAATTGGCTGATTCTAAATTTCAGACACTGAATAAAATAATAATCTGATTTGTAATAAAATTTGGTCTATTTTACATCCAATAAAAGTTTTTTGTGTGTTTCTTTCACAATCTTGTGTTGATCTGAATACCTATGATAAAGTCAATAAAGAGTTGGTGTCTTGTATTAAGTGTAATACAAATGTAAAAATAAGGAAAAAGTGAAACATAGATATGAACAGTATAGAAAAGGTTCATTAGTCATTTTATTTATGGTAATGGGAACCCAGCCTGGTATAAAAAAAATGAAATAAATATACATTCTGATAACTATTAGTGGACTCATGAGTCCAAGTGTATTGAATCGTCGCCACACAATATGACTCACCGCTGAGCTTGAACTGAGGGGTGTGAGATCCCAGCAGGGAGGAGGGATGGTGAGGATTGTCAGTAGGCAGATAGGCAGAGTATAAACTTTCACAAAGGAATTATACAGACATTCTGATATGGTTTTCAAAGCAAACACAACATCAGAGTTGATAATAAGCTCTAAAGGTGCAGTCACACATAACGATCGCTCCAACGATCCCGACAGCGATAACGACCTGCCGGGATCGCTGGAGTGTCGTTACCTGATCGCTGGGGAGCTGTCAAACAGGCAGATCTCCCCAGCGATCAGGCCCTGGGAGCCACCTCCACATCGCTCCCTGCTTAGCGCTGTCTTGGCAGAGCAGGGAGAACGCTGGTAACTATGATAAACAGCGCGGTATCCGGGCAGCGCACGCTGCTTGGATACCCGCTGTTTATCATAGTTACCTTTGTTCTCCCTGCTTACAGGCAGTGCTAAGCAGGGAGAACGCTGGTAACCATGGTAAATGCCGGGTATCTAGGCAGCGCGCGCTGCCTAGATACCGGTGTTTACCATAGTAACCAGCCCTGTGAGGTCACAGATCGCTGGTTTCTCGCTGTCACACGCAGCAGGATCAAAAAATGACCCAGAGCACTTTGCAGCGATCAGCGACCTCATAGCAGGGGCCTCATCGCTGCTAAGTGTCACACATAACGACATCGCTGGAGAGATCGTTGTAACGTCACAGTTACAACGATCTCTCTAACGATATCGTTATGTGTGACTGGGGCTTAAGACATTTGTTTACTAATGTATGCAGTTTGTATTGGGAAATATCTGATTTAAACAAGTGATTCAACAAAGACTGCAGAAACTGACATACACACAGGTAATCAATACAATACAATGAAGAAAAATACCACAGTCAAATACAAAACAATTACATAAATATAAATCATAAAAACATTGACAAATTATTCCTGTCATATTATCTTAACCAGGGGCTGGCTGGCAAATGTTGGCCTAGGGGGCAATCTCGCAGCAGTGGCCCATGAGTTGTGGTGGCCAATTTTAACCTGAAAAGTATAGAAAGTTTGGTACACAAAGAAGAATGTTGAAGTATTAGAACAAATGTCCACGTTAATAGATGTCCAATTCATATACATGAAAAATAGACCAACGTTTTGGCCTACAAATGGTGTTTGTCAAGGTTTATCTTAAAAGGATGCTTGCTGAGAGAAATAATCTACTATATAATTCCTTATCGTGTCTTTCTTTTGTAAGGGAATCCTGCGTCGCTGATTGGCCGCGGCCGACGCGACCGATCAGCGACGCGGCATTTCTATTACAGAGAGACAGACAGGCGCAGTCCGGCCCACCTCCACCGGTTTCCCACCAGCAGCTCCCTCGCTCTATAGCTCCCGCTTCCCAGCTGCCGCTCACCCTCCACTCACCCCAGCATTCCTCCTCTTCTCCTTGCTGCATTGACGTCCAGAAAGGCCGCGGGAGGCAGGGTTAACAGAGGGAGTGTCATTATGGGCGTGACCAAGGACACGCCCACAACATTAGCGCGGTGTGCTCTGTCACGCCCATTATGACACCCCTCTGTTAACCCTGCCCCCTGTGGCCTTTGATTACTGGACATCAATGCAGCAAGAAGGAAAAGAGGAGGAAGAGGAGAAAGAGGAAGAGGCAGAATGCTGGGGTGAGCGGAGTGTGCTCCATCCTGCTATTCACCCCCAACTACCCCTCCTCTCCCCTCTCACCCCACACTGCCCCCACTGAACCCACACTGCCCCACTGAACTTAACTGCCTTCACTGAACCCACACTGCCCCCTCTCACCCCACACTGCCACCACTGAACCCACACTACCCCCACCGAACTCACACTTCCTCCACTGAATCCACACTGCCCCCTCTCACCCCACACTGCCCCCACTGAACCCACACTGCCCCCACTGAACTCACACTGCCTCCACTGAACCCACACTGCCCCCTCAGACCCCACACTGCCCCCACTGAACCCACACTGCCCCCACTGAACTTACACTGTCTCTACTGAACCCACACTGGCCCGTCTCACCCCACACTGCCCCCACAGAACCCACACTGCCCCCACTGAACTCACACTGCCTCCACTGAAGCCACATTGCCCCCTCTCACCCCACACTGCCCCCATTGAACTCACACTGCCTCCACTGAACCCACACTGCACCCTCTCTTCCCACACTGCCCCCACTGAACCCATGCTGCCCCCACTGAACCCACATTGCCCCCACTGAACCCCACTCTCCCCCGCTCAGCACTCAGTCACCCCCGCTCAGCACCCAGTCACTTCCACTCAGCACCCAGTCACCCGCTCAGCACCGAGTCATCCCCACTCAGCACCCAGTTACCCATCTCAGCACCCAGTCACCCCTGCTCAGCACCCACTCACCCGCTCAACGCCCATCCACCCCCGCTCAGCACCCACTCACCCCTGCTCAACACCGCTGTACACGGACACCACTGAACACCAACACTGCTGTACACAGATACTGCTGTACTCCGACATCACTGAACACAACCACGCTGTACACCGACACTGCTGAACACCAACACTGCTATACAGCGACACCACTGAACACCCTCATCGCTGTACACCGACACTGCTGAACACCAACACTACTGAACACTGACATTGCTGTACACCAACACCACTGAACACTGACACTGCTGTACACTGACACCGCTGCACACCGACACCACTGCACACCGACACCACTGAACTCCACAGCGCTGAACACCAACACCGCTGCACACTGATACGTTGCACACCAACACCACTGAACACCGACATTGCTGTACACCAACACCACTGAACACCGACACTGCTGTACACCGACACTGCTGTAACAACACCTGCTGTACACTGACACTGCTGCGCACCAACAGCGCTGAACTCCGAAAGAGCTGCACACCGACACCACTGTACACTGGCATCGCTGTACACCGACACCGCTGCCGCCACGACCAATCAGCGATATTGTCGCGGGATTTAAACCCAACTTCGCATTGCATTATTTTTAAATCTTCATAAATAAACTACGGTACATACATATTCTAGAATACCGATGCGTTAGAATCAGGCGACCATCTAGTATCATATAGATATTTCCTTTTATTAGAATGAAATCCAGAGATGTGCCACAATGAACTGTCAAAAAGGGGCTTATATATAAGGTACTAGGGTCAGGGGACACTGCCCGTCACCTGACGGGACCTGTGGCTGCTGGATTGGGGCACTGTGTGCGGAGGCGCAAGCAAGGAAGAGGTGGTTAGGCAGCACTGAGAGAGTGAGCAACCCGAGAAGGAAGAAACATAAAGGGGGCATCTTAGATAAGCCATCCCGATTGCTGAGGACTACCCGGACTGAGATTGTGCAAGGACAGTACCTTGCAACACCGTCAAGTGAAAAGCTAAGTAAACCGGGTTTAGAACTCAGAACTGTGTGTGAGACTATTCATTTCCCACCTGAGGAGCGGAAGACTGCTAAGCCGCGCTAGGCCGTAGAGACCTGCCTGTGAGATGCCCTGATCCCTCTCTCCGGCCAGACCTGCGCCGCTGGCCCACCACTACAAACTCTTCTGCACCGGTTGCCCTGGGGACCCTCTCTATCCGTTGGGAGCAAAACCACCACAGATGCAATCCCATAGTCCCCAGAGGACCCACACTGCAGCGTCGGCCACTCATAGCCGAATACCACGGTGACATCACGACAACCAACTCCCTAAACCTGTTAACTCCCACTTTTGAACATTTTATTGACTGCTCTCGGGGCCACAGACCGGGTCACGCCAATGTGACATCCCATCCCCCGACGACATCATCAACCTGGCTCCGAGTACCCCCGACTCCCATGAAGCGCGTCAGTATCATGTGATTATTTTTCGTTACTTCCCCATGAATAGCAGCATTTTCATCTATTACAGCATTCATGATATTTCACATATACATCCCTACTTTGTTATTTACATGTTATACAATTCTACTGCTATCACTGAGTTTTAAATGCACCTATTTTTATTTAATTTCCTAACCTAAAACATTAACAACATAGTATATAATCACACACTTTCTACAATCACACGATGCAATAGAAATGGGCCCTCATCTAATGTTAGTAACTTGTATGCACTAATATACATGGTACGAATCTAGAATAAGGTTATGTTCACAAACTGCATTTTGCTGCGTTTTTGTGCTTTGTTTTTTACTATGGCTTTGTGCAAATCTATGTTAATCTAAACTTGCATTTTAGATTGTGATTCCAGAAAAAGCTGTCCACACACATTAGTTTTATTTCTTAGCAGAAATTGAAACATGGCACAGGTTTTTGCTGAATTTTGAAAAGAATGAGCATGTCAATTCTTTTCCTAGGTTTGGCTTCGTTTTTTCATAGAAAGCTATGAACAAGTGCAGAAATGCAGCAAAAATGCAACATAAATGTGACACGCCCCCCAGGGCGGTGGGATACTTGGAACCGGGCTACGGTACTGCTGGGCAATCACAGGGGTCAAGACCTGGCTCCGTGACCCTGGCGGTGTCAATAAAAATTCAGTAGTTAAGGTTTTGGGGGTTGAAGTCGTGATGCCACCCATGATGTTTGGCTATTGATGGCTGATGCTGCCGTGCGGGACCTCTGGGGATGATGGAATCGCAGCTAAAGTGGTATCGCTCCCCATGGGTGGAGCGTTTCCCCAGGGCAACCGGTACTGTCTATGGCGGTGGTAGGCCATTGGGGTGCAGGACTGAGGGCGCGGAATAACCAACAGACACACAGTACATAGTCTCCTCTACCTTTATTGGTAGTTGAAGGTTCAGACCAGAACACTGACCACAGGTGATGTTGTGAGTCCGGACAGCCTGAAAGGAAGTTGGGGATCTCCTCACACAGTGAGTTCTGAGGCCTCCCTGCTGCGCTCCTCTTTGCTGGTCTTGGCCACCTGTAGCTAAGCTGCGACCCTTTCTTCCTGCTGGTGAGTCTATTACCCATATGGCAGGCAGCCTGAGCCCTTCTCTGGTACCACTTCTCTGGCGGTTATCCCTGTGCTCTCGAGTGCTGCTGTGCCTCCAGATGCTTTGCTGTGGCTGGGAGACGTGGAGTCTCTTGTCCTACGGTTTTGGCTGCTGGGTCTTTAGTTTCAGAGTAGAGTTTCTGCCCTGGGGTGAGCCGGCAACTGGCTCCGCTCCCCAGGCTCTCTCCTCCCCTTTCTCAGACCCTCTCCAACAGGTCCCTCACGCTTGCTGTTATCTATCCTGGAACGAGCTCCTCCGACTCCAGTCCCCAGGACGTCTGAACTGTTCTTCCTCTCAGACTGAATACTCCTCACTCACTGGAACTCAAAAACTAACCCTCTAAGAAATTTGTTGTTTACAATCAAAATATCAGATTTTGCTGTATTTTTGCTGCAGTGGTGATGTTAGGTTACGTTCACACACTGCGTATTTGCAGCGTTTTTTTGAGGATCTGTAAATCCAGTGAAATGCAGCGCCGTTTGGCTTCCCAGCCAAGGCAATGCATTTCCCGATTTAGCGTTCAGACTCTCCGTCTTTTTGAGGATCCTGTATTGTGTAGACCTAGCGCTACCTTCTTTATATCATGGCTTATTGATCTCCCAATGTACCCCAATATGTTAGTATTTAAATAACCAGCTGATGCACTGACGTTATAACCCTTTTTAGGGAATTTTATTCTAATTTTTTTTATCATATATACAGTAGTACTCTTAAAACATTCAAAAACATTAAAACTCTTAAAAATCATACAATCCTAGGTACATGATGTATTGCTCGGATTTGCATGCATTAATCTCATTTCCGTTATTTGAGCAATAATGTGGACTATTAGGTCCCTCTGTGGAGCATTGGGGTGGTGATGGTGGAGTACACCTCCTGCTGCTGGCGTCTTCTTTTAGAGAGTCAATGTTCCTGGACAATATGGATAGTATGCACGTGTTCTGAAAATAACATTTGAATCAATATGGTTTCTGCTGACTAATATTCTGTATGATTAATGTTATACTGAAGGGTCTTACCATCATAGATGTGGCTAACCGGGTTTCTTGCTTGTCAGGTTATTTTTGGGGCTGTGCTTGGACTCCATGAAAAGATATATTGTGGATCTTGTAAAACAACTTACTGGTATCCCTTCATTTTATTAGTATTTAGTTGAGAGTTTACCAGGTGATTGCGTATCGTGGTTACTTCATTCAGTTGTCTATTTGTGCAGATTTTCACATGTGTGAGTAGGTGCTTGCTGTGAACTTAGTCAATACTCTGTGGAAAATAGGATATTGTTTATATTATCAGTATTGCCCTGTATTAGACGTGTTTTTCATGTCAGCTCTTGATAGCATTATACACATAATTACTTTTTAGCAGATATATGACTAGTGTATATACAGAGCCGTGATGGTACTAGTGTATATACAGAGCTCTCTGTTTCTCTCACTCTGTGTATACAAGATATACAGCCGGCAGTCTCTGCATATGGCCAGCAGTCTCTGTGTATGCGTCCTGCACAGTCTCCAATGCGTATACATCACGCATGTCACGTCCTACTGACGGACCCCACACGTGGACCCACTGGACCGCGTAAAGCGGATGCTGATACCTGGTTGATAGAGAGGCGGACCAGTACGGTCGAGTTAACGGGTTTATCGAACGGAACAGAATAGAACCCACGCCCCAGGGGAGGGCCACACGGCCACCGCACCGGAACACCAGCGAGGGAGACCCCGGAGCACTTGACCCCTATACAGGGATACCGCTGGGACCAGCCTCGAAGGGGCCACTGAAGCGGACACGTGTGTTAAACCGACCCAAGGCGACGTGGAAACAATACAGCAACCGGGTAAGATAGAACACAGAGAACCGGAAACACAGAGAACCCGGAGCAGGACCTGAATCAGCAATTCAGCTTGGAAGGGATCCAGGAGGGTGACCCGGAACATGGGAGTCAGCAAGGAGCCGGTAAGGCGGAGATCTGTAGGAGGAAACACACAGAAATCAGTTAACCAGCAAAACAAGGAACAACCTGACCAGACCAGGATTAGCCACTTCAATAGGTAGAAGTTGCCCTGGCAAAGACTGACAGGAACAGGAAGCTTATATATCAGCAGGGCGGTCCTGATTGGCAGGACACAGAGGCTAGGCGATTGGCTGAGGGGAGGAGCATGCTCTCTGCAGTCTCTTCAGAAGAAACAGGTTTGGAGATGTTGTTTCATGTGCTCAAGCAGTAGCCATGGAATTTGAGGAGCTGAGTGGCGCTACTCCAGCAGAGGGCGCTGGAACGTGGGTGCCAGGCGGGGAGGTCTTCTCTGGCTGCTGAGGGTGCAGGGAGAGGTCGCTGGAACGCTGCAGCAGACCCCCGGGTGGTGACACCGCAGCAGTCACTAATGTGCATACATGCTCCCACCTAGTCAGAATCCTACTCCACAGTGATGAGGGGCAATACCCCGAAACAGCTGTCCATGGATGGATACCTGGCTCTGTTAATTCCCTTGTCATATCCTTAACTTGTAACTGAGTGGGATATTGACTAAAAGGGCCACTTAATATGGTGGTTATGGTGGTCTCTGCAAGGATTCCACCCCAGGGCTAGGTCCTTCCCTGGAGGGATATTTGGCTAGTCCCATGTTTGAGACTTTTAATCGAGGCTCGACGGACTCCATTTGCATATTCAAATTTCCAGGGGGCAATGTATCATGGATTTCACTGTGTTTGAGCGCTTTAGCCGGCTGCCCGCAGTGTTTTCCTTGACTGGTCTCCCTGAGATCAGTGAGTGCTTTGTGATGTTGGTCTGCCAGGCATTGCTCCCACCTAGCCAGAATCCTACTCCACACTGATGAGGGGCAATACCCCGAAACAGCTGTCTGCGGATGGATACCTGACTCTGTTAATTCCCTTGTCATATCCTTAACTTGTAACTGATTGGGATATTGACTAAAAGGGCCACTTAATATGGTGGTTATGGTGATCTCCGCAAGGATTCCACCCCAGGGCTAGGTCCTTCCCTGGAGGGATATCTGGCTAGTCCCGTGTTTGAGACTCTTAATCGAGGCTCGATGGACTCCATTTGCATATAGTAATGTGTATACGTCTCTCAGCAGTCTCCAATGTACATAGGTCCCGCAGCAGTCTCCACTGTGCATAGGTCCCGCAGCCGTCTCCATTGTGTATACGGGCAGCAGCAGTCTCTGTTGTGTATGCTCTATTGTGTGTATAGCCCGCAGCTGTCTCCATTGTCTATACGGCCAGCAGCCATCTCCATTGTCTATACGGCCCGCAGCCATCTTCATTGTGTATTCTCAATTGTGTATACAGCTATTGTGTATTCAGCCCACAGCAGTCTCAAGTGTGGATGTGTGTAATACATAATAGAGAGAGTAAAAAAAAAAGCCTGATGTGGTGCTTCGCCATATTTTTGGTCTGCAAGGTACAACTAAGCAGCTGGGTGCTGGAATCCTCAGTGTTGGGTAGCCCAAGTGTACAATTTTCTCCACCCCCCCCCCCCCCCCCGCTGCAAATTGCAGTCCGCAGCCGCCCTAGCATTGGCGCATTCATTGGAAGCGCCATTTCTGGTGTTGTATCGAACTGTTCCATTATTAATTGTTAGGAAATAGTGAATAATACACACTACACAGAGAAAAATCATTTTATTAGAACAAAAAAATACAAACACATATCTCAACTCCATCTTTATTACTCCCATATTCCCCTTCATGATCTTCATCCAGAGTCTGCAGGGAGAGAACAAGCGTCCTCTGACTGCAGTAAATTATTTCTTGAAATATTACAAAAAAAATACAATGTGGCGCTTTGCCGTATATTTGGTTGCCAGCCAGGTACAACTAGGCAGCTGGTGGTGGTCCGCAGCCCGTAGCTGCCTAGTTGAACCTGGCTAGCAACCAAAAATACAGTGAAGTACCACGTCATTTTTTTCAAAAGTATTTCAAATAATAAAAAAAAAATGTGGAACTTCGATATTGGGGTTATTTAGATTGGAAAAACGAAGGCTTAGGGGTGATCTTATAATAATGTATAAATATATGAGGGGACAGTACACAGACCTTTTTAATGATCTCTTTACTCTTAGGCCTGAGACGGGGACAAGGGGGCATCCTCTACATCTGGCGGAAAGAAGGTTTAATCATAATCACAGACGTGGATTCTTTACTGTAAGAGCAGTGAGAATGTGGAACTCTCTGCCACATGATGTTGTAATGAGTGAGTCACTACTAACATTTAAGAAGGGCCTGGATGCCTTTCTTGAATACTATAATATTACCAGTTATATATACTAGATTCTTTGATATGGCGTTGATCCAGGGAACTAGTCTGATTGCCATATCTGGAGTCAGGAAGGAATTTTTTTCCCCCAATGTGGAGCTTAGTGTTGCCACATGGTTTTTTTTTGCCTTCCTATGGCTATGGGTTGAACTAGATGGACTTAAAGTCTTCCTTCTACCTTAAAAACTATGTTACTATGATATATTTTTATTATGCAGCCAGGTACAACTAGGCAGCTGGGGGCTGGAATCCTCAACGTGGGGAGGCCAAGCATTCTGCCCCCACTCAGTGAATTGCAGCCCGCAGATGCATAGAAGCACCATTTTCTAGTACTGTACCCGACTCTTCCTGCAACCTTTCTGTGTTGGCAAGTGTGGAAATAGTTTTTGGCATTGATGCCAGCTGGGTAATGTCCGCTGGCATCAAGCCCAGAGGTTAGTAATGTTAAGGTGTCAATCAGATACCAGACATTACTAACCAAGTCAGTGAGGACACAAATAACCACGCCAATAAGTATTTTATTTGAAAATAAACATTCCTCTTTCAAATACATTTTTTAAATATTACCATTCCACCAAAAAAATTATGTCCATTGAAGTCCCATGAGTGTCCCCCAAAGTCAAAAATCTGCCAGCATTTGGAGTGCATGCTTAGTGATTGCATTCTCCATACACTGGAACAGAGGGGAACTGCTCAACTTCACTGCAGTGACTGATGGTGATGTCACAAAGATTACTAGAGTTTGGAC
Source organism: Allobates femoralis (assembly GCA_033576535.1). Lineage (NCBI taxonomy): Eukaryota > Metazoa > Chordata > Amphibia > Anura > Aromobatidae > Allobates > Allobates femoralis. The sequence continues at coordinate 67,834,299 of JARQOC010000011.1, forward strand.
TTGCGGGGTCACACAGGGGCTGTCCTGCATATTTAAACTCCAGTGCCCTCAGTGAAATTACCACACTTCACAAGAAGAAGACTGGGAGAGAGGAGCCATGTGCAGAGAATCCTGCGGCTCGTGCATGGATAGATGAATAGAAGGGTAGATGCCTGTAGTAGGGCAGAGCACAGTGCGCCTGCGCAAGCTGGGAAGGCATTTGCGTAGGTGCAGGCGATGGGAAAATGGGACATGGATAATGCAGGAGGCGTTTTCCACATCATTCAATCATTCAGAAGAAAATGCAGTTGGACAGCTAGGAGAGGAGGGATGGATGGCAGGAGAGGTGCGATGGACGGAGAGAAGAAGCGGGATGGACAGAGAGAAGTGGGATGGACCAATCTGCATGCAAGCCTATCGCACCTGAAACAAATAATTGCAGGAGATTTTTATAAGTTGTTCGGTGTATAAGGGCAGTCAGGGCATAATAGCCACCTTCTTAGAATGCAGCATAGGCGCTGCTGAAGGGGGCGATTTTAATTTAATACACAAAAATCTGGTGACAGGTTCACTTTAAAACAAACAAGTGCACATAATTGGCATCATGTCCAGAACGAACCAAACTATATTCCGCACTGCGAATCCTGTAAAAGTAATTTTATAAGAGACACCAAAAATCTAAACAACAATGGTAGAAAGGATAATGACAAACTGTCCTGCAAAACACGACACCAACATGGCTCACCCTGCAAAAAAATGTAAAAAGTTACAACTCTCCAAATACGGAGATGTAAAAACTATTTTTTCTGTCAAATATTGTTTTTAGTGTGTAAAAGTAGCAAAGCATAAAAAAGTATGTACAGTTCATGAGACTTGCACTTTGTCAGGAAATAAAAAAGTTTAAAAATACTCCATGTGAGCAGCAAAGAAGATTTCCTACAGAAATGAATAGGAAGAGTTTTCCCTCTTGATTTTTAGGATTATTTTTAGAGGGATCTGCTTTAAAAACATGTTATATAAAACCTGAGTGTGCACGCAGTCCTAGATCTGTCCTGGCAGCAGTCACTGGGCTCTACAAGAGAACTGACAGGCAGAGGTGTCAGTATAGAGGGATCACATGTGTCAGTATAGAGGATCACATGTGTCAGTAGAGGGATCACATGTGTCAGTATAGAGGGATCACATGTGTCAGTATAGAGGGATCACATGTGTCAGTATAGAGGGATCACATGTGTCAGTATAGTGGGATCACATTGGTCAGTATAGAGGGATCACATGTGTCAGTATAGTGGGATCACATGTGTCAGTATAGAGGGATCACATGTGTCAGTATAGTGGGATCACATGTGTCAGTATAGAGGGATCGCATGTGTCAGCATAGAGGAATCACATTTGTGTCGGTATAGAGGGATCACGTGTCAGTATAGAGGGATCACATGTGTCAGTATAGAGGGATCACGTGTCAGTATAGTGGGATCACAGTGTCAGTATAGAATGATCGCATGTGTCAGCATAGAGGGAACACATTTGTGTCGGTATAGAGGGATCACGTGTCAGTATAGAGGGATCACATGTGTCAGTAAAGAGGGATCACATGTGTCAGTATAGTGGGATCACAAGTGTCAGTATAGAGGGATCACATGTGTTAGTATAGAGGGATTAGATGTCAGTATATAGAGGGATCAGATGTGTCAGTATATAGAGAGATTATGTGTCAGTATAGAGGGATCACATGTGTCAGTATAGAGGGATCACATGTGTCAGTATAGAGGGATCACATGTGTCAGTATAGAGGGATCACATGTCAGTATAGAGGGATCAATGTGTTAGTATAGAAGGATCACAGGTCAGAGGCATCACGTGTCATTATAGAGGGATCAATGTGTCAGTTTAGAGGGATCACGTGAGTCAGTATATAGAGGGATCACATGTGTCAGTTTAGAGGGATCACATGAGTCAGCATATAGAGGGATCACATGTGTCAGTTTAGAGGGATCACGTGTCAGTATAGAGAGATCACATGTCAGAGGGATCACATGTGTCAGTAAAGAGGGATCAATGTGTCAGTATAGAAGGATCACATGTCAGAGGCATCATGTGTCATTATAGAGGGATCAAAGTGTCAGTTTAGAGGGATCACGTGTCAGTTTAGAGGGATCAATGTGTCAGTATAGAGGGATCACATGTGTCAGTATAGAAGGATCACATGTGTCAGTATAGAGGGATCACATGTGTCAGTATAGAGGGATCACATGTGTCAGTATAGAGGAATCACGTGTGTCAGTGTAGAAGGATCACATGTGTCAGTATAGAGGGATGACATGTGTCAGTATAGAGGGATCACATGTGTCAGTATAGAGGGATCACAAGTGTCAGTTTAGAGGGATCACAAGTGTCAGTTTAGAGGATCACAAGTGTCAGTTTAGAGGGATCACATGTGTCAGTTTAGAGGGATCACGTGTCAGTTTAGAGGGATCACATGAATCAGTATATGAGGGATCACATGTGTCAGTTTAGAGGGATCACATGTCAGTATAGAGGGATCACAGTCAGAGGGATTACATGTGTCAGTATAGAGGGATCACGTGTCAGTATAGAGGGATCACATGTCAGAGGCATCACATGTGTCATTATAGAGGGACCAATGTGTCAGTTTAGAGGGATCACGTGTCAGTTTAGAGGGATCACATGTGTCAGTTTAGAGGGATCAATGTGTCAGTATAGAGGGATCACATGTGTCAGTATAGAAGGATCACATGTGTCAGTATAGAGGGATCACATGTGTCAGTATAGAGGGATCACATGTGTCAGTTTAGAGGGATCACATGAGTCAGTATATAGAGGGATCACATGTGTCAGTATAGAGGGATCACATGTGTCAGTATAGAGGGATCACATGTGTCAGTATAGAGGTGAGGGATCACATTGTTAGTTAGAGGGATCACATGTTCAGTATAGAGGGATCACATGAGTCCATGTATATAGAGGGATCACATGTGTCAGTTTTAGAGGGATCACATGTCAGTATAGAGGATCACATGTCAGAGGGATCACATGTGTCAGTATAGAGGGATCAATGTGTCAGTATAGAAGGATCACATGTCAGTAGGATCACATCTGTCATATAGAGGGATCATATGTGTCAGTTTAGAGGGATCACGTGTCAGTATAGAGGGATCACATGTCAGAGGGATTACATGTGTCAGTATAGAGGGATCACTGTGTCAGTATAGAGGGATCACATGTGTCAGTTTAGAGGGATCAATGTGTCAGTATAGAGGATAACATGTGTCAGTATAGAGGGATCACATGTGTCAGTATAGAGGGATCACATGTGTCAGTATAGAGGGATCACATGTGTCAGTATAGAGGGATCACATGTGTCAGTATAGAGGGATCACATGTGTCAGTTTAGAGGGATCACGTGTCAGTTTAGAGGGATCACATGTGTCAGTATAGAGGGATCACATGTGTCAGTTTAGAGGGATCACATGAGTCAGTATAGAGGGATCACATGTGTCAGTATAGAGGGATCACATGTGTCAGTATAGAGGGATCACATGTGTCAGTTTAGAGGGATCACATGTGTCAGTAGAGGGATCATGTGTCAGTATAGAGGGATCACATGTGTCAGTATAGAGGATCACATGAGTCAGTATAGAGGGATCACATTGTGTCAGTTAGAGGATACATTAGGATAGGAGATCATGGTCAGTATAGAGGGAATCACATTGTAGTCAGTTTAGAGGGATCACATGTGTCGTTAATAGAGGGGATCACATGTCAGAGGGATACATGTGTCAGTATAGAGGGATCAATGTGTCATGTATAGAAGGATCACATGTGTCAGAAGATCAATGTGTCATTAGAGGATCAGTGGTTTAGAGGGATCAGTGTCAGTTAGAGGGATCACGTGTCAGTATAGAGGGATCAATGAGTCAGTATAGAGGGATCAATGTGTAGTATAGAGGGATCACATGTGTCAGTAAGAGGGTCAATGAGTCATATAGTGGGATCACTGTACAGATAGAGGATCACATGGTCTTTATTAGGGATCAATGTGTCAGTATAAGCAGGTGATGCGAACTCCAGGCTGATGGCATCAAAGTGCAGTTAGGATTCCTTATATTGCACAGTGATAATTAATCACTGCACTAGGTGATATTCCAATCTGTGAATACTAAGGAAATCCTGAAAACCTGCACTGTTAGTGGATCAGCAGTGCCGTGGATATTCGACTCATGGGTATAGAGGGATCACATGTGTCAGTATAGAGGGATCACTTGAGTCAGTATAGAGGATTACTTGAGACAGTATAGAGGGATCACATGTGTCAGTATATGGGATCACATGTGTCAGTATAGAGGGATCACATGAGTCAGTATTAGAGGGATCAATGTGTCAGTATAGAGGGATCACATGTGTCAGTATAGAGGATCACTTGAGTCAGTATAGAGGGATTACTTGAGACAGTTATAGAGGGATCACATGTGTCAGTTAGAGGGATCACATGTGTCAGTATAGAGGGATCACATGAGTCAGTTATGAGGGATCACATGGTCAGTTAGAGGGATCACATGGGGTCAGTATAGAGGGATCACATGTGTCAGTATAGAGGGATACATGGTCAGTTAGAGGGATCACATGTGTCAGTATAGAGGGATCACAATGTGTCAGTTTAGAGGATCACATGTCAGTTAGAGGGATCACATGTGTCAGTATAGAGGGATCACATGTGTCAGTTAAGGGATCATATGGTCAGTATAGAGGGATCACATGTGTCAGTTAGAGGGATCACATGTGTCAGTATAGAGGGATCACATGTGTCAGTATAGAGGGATCACATGTGTCAGTAGAGGATCACATGTGTCAGTATAGAGGGATCACATGTGTCAGTATAGAGGGATCACATGTCGTAGAGGATCACATGTGTCAGTATAGAGGGATCACATGTGTCAGTATAGAGGGATCACATGTGTCAGTTAGAGGGATCACAGTGTCAGTTGTCAGTATAGAGGGATCACATGTGTCAGTTAGAGGGATCACAGTGTCAGTTTAGAGGATCACATGTGTCAGTTAGAGGGATCAATGTGTCAGTTAGAGGGATCACATGTGTCAGTATAGGAATCACATGTTCAGTATAGAGGATCACATGTGTCAGTATAGAGGATCACATGGTCAGTATAGAGGATCACATGTGTCAGTATAGAGGATCACATGTCAGTATAGAGGGATCACATGTTCAGTATAGAGAATCACATGGTCAGTTAGAGGATCACATGTGTCAGTATAGAGGATCACATGGTCAGTAGGGATCACATGTGTCAGTATAGAGGGATCACAGTGTCAGTTAGAGGGATCAAGTGTCAGTTAGAGGGATCACATGTGTCATTAGAGGATCATGTGTCAGTTTAGAGGGATCACATGTGTCAGTATAGAGGATCACATTGTCAGTTAGAGGGATCACATGTGTCAGTTAGAGGATCACTGTGTCAGTATAGAGGATCACATGTGTCAGTATAGAGGATCACATGGTCAGTATAGAGGGATACATGTGTCATATAGAGGATCACATGTGTCAGTATAGAGGGATCAATGTGTCAGTATAGAGGGATCACATGGTCAGTATAGAGGATCACATGTGTCAGTATAGAGGATCACATGTGTCAGTTAGAGGATCACAGTGTCAGTTAGAGGGATCACATGTGTCAGTATAGAGGGATCACATGGTCAGTTAGAGGATCACATGTGTCAGATAGAGGATCACATGTGTCAGTTTAGAGGATCACATGTCAGTAGAGGGATCACAGTGTCAGTAGAGGATCAATTGTCAGTTAGAGGATCACATGGTCAGTATAGGGATCACATGGTCAGTATAGAGGATCACATGTGTCAGTTTAGAGGATCAAGTGTCAGTTTAGAGGATCAATGGTCAGTAGAGGATCATGTCGTATAGAGGGATCACATGTCAGAGGGATCACATGTGTCAGTATAGAGGGATCAATGTGTCAGTATAGAGGATCACATGTCAGAGATACATTGTCATTATAGAGGATCAATGGTCAGTTGAGGGATCCTGTCAGTATAGAGGATCACGTGTCATTAGAGGGATCATGGTAGTATAGAGATCACGTGTCAGATAAGGGATCACATGAGTCAGATAGGGATCACATGTGTCTATAGAGGGATCACAATCAGTTAAGGATCCAGTTCAGTTAGAGATCACCATGTGCCACCAGTGGTCAGATTTCTTTAAGGATAATATCAGTTGATGATCCAATGTGCATTAAGGAATCACCATGTGTCAGAGGTGATCACATGTATAGAGGATAATGTGCAGTTAGAGGATCACTTGGTCAGTATAGAGATACTGGCAGATAGAGGATCACATGTCTATAGATAATTTATATAAGATACATGTCATATAAGATCATGGAGTATAGAGGATAAGTGTCAGTATAGAGGATCACTGTCAGTATAGAGGGATACTGACTATAGAGATCACATGTGTCAGATAGAGGGATAGTGTCATAGAGATCACAGAGTCAGTAAGGTAATGTCATATAGAGATCCATGTGTCATAGAGGGATACATGTAGTATAGAGGATCACAGGTCAGTTAGAGATATGTCAGTAGAGGGATACAATGTCATTGAGGGTCAGTGTGTTAAGGGTCACGTTAGTAAGGATCACATTGTGCGGTTGATAAGTCAGTGAGATATGTCGTAGGGATCATGTGTCAGTAGATCACAGTGTCAGTAGGGATCACATTGTCAGAGACATGTAGAGAGGATCACATGTGTCATTAGAGGTACTGGTCAGTAGAGATTAGTCTGTTAAGGTCACTGTGTATAGAGGATCAGTCATAGGATCATGTCAGTATGAGATAGTTCGTAGCACTGTTCAGTAGGATAATGTGTATAGAGATCAATTCAGTAGTCATTGTCGTAAGGGATACAGCATAAGACGTCTAAGGAATGATTATTTTGAACATTATAAGGGGTCACAGTGTATATGGGTCATAAGATCACTTCATTGGGTCATGTGTCATTGGGTTTAGGGATCACATGTCATAAGGATAATGGTCTATGAGGATCACATGTAGTTGGGTACTGGTCATAGGACATGGAGTAGAGGACTGTGTCTATGAGATCCTGTTCAGAGAGATCACAGGGAGAGGGATCACATGTGTCAGTATAGAGGGATCACATGTGTCAGTATAGAGGGATCACATGTGTCAGTATAGAGGGATCACATGTGTCAGTATAGAGGGATCACATGTGTCATATAGAGGGATCACATGTGTCAGTTTAGAGGGATCACAAGTGTCAGTTATAGAGGGATCACATGTGTCAGTTAGAGGGATCACATGTGTCAGTATAGAGGGATCACATGTGTCAGTATAGAGGGATCACATGTGTCAGTATAGAGGATCACATGGTCAGTATAGAGGGAATCACATGTGTCAGTATAGAGGATCACATGTGTCAGTATAGAGGAATCACATGTGTCAGTATAGAGGAATCACATGGTCAGTATAGAGGAATCACATGTGTCAGTATAGAGGAATCACAATGTCAGTATAGAGGGATCCATGTGTCAGTATAGAGGGATCACATGGTCAGTATAGAGGGATCAAAAGTGTCAGTATAGAGGGATCACATGTGTCAGTTTAGAGGGATCACAGTGTCAGTTTAGAGGGATCACATGTGTCAGTAGAGGGATCACATGTGTCAGTTTAGAGGGATCACATGTGTCAGTATAGAGGGATCACATGTGTCAGTTAGAGGATCACATGTGTCAGTTAGAGGGATCACATTGGTCAGTATAGAGGGATCACATGTGTCAGTATAGAGGAATCACATGAGTCAGTATAGAGGGATCACATGTGTCAGTATAGAGGATCACATGTGTCAGTATAGAGGAATCACATGTGTCAGTATAGAGGAATCACATTAGTCAGTATAGAGGGATCACATTCAGTGGTCCATGGTATAAGAGGGATCTGGTGCATAGGACACCCCAGGGCACATCATGCAGGAGGTCGGGGAGTTGTCATTGCTGGAGCTGATGGAGGGTGACAGTGTCCGGGGCAGGGGTAAGCTGTGTGGAGCCCCCGCACAGGTGTCTGCCGGCTCCGGGGAAGGAGGGAGGGCGGGCGGCGGAGGCTGCACTGATCCCGGGGATGCGGTGTCCTGGATCCACCCCTGGCTGCTGAGATCACTGGAGACATTCAGAGCAGCGGATCAAGTGCACTGTCCTGTAATCGATTGCCGAGCGCCTGGAGCTGCCAGCCTGTATTTATTGGCCGTGTGTCTGGGGAGCCGCCGCCGCCTGCTTCATCCGTTTCTCTGGGTTTGACCAGCTGTCCCGGGCTAACCCCTGCCTGGCTCTGTGCAGATCATGGAGGAAGTAGGAGCTGGATTACCCTCAGCCCCAGCACAGCTGCCCTAGTGCCCACTGCAGCCACACAGCGCCGGCCGGGCGGGCAGCCGGACCCCGGGGATGGCAGTGTGGCCCCACATGCCCTGCTAAGGTAATGGCAGCCGGGTGCTCCGTGCAGCCTGCAGGTGACGGGGGAGGATGGAGGAGAGAAGGAGAAGAGGAGGAGGAGGGGGGCACAAACTTGTTATTGTCTGGCACAGTGTCACTGCTGCCGACTTGTTGATAGCAGGAGGAGGGAGCTGTCACCCTGCCTGTCACTGGCGCTGTCACCTGCCTGTGAATGGTCGCTGTCACCTGTCTGTCACTATGCCTACACTCATGCTTGCTATAGCTGCCTGTCTCTGCTCTCTACTTTTCTCCCTATCTGTCTCCTGTGTCTGCCTGTCCTCCATTCCTTCCCTATCACCCTGCTGTCCACCTGCTGATCTTTACTTTCCTACCTGTCACTTGTGCCTTCCCAGTCTGCCTACTACGTGTGCCTGCCCACCTCCTGCACCTCCCCAGTCTACCTGTCACTTGTGTCTGCCTGCGCCTGCCCCGACTGTTTGGCACCTGCACCTGTCCTGTCTGCCTGCACCTGTCCTGTCTGCCTGCCCCGACCTGACTCGCCTGCTCTCACTTGCGCCTGCCCAGTCTGCTTGCACCTGCGCCTGCCCAGTCTGCCTGCCACCTGCGCCTGCCCAGTCTGCCTGCCACCTGCGCCTGCCCAGTCTGCCTGCCACCTGCGCCTGCCCAGTCTGCCTGCCACCTGCGCTGCCCGTCTGCTCACCAGGCTCCATCTCCAGCTGCACACATGTACATCTGCTTTTTGTTTGGTCATTCAGTGTCTCTCCTGGTTTAGCAGGTGTTGATGTTCATGCCGTAGAGTGGAGTCCCCGCGCGTCCTTGTATTTTCTCTTTACAACCCTGAAATGGTGGGTTTACACGTCGCGATATCGGCGTCCAACTCCGACCCAATTCCTCCAAAAGTCACGTGGTTCGCGAGTTGGCCCCGATATCGTACCTGCATTGTACTGTTTGAACGTACAACGCGATGCAGGAACGATGGCAAACCGATATCGGGGGTCGAATGAGCGTGCTATTTCGACCGTCCCGATATCGAATGCCGGTTGGAGCAGGATTGTCCCGTGTGACAGCCCAACTCCGATGTGTAGGGCAACGTCACACATTGACTCCAATGTTAACTGGTCGTTCCTGCGTCGGGGGGGCGTAGACATCGTATGGACGTTGCATCCCGATATCGCAACGTGTAAACCTCCGATGCGATGCAAGGAAAAGCGCGCACAAAAAGCGCACTCCCGCGTCGTTGGCTACAATATGGGCTGATATCGCGACATGTAAACCCACCATAAGGGTTCGTTCAGACGAGTGTGCAGTGGGTAGATGCGTTGCCTGTGTACAACGCTCTGTACACGGACAGCACTCGCTCCCATTATAGCCAATGTCAGTGCATTTGGCAGATTTTCCTTAGGGATCAACAGTCTGCATGGGCAATATTGCAGCGTGCCTTACTGTGGTACGACCAGAGGACCAGACTATATCATGTATATGACAGAGGGCACCTGTGCTCCTCTGATGTGCGGATAGGCACATGGATCTGGTCTGTGGATGTGACTGACCGAGTTTTCCTACGTCTGTGTGAACTCGGTCTTAATGCTGTGCACTTATCATAGCTTAGTGCATGTATGTGCCATGACAGATGTATCGGTGACTAACTTAATCCACATGTATTACTATTGGAGGTCTATGTGACTATATATTGTGATGGGGTCTCCCTATAATCATGTAGGGGCCAGGTTGAGCTCTCATATGACAATGTACAGAGTTTGGGTGTAATCCTCGGTCAGGACTGCACCCCAGCTTTACCGGTTAGCTGACATCACGAGGCCCTTGAATCGCACTCTATCAGTAGTGAAATGCAGATGTCTTTGGACTGATCGGGCCTGCGTTGTAGTTTTGTTGCCTTTCAGAAATGTTGAAATTTAGTACATGGGTGCAACTCCAATTACCTGTACTGTCTGAGGTGACACACGGGCTATAATTGTGCAGGACACTGAACATGGTGTAACCCTGGAGGTGACTGATGTGACAATGTATGCTCTGATGACCCTGATGACAATTAGTGTGTAATTAGTGAAGTGTCACTGACAATACGTCCAATCACAGGAGGATAATGGGACGCAGATAGGGTGCTTATATTGAGATTTGGCAATGCTTTCGATTTGGGTCTATGGCTGATTGTAGCCGTTCTACAATGTTCATGTTTGGGGCACTGCCAATAATATCCGATTGGAAATACTCTTCACTATTTGACTTCTTGTAAAGTCTTAAGGCCACGTTACACACAGATATCTGTGACCAACTTCTGAACAGATCTCTGGTTGCAGTGAAATCATGGACACATTGCTCCATTTTGTGGCTGTGTACAAATGTAACAATGTGTCCATGATTTCACTGCAACCAGAGATCTGTTGAGATGTTGGTCACAGAAGTTGGTGTGTGTAACGTGGCCTTTACCTGTTCACCATGACCATAAAAGAGCACAACCGTCAATCTCGGACCGTGTTTGGTGATCACAATATGCAACCCAACGGTGGGTTTCTTTCTGATGGATCTAACTCCACACATGGCTATGGGGCAGTTGTCCGGTCAGGACACCCAGCGGAGGGGCTGGTTATTGTTTTATGAAGACCAATGTTGTCACAAAACATTGCAGGAAAGAAAATAAAAAAGATAAATGTATCTATCCTATTAGTTTGTGATGAGAGGGAAGTTTGGGTGTCTTTTATTTCTTGAGTGCTCTTTTATGGTTTGGGGGGGAGGGAGGGGGGTTTTTTTTTGTTTTTTCCCTTTTGTCCCTTAGCCATGGCTGACAGTGTAAAGCGACGTGCACATGTTCAGTATTTGGTCAGTTTTTCACATTCGTTCTTGTAGCCAAAACCAAGAGTGGGTGATAGATACAGACGTGATGACGTGTTTTTCTATTATAATTTTCCTGATTGTTCCACTCCTGGATTTCTCTTGTAAATATTGATGTAAAATACTGCCCAAATACTCAATGTGTGAATGTGGCCTCATAGAAAGACATCAGCACTTCTGTATTTTTCATGCACTCCTGGTTTTGGCTACAAATACTGATGCAGTCAAACTATATCATAGCCTTCCAGCTTTGCTGAACATATCAATATTGGTCATATTGTGACACCGTTATACAGGTGGACATCTGCTATGGATATTCACACAAACGGTAAGAATGAGGATGGGAGCATGACCCCTAGAGATTAACATTTTGCTCCTTAACATCTGTATTATAAAGTCACTTGGAGGAGCTTAACACCTATAGGCACAAGACGTGCTTGATATAAAGTGAAAAAGAGCAACGTTTCAGGTTTTATACCCTTCATCAGCCACAGGCTGGTCACTGCGAAGACATGGATGCCTGGGTGGTTACACCACTCTTGTTTTTGTACTAGATGCTTGACACCAACTGGGTTATCATTGGGAAATGTCACTCTAGACCTTAGAATATTCTAGTTAGTCATCTATGTCATGACCTTTTCACACCTGAGGAACCTGAATCGTTGCTCCTTTCCACCTCGTGTCAAGGATTCTGTCTCACTAAGGCTCCTTTCACAATGGCGTTTTTGAAAAAAATGCGGCAAAGTTGCTGCATCTTCCGTCCAATGGCCGCACTTGCGGCAAGCCCCATGCATTGTCTATGGGGCTTGCAGCAAGTGCAGTTCTGCCGTTTGCGGCTGTTGCGGCCGCAAAAATAACCGCTGCTGACAGCGTTTTCTTTTTTCGCGGCCGCAAGTGCTGCATCTGCTGCAACCAGCAAAACCGTGTTTGCCACACCCTACCGCAAGCCCCATAGACAATGCATAAGGCTTGCTGGATCGGTGCCGAAAGTGCAGCCGTTAGGCGGAAGATGCGGCAGATGCGGTAATTCCGCTGCATTTTTGTCAAAAACGCCAGTGTGAAAGGGCCTAAGGCTGGTTTCACACTGCAGTTTTTTTTTTCCCTTATCAGGTTACATCCGGTTTGTGTGCCAAAACCAGGACAAGAACTTCCAGAGGAAAAACTATAATTGAAACATTGGCACCTGTTCTGAGTTTTGAGACACTCCTGGTTCCTCTCCTGGTTTTGGCACACAAATCTGATTGAACCTGATCAGGGAAAAAACTGCAGTGTGAAACCAGCCTAAATGAGGTGTTGGGTTTGGATATGGGAAGGAATTGATAAAACTGAAGCCTCCCTCATGCCTGTTGGAGTGTCGTCCCTCCAAGTAATAAAACTTCTGTGGCCGAGACATGATTGGGTGGAGCACGAGTGACTGGAGGGACCCTACATGTGGGTGATGAGAGTGAATTATTGGATTGCTAGATATTGGGTCTTCAGGTTCCAATGTGCCATAGACCCTGTAAGCTGGGAGTTATGGTTTAACATAAGGTGAAGAACCACAGGTTGTAGAAATCCATTCTCTGATGAGGTGAACGTCACCTGTCAATGAAATGGTTAGTGCCGTAGATGGCAGAACTTAAGGCTCCTGTGAGGACCTCCCCATCGGTGTTGAATGATGTTGATGGCCTTGATCTTGGCGTCTCACCTCGCCCACCTTGTCCTCACCTAGCAGCCGTCCTTTCCCTGTTTTCCTCCCTACACTTTTTTTTTCTCACCCCTCTACCTCCTCCCCTTTCCTCCCCTTTTCTTCTCCTAGTTTCTTTCTCAGCTGCTTCAGAAATAACCGGTGGATCCAGTTTTGTTCTTGTTAATCTCATTGCTGGAGCGATGACCTCCCTCTCCCTCTTGCTTTCCTGAAAGTACGTGACATTCCTAAGTTTCTTCAGTAGTCTGCACCTCACCACACTCATCCTCAGTCTTCCGCACATCCCTGGACTCATCACTCCTCTCAGGACTGTCCTGCTTCTCCGCACTTCACCTGCTAACAGAAATCAATGGGCCAGCCCCACACATGAGGTAGTGACGTCTTTAATGTCTTATCTTCTGTACATGCCTCGCACACTTACATCACACACTCACTATGCTTTACATTGGATTATTAGTATTTCTTCCATTATGGCTTTGGACATTTTATGTGTCGGCTGTCCTCCCAATATTATCTGGTGTGTGTGTGTATTGTTCAATGATTATATTGTGATATAGATGTTGTACAGCTGATTTGGTTCTGTGCTGTTTGGGTTATGGCCGTTTACTAATAAGTCTTCCTAACGCCTGTAATGGTCCCTACGTCTCCAGGATTACCTGCAGTCCTGTGTAAAGCCACAGGTGGCTCAACGTATCGCAATCTGTTCTGCTACATGGAAACAATCGCTCCTGCTACCGATAAGCTTGGCTCTTCTATGTCCGCAATTATTTTACGATTTCTGCAGACCTTATGGGGTGCACGTGTGAAATGCGTTCGTGTCGGATGCAAAATCAGTGAAAGTGATGCGGAGACTTGTGCCAAATGCGTGAAGCAGAGTGAGCCTTTTTCATGTGGTATTGACTCGTCCAACAGAAACCTCATTGGGTGAAGTGGGCAAAATCATTTTTGCGCCATTTTTAAGATGGCAAACGGCTTGTGAGATGTATTTCTCCTATATGCTGAGACTTTTTACGCACATCTTACCTGTCTGATAAGAGATTTAGCCATTTTTCTCTGCCAAATGATGTCTAAAGGTGCAATGGGCAGGTGCAACTGTCCCATTCTGTACGATGCACTGCAGCATTTGTTAGTGCAATACAGCTAATGGGTCATAAATATACATCTTTTATGGCACCTATGTCTTTAACTGTCCAGTTATTCCTCCTCTACCATTGGAAAGTGTTGTCTCTGTTCTTGGGCACAGTCAGGATACTTGGTCCCTTTCTCCCTCTTATCGGTTACCCCCCCAATTCAGAGTTGGCTCCTGATTTTTACCTTATTGGTGCTATACATCTTATAGGTCATAAATATACATCTTTTATGGCACCTATGTTTATAATTGTCCAGTTATTCCTCTCTTCCTTGGAAAGTGATGTCTCTGTTCTTGGGCACAGTCTAGTCTACCTGGTCCTTTTCTCCCTCTTATCTCTGTTACCCCCCCTCCTCCCCAATTCAGAGAAGGTTCCTGATTTTTATCTTTTCCGCCCTCTCTATGTGTCTGTGACAGATGAGTCCTGGGTGAAGCTTCCAACCTGTTGAGTTTCCCTTTTGAGGAGTAGTTCAGGCACTTATCTTCCTTGTCATGGTGGGTCTGTAGCCACAAACGTGCCACAAACGTGTAACCTGCTGCTTGTGAAGGCAACTTAATCTGTCTGACAAGGAGAAAGAAAGAAAGGAGCAAAGTGCTCCAGCAATACAGGCAGCAGTAGAGTTTTATAGGCTTTTTTTTTTTACTTTTTTGGGAAGTGATTTGGAGACGGGACTCGAAGCTGCTCACTTTCCAGTAAGTAATGCAGAAATTCCAGGAGCAGGAGCTAAATATACTTGGTGGATCAATACTGAAATGGCTGGTTGTGAATAATTTAACTGGCAGCGCTGGAACGATTTGGAAGCTAAGAGCAAACGAGGAAGAGGTGACAAGAGAATTCCTCTTCATCCCCATGATATAAAGGCTTCGTTCCGACCGGCGGTTGGATTGTTTTTCCTTTTTATGTTTTAGCATTTTCTGTATTTGTTCCATATTTTATGTTATATTTTTTTCTAATAAATATTTATTTTACATATTTTATTTTTTTTACATTTTTGTCACTTTGTTAGTTGACATGCAGACTCAGACCGAGTGTTACTGCAGTCTGATATGTAGAAGTAGGTTGACAGATTATAGTCATGTTGGCCTTGGTGGAAATGCTAACAATTCCTGTGTTGCTATTTGTGCCTTGATGATACTGTCCCATTCTGTATTTGCAAGAACATTAAGAAAATGGGGGAGAATTGCTTAAAAAGACAATTCCTATAATGTGTTGTTTGCTAGTGCTGGTAGTCTTTTCCTTTTGTAATGGCAAATCTTTAAAAAAAAATTAGAGAATTGCTTAAAAAACTATTCCTGCAGTAAGTTTGTATTGCTTAAGTAACAATTCCTGTATTGCCCTGGTGTATTTTATATAATATATACACCTCGATGATGCTCTTCAATTCTGTAGTTGCAAACCTTTAAGAAGATATTGGAGAATTGCTTCAGTAACAATTCCTCTAATGTATGGTGACCGTTTTATTCAGCTTGCAATAGTAAATCTTTAATTAAATAGGGGAGAATTGCTCAAGTACCTAGTGTATATATTGCCCGTAGTTCAACGCTTTTTGGTACTCTCCCGAATTTCATGGGGTTTGTATTATAGTGTGGTTGCACTAGAAGCTTTTGTTTAATCTTTATGCCTCGATTATTTAGATGTATTATTATTATTGATCCTCTAGGATACTCTTCATTCTGTAAAACAGTAAGAAAATTGGGGGAGAATTGCTTCCGTAACAATTCCTCTAATGTGTGCTTTACCTGCGCCATTTTGTAATGGGAAATCTTTAAGAAAATTGCTCACATAACAATTCCTGTAGCAAGTCTGTATTGTCCCTGGTGTATAAGTTATGCTATCTCTGCCATGCTGTAATCTTAATGGAGAATTGCTTAAGTGACCATTCCTATAGTATGTGGATCTGCTGGTGCGCCTACATTTGTCTGTAGACTGGAACTGGTATTTCAGCACTTGTCCTATGTCCTGAAATCCTTCTCTGTGATCCGTATTACGGTACATTACGTTCTCCTACATTTGTGTTTGGAGTCTCCAGACTACGAGTGCCGTCTTGCAGACATCATGTCCAGTGTAATGTCCAAGAGATGAGAAACGGCCCAGGAAGCAATCGCAGACTGACCACACAGCCATTCTGTACTATGGATTGTACCCAGCAGGGCTCTGCTTTGCTGTATACCGTAGCCCATATATTATTTAATCCACCCCCCCCCCCCGACCATTTTCATGTCCATCTGTCCTATACCCTGCAGTGGAGGAGTCCGGCTGATAGATCATGTACAGATGATACAATGTATCATGCACTTGTGTAACCACTGACAGGTAAGGTTCATTTCTTGCTTTACGACGAGGGTTTTATAGGAAATCTGGCCCCCCATAAATAAAAACTGATTCTCTTTTTTTTTGTTCGTGTGGTCAAGTGTCACTTGTGTTCGGCTCGTTCTGATATCGGAGCCCAGAACTGACTTCCAGTAAAGTGACAAGGACTTGGCAAGAACAACTTGCTGAATTGCAAAACTTTTTTTTTTTCTTTTAAGGCATTGAATGCTTTATGTTTTCTTGAAATTAATGTGTATATTAATTGTAGTCGTGTAACTACATGATGTCACTCATTCTTTGATATCATAGTAACCTCTGGCACACGGTGTGGAGTGCTCGCTTTTTGTCTGTTGGCTACAAAGGGGTTAAGTCTCCTAAACCAGGAAGATAGTGGCATAGTAGCGTGTGACGGCACTCGCTGACGGGGAGGACATAGGTACATTTGTGCTGTGTTCTTATAGGGGCTGTCACCTAGTCCTTTCTCTATGTTGGGCTTATGCCACTTTTAGGATAAGCATGTTCTAGTGATAGGACTATGACCCTCTAGTGATGATTAGCTATAGTGGGTTTTTTTTTTGGATTTGATGGATCTTTAATATGATTCGTATTGAAAAGTTAATGAATGAAATGTCCTATCTGCTAAGCACTACGTTTAGTAGCTGCCAATCTGAATTGTAGCCATGCACTTCACGGAGGACACCAGCAGGGCTGTCAGGAAGAGGGGCAGGTCTCAAAACCCTTAAAGCAGATCGAGCGATCTGGAGTCATACATTACAAAAACATGAAGTCCTGGATCTCTCCTGGTGACCCAGGTCTATATTCAGTCCTGCAGACACATGTAATTAGTTTGCTACATATGTCATATTTATTATCTTGCTAATATCCATTGTTTTAAGATGTCCTTTCTTTTTATATTTCAGCACTGCTCTTTGACTATGGAAAAAGAGAGACTCGATGGATATGTAACTAGTAAGTGACCATTTCCATGTTATGTCCCGGATATGTATATGATTGTTAGACTTAAGTTAATACTTTTCTTCAGTTTGTGACGCTCCTACATAGTTTGGACCGGTGTTTCCCAAACTTCAGTTCTTGCCCCCCCCCCCCCCTCCAATAAATCATATTTTGGTAATTTCCTTAGTATTGCAAAGGAGAGAAAACTTGTATCTGTCTCTGATTTCTGATACCTTGATGATAATTCCAGCACCTGTACAATGTTGAGGAAATCCTGATCTGTTGGTAAGGACTGGAGTTCAGGAATCGCTGATTTAGAGGGACTTGTGTCCGGATCCCAAAGAAGCCTTCAGCCACAGTGATTTCCATGGTTCTCATTGTGTTCTAGGAGTTTTAGAGTTAAAAGTATTTTTGGTTGAACTCTACATCTTGTTACTTCCTACATGCAGATATGGGATACTATGCATACACCTGTTACTAGCCCTTGAACTTGAGTCTGTAAACTCTCGAAGTTCATGTTTGCTTGTGTGATGGGGATTCTCATGGTCAAGGCTGTGTATAGTAGAAATGTCTTAGTATATAGCGACATCTCCTGGGTGAGCCATTACAACATGCAACTAGTTCTCAAAGTTTTTCCACTATGTTGCCCAGGACTTGCACTCCTAGTGAATTTGTGTAAGATATTGATTTATTGCTGATTTATTCCCTACAGAAGAGGATAATGCAGGAGCTCTAGGCGACACATAATAATTACACTTGTAATAATGACATTCTATGTAGCACGACATGTAAGATGCCGACATTTGCTGGTGACATTGTTATCACAATTTGCAAACCTCTACTATTTTGTAATGCACGTTTGCTTACAGGTAGGAATCTACTGAGCAGTGTGGTACTGCACATTGTCATGTATGTATTGTTTTGTTACATAGATTATCGTGTACTTGGCACAAGGATATCTAGCTGGCACTGTGTCATCTGTCAGATGTAAGTTATGATGCGGGTTTTGCATTTTGCCTTCACGTTTACAGGAGATCTGATGTTCACATATTTAGTAGACAATTGGTTTTAAGATGTTGCTAGCAGTAGTCCAACACTAGATGTATTCAGCCTCGTTACTATAATTTACCTTTGACTCTTACTTTTGTATTTTGAGCTTGGATTTTAAAGGTAGGTTAAAACTACCATCCAACATAACACGATGTCCATAGTTGACATGATAATAGCTTTGTACAGATTAAACGGTAGTATATAACACAACAGGATTAGTAAGTGTAATATCATTTTCAGATTCTTGCAAGCGCATATGACCTGAAATTCATTATTTTCTATGATGGTACCAATCTTGGTACTATCTTTGATAGCTTGTGTTAGCCAAGATGTCCAAGTTTTATCAGTTACCTGGAAAGACGTAATGTGTCCCAGAGCTTTTAGGGTAGAAGTGATCATTTAGAGCAGAGGTCCCCAACCTTTCTGACCTTGAGAGCCACATTCACCTCTGCGAGAGGATCACGAGCCACACACAGTACTGACACCCATAGCCCCCATTACCAGTATCATGACTGCCAAAACATGTCCTCAGGAATCAGAGGCAGTATACCATAATCAAGGGGTCATGCAATACCCCCATCCAGATCTGCTCCTCTGTTTAGCTTTTGTCACAAAAGTCACCATCTGGAGACCTGTGCTTCATAGCTGTTACTAGATCAGGTGCTATTGTACCAAGCTGGAAGACAGTCATGAGAAACACATCACGGGCCCGCAAGCCACGAGAGGCTCCCGAAGTACAGGTTGGCGACCCCCGATTTTAGAGGGTCACAGATGAATATAGGGCCTGGCCCTCATCATGTAAAATTATTACTCAAAGCCTCAGTTGCTATTGTTATATATATATATATATATATATATATATATATAACATACATAAAATAATTATTATATATATGTGTATACTTGATTGTACTATAGTGTGCATGGTAATTGCCATCCAACCTTCTAAGTGCTTCCAACTATTCATCAGTGGTAGCCTTACCATTGGTGCCACTTGGACAGCTACACAGGGGCCTAATAGTTAAGAGAGCCCAACTTCACCTCCAAAGCAGGTGGAATTATGAGCTTTTGGACTGGGAGTTACTCAAATACTGGTCCCGCACAGGGGCCCTCCTCTGTCTGTCCCCTAGTCGTCATAACAATGGTATGCAGTTACATTTTTGATACCATAGTGAATAGTCACACCATTGTGGCTTCTTCATTACCATCTGCTAAAGGTTCTTGCACTTTTCACAGTTTGCTAAGAAAACCACATTGCAAATGTGATGCCCATGTCCTTAATTATTCCATTGTGAACTTATTAAATAGTGTAATGTAATGGAAACTGAGCCTAGGGTTTTCCTTTTGACTGGTGACATCCACATTTTCCTTAGAGTTGAGAGTCATAATTTCTATTCTGCACAAGTTCAGTAAACCACGATAGACACCTACATTGCCACATCATTTCCAGAGACATAGTCATCTGCTGTTTGGTGGCCCGCTCCTATAAATACTTGTGTCCATCAACCACAAGCTAGGAAAAAGTTTTCTGCCTTTAAAATGTCTTTCTCATCGCTTCAAGGATGATACCACTTGTGTAATGAAAAAAACATTTGGGCCACAAATCAAACCTACTGGTAAGATCTACTGAAACTAAAAGTAACACAATCCCTTATTGGTTTCAGAGTGGTGATTCATTCTCAATGTTTCTTGTCTTGGTGAAAAGTTGCCTATTCTGATGGAGCATTTTCAACCTACTTTTGCTCCTAATTGGCTTTATTTGCATAATGCTTACTAAGTGGTCCGACAACAGACATTTATGGCATATGTGGGTGGGTAGTACAGCAAATTTGGGCCACAAGAACCCTTTAAACTTTTATTGAGGAGTCCAACAGAAAAGACTCCGGCATGTCAGATATGTTGGTATGTTCTAAGTATGTGTCATAAGTAACTCTTATATGAATACACTTTTAAATACCCAAACAGTAAATGTTCTCTAACTTTCCCTTTACTTGCACTGATATTTGGGATTGTAAATGCAGCAGTTTGCCGATAGAGGCTTGTCTCTAGACTTGGGATATGTTCATAGATCATTACTAATGATCATACCAGATTTCTCCTCTAGGGCTTTTTCAACAATTTTACACACTTGTACAAGCATCTTTTTCATAGTGTTGTGTGTTTTTTCTTTTTTAGGCAATATTTTTTTGCCTTCTTTCAAGTCCTCTTCAACACTCCCCCCCACCCACCCCAAAATAAAGTTAAACCAAAACACCATGGTTTTTATAGCCCAAAAACATACTAAAAAAAAGTCATCTGACAGCCTTATTTTCTTCTTGATACCGGACCAAGCAATCCCCTCTGCATCCTTGGTTACGTACTGACCGTCTGTACTTTTTGTAGTTGCTGCAGTATTGCAAATTTCGCACACCAGGTCACCATGCCACTGAAAATTTTCTGGCTCTTAATATTTGTTTTATTTTTTTTCTCTTACTGTCGATTGAAACATATTTACGGGTGTCAGTTGGTCATTTACAGTACAGGATTGCGGATAGTCTACAGTATTTTGTATATCCGTGTGATCTACGGTATCTTTTACATTGTTGGAATTCATTATGTGTGAATCAACCCAAGAATTAATATGACACATTTGTTGCGTGTACACTTTCTGTTTTTTACTTTTGGATACTTTAAAGGCTCTTGCTGGTAATAATTCTTCACTTGTAATAATAAGAAGTCATAAAATCCCTAAGCAATGGAATGCCCTTCTAGCTGGGAATTGCATCCACAGGAAAGAACATGTTAAGACTCCGGGAGAAAACATTCTGTGAAGAGAAGGATCCAGTTGCAGATGTGATTCCTCTGGAGCGTGTTTTGTTGGATGGACACTGGTGTCTGTGCTCGGATTGCAGCCTTTGAGAGTCTAACTTTGTAGTTTCATTAAAGAACTGGTTGATAGTGCAAAGAATGAAGTGGCTGTGTAGACTGCTTTGCAATTTAGTACTAATTGCTAACTTAATCTCACTCCTTTATTTGACTACAGCTGGTTCCAGATATGTTGGACAGCTCACGGCTTGCTCATGTTAATGCCGTTGAAACTTATCAACTTCATGTGTTTCTTTCTGTATATTGATTTAATAATATATTTAACATCTCCTTTCCTGTAATAGAGATGGATTTGTTGCTTACCCCAAACTCTGCATAGTTATAACTGTACTACATGTAAAATCGCCCTCGCACACGTTAATGTCATGGGTTTCATCAAAAGACCAGTATGGCTCGACCATATATGACAGAAGCAACGTCTGTTTGGGTTAAGCCATCCACAAAGGGTTTTGTAACGTCCCAGTGTCTCCAGAGTATAGAAAGTTGAGTAGCACTTTTGGTCTTGTAGTTGCTAAATTCTTGACGTTCATCAGGCTCCTTCCCCACAGGCAGATTTCTAACAGGTCTTCTTTCTTTCTTTTCCTCATACAGGTGATAATGAGCTTGTGCCCGAGAGGGATCACTCCAATATGGCGATAGATTTGACCTCCTGCACACCCAATGGGCAACATTCCTCCCCAAACCACTTGGCAAGCAGTAAGTCAACAATATTAATAGAAGTCACAATGGAGCAATTTGAACATCGGTTTTAGGATGAAAAAAAAAAACAACTTTCATCTGCTCTTTTTATTGGGCAAATGTCTCCAAATTTTTAATTTTTTTTTTTTTTTTTCTTTTTGCATTGTCTCTCTTTAAAGTCATCGTCTCTTAATAATATATAACTTTAATTCAAATATAATTAATGTTAGGTAATTACTGTTCAAAAAATTTGGCAAATATTTCAATGAAATATCTTTCTAAGGCCAAGTTGACATAATGTTTAAATAAAATTGTTTAACTTTCATCCAGGAACCTTTTGAATTTTTTTTTTTTTTTTCTTCTCACTTGACATCCTAATGCAATTACGGATTGTGTTAAAAAAAATAAGTTAATACTTTACAAGCCCATGTACAGTTCGGTATGCTAAAGAACTGCAGTGTCTCCGTAAAAATTGGATGCTATACAGTGGCCTCATATAGAATATATATGTATATTTTTTTGTGTACACACATAGACTTGAATGGGTGAGTCTCATCCGACACATGAAAGTGGATGCTGCGTTGTTTTATATTCTCTTACCTGCAGATGAGATGAGTGAAAATTTTCTCTCATCTACAGCGTCCCTTTGAACATTGGTTGGTGTGCTGTTTTTTTTTTTTTTTTTTTTTTTTTTTTCCCCCTCAAAACTCCTTCATTCCCTTCCCTGGACAGCCCTTGGGCCAAAATTAAGCTCTTGTGAACCTATCCGACAGGAAAGCAATTTTTGGATTTAACCATTTTTCCTGGCAGCTGTACTTAAGGTACCATCACACGGTACAACTTTGAAGCGATGTCTGCAGCGATTCCGCAGGTGCGCGGTCGCTTCCGACATTGCTTCCTTAGGTGTCGCACGGAGAGATGTTGGAAGCGACGCAGCGCGATGTTGCAGCAGCTATCGCTCACTGGGTTGTGCACAACCCAGCGAGCGATGGCATCAATGTTGTGAATAGGCGACATAGCCTACAACATCACTATCGCCGTGTCACATGGGGCGATGTTAGCAGATCGCTGGATCAAAATCACCAGGTTTACCAACCTGTTGGGAAACCTGTCAACTGCGATCCAGCGATTAATCGCAGTTGCATTGTGCTCCTACACGGCACAACGCACTTGCATGTCGCTGCAACATTGCATGAACCCGAGACTTTTTGGCGATGTTCCGTGTGATGGAAACCTTAAAGGAAACCTAGGTGTCCTGGTGCTCAAGCTTTGTGTAAAGTGAATTCTAGATGGTTTCTACATTACAGAAAACTACTGTACATTTTACTTTGAAATGGGAGAGCATTTCAGATAAAACATTGATTGGGAAAAAGAGGTTTTGCTTGATTGATGCTTGATTGATGAGCTTTCCCTATTTGCTTGTAGGGAGAGTGGAGCCACCCAGCAGACTTTTCTCTATGGCTATTTTACAAGCTGTTTTCTCTGAAACTATGCAATGTACATGCTCACTTCTTAAAAATAGTACTTTATTCTCTTTTTTTGATGCTTTTAAATATGACTTATCAAAAAATGATATATTTTCAATTTTCTACATGATTTTTAGAAGCCTAAGATTATCTTAACCAGCTATATGAAGCTGTTGTACTACATAGGTGCCGACTATCTTTTCTTATACACTTGACTTGGGGATATTTCTGTAGCTCGTGCATAGATTTGTTCAAATCCAATTTAGATGTGTACAACAATTACAGAAATTCTGTACCAGATCTTCAGGTTAAGATACAGTTCCCATAGATGGCTATGCAAGCAATTTTACCGGGCTGCTTACTCCTATGCAAAATCTGTACCTGACATTGAAGTCTAATAGGTAAAAGCCTACACCTTGTTTGTAGAATTTTTGCGCTCTCTTGTATCAGGACTGTTAATTTAACGGAGAGAAAAGCGTTTAGAAACATCTAAGCCGCAGATAAAGTATAGTTCTAACAGTTCCTTTTCGTCAGTCAAGTTAATATTTAAATAAGTAAAAATATATATATATATATATATATATATATTTTTTTAATATGTGACTTGATTTGTTCTGGTAAACTTTGTTCCCTTATCATTTGATTAATACGGTATATTGTTCCTTCCATCTTAGGCTTCATTTTGCCTTTTAAATTACCGGTAATGAGCCTTTGATTTAGACCTCCTTTCACACGTTCATTTTTCACATATGTGTTCTGTGACTTTTAACAAATAGAACATGTGCCCATTATATCATGTATGGCTTGTTCACACGTCCACATTTTTTGGTGGCCGATTCTCTGCGAAAAAAAAGCCGTCTTTTCTTGATCATAGTCATGGATCACATGCAGCAGTGAAGCTCTTCCATGAATAGCAAAAAAAAAAGAACAGCACTAAACATATTTTGCCCAATTGTTCTCTTTCTTTTAGGCCACATTCACACATTGAGTATTTGTGAGTGTTTTTAACCTCAGTGTTTGTTCCACTTGTGGTTTTGTCTTACAATCAGAGGAAAAGTATAATAAATATAGAAGTGGTGGCATCTTTCGATCACCCAATCCTGGTTTAGCAACAAGTCCTGAGGTAAAAAACTCCCCAAATACTCAATGTGTGCACATGACATAAGAGGTCAGGTGAGGTCCTATAAGGCCACGTGCACACATTGAGTATTGGGGGTGTACCTCAGGATTTGTAAGGGTGCATCCTCACAATCAGGATATGCAGCGTTTCGGACGCAGTGTCGTACAGTACAAGCATACTATGCGTAACCCGCCCGCAGCGTCTTTGGAGCTGCGGTGCGGGTTGCCGGGAGTCCGCTCCTCCTCCACATGTTCATTCATCCGGCGGAGTCGGAAGCGTCTCCATCGGGTGACTGCAGGGAGAAGCCACCCCGCACCCGCCGCACACCGTGAGTACAGGGCGGCTGCGGTCTCCCTGCGGCCACATTCAGGTCCGGAGGAGCTGCGTACTACATGTAGCTCCTCCGGACCGTGAGCACGTACCCTAAGACAAAACCAGGAGTGAAACAATCAGAGGAAATTTATGATTGAAACGCGTCATCACTTCTGTATTTGGGGAGTTTTTTTTACTTTTGTATTGGTAGCAAAAAACAGGAGTAGGTAAAAAATGAAGTGTGACCGTGATTCTATGATCCTTTTATCCAATTGTTGTACTCCTGAGTTTGTATTGCAAATACTGAGGTAGAAAGTCACCAAATACTCAATTTGTGAACAAGGCCTTACTGCTTACTAGGTTGGAGAAGTTTGGACATTTTTGGGGATACGAGAAACTGATCCACATCCATGGTACAATAATTAATATAATGACCAAAAATGGGTGAAAATTGGTTCCGACAGACCGATCGGAAAATTTAGTTTTTTTTTTCTTTTTCTTTTCTTTAAAGCACAATAACTGTCTGAATAACACCATTTTCTGTACACCTATGTATAAAGGTATTCAATGTGTACCCTCACAGCTTTCTGCTCTGATAATTGCCAGGTCACTCATACACTTTTTCTACTAGTGTCTACATATTGGATTTGTTTTCTATCGAGGTATATGAACATTGCTGTCATCCATGTTCTCGGGACGATATCAATGGCATTGTGGCTGTGGATAGTGTACAGTGTAATAGGCACAGGTGAGTTTTCTTTTTCATGGTGACACTCTTGGATATGATTCTTCGCATTTATGTTAAGTGTTGTGTGTTTTTTTTTTTTTTTTTCTTCTAAGTTTTTACCACTTTTCTCAGTGGTTTGAGCATATGTTCCAGCATTCCATTAAATAATAATGACTTCAGATTTAGTGTTAAATATAATTTAAATATTCATCGCTCCATTAGGTTTTGGTCAAGTAATTATTTCCATGTGCCTTAAATACTTAAATTGAAAGTGTACTGCATAATTATTTTTACTGCGGCAAAACCGTTCTATTGATAGCTCTTCTTTGCTGGAAGCATTAAGTTTTACAGTTTTACACTTTCAATTTCTGAAATTCTAATGAGGCCTCCAGAGCTTCTACTGTAAGACGAATGTTCCAGGGCTGTCCGATAAAACCTACCACAATGGGGAGTAAACGTCTAAGTGTGGTCAGTCTAATAGTTTGAACGTGATTGTGTACTGTAATTTGCTATGGCAAGGGCAGTTTTCCTTCCTTTGTGGCCAATGTCTCAAGGTCTTTGTATGTCTTGGAAGGCCGTTCCGCAGAAGTGTCATTTGAATACAGCCGGCAGAGCTTGTGCTTTAGCAAACATGGCCAATTATCCGCCGGTCTCCGGAGAACTGAACACCTCATCTCCCGGAACAGTGGTGTTAGTTTCTCCTGGGATCCCAGCATTCGATAACACAAGCAGGTGATTCCTTCACAGGTGCTTCTCAATGTTTCTTGTGTACAGGCAGCTCTCGCTATATTCCTGCCTTATCCTAATGACTGTTTTATTGAGGGATTGCAGTTTACAAGCCCTGTTGTAAACTTTTTCTTGTTGGAAGAGATCCTGCATCACTCACTTTTCTAGGGGATTACCGCAAACTAACAAACGTTCATAAAATTAGTGACTAATTTCATCAGCTTAAGCCTTGGGTTACACATAGACTTATCTGATAGAACGGCTGTATTAGCACTGTCACGAGACAGTCGCAGTCTAAAGGAACACACATGCCAAGGACACATCTTTCTTTCTTTTGTTTATTATTCTGTTTTTTTTAATTTTTTAATTTTTTTTTAGAGAAACATTAAAGGTATTTTCTAACCCTATGATGATTTATTGTTTTCACAAATTATTTAAGAAGTAATAAGCAACTTTCCCAATTCACTGCTGCTCTAGACACTTCTGTGGTAGTACTCTGGTTACTTTTCACCAGCTCAAGTTACAGTATGTCCGTAATGTCCGTAAAAGTATGTGATGTTTGTAGTAAATCGATTACTGCGGTTGTGACACATCACCACTACAGCCTGTGATTGCTTGCAGCAGTCACGAGTCCATGTCCTGCATCATTGCGGGACCCCATTGCTGTATTGATTGTAAAAATGGACGCCATGACCACTACCATATGAAAATTGGGTTTACCAGCATGTGAGCCACAGAGGCTTGGTAAGCTGAGTGTTACTATTATTATTCTCGTTGCCATTGTAAGCTGTTGGCTAAATGTTTATGTTGTTGGACAACCCCTTTTAAAGTTAGGTACATACAATGTTCATCATCGCCACGATAGCACCAGCTGAGAGAGAGAGGTCCCGCCCATCCAAGACAGGAAACCTCTGAAATAAAAAGGCAGTACCTCTCCTATAACTCAGTTTTTTTTGGTTTCTTGTCTTGGAAGTGGGACACCTCTGAACATTCAAGCGGTTCCCTGGCATGATCCAGTGGCTGCAAGAGCAGCTTACCTGCTGTGGCACTGGACTCAGGTGCCAGATGCACCTTCCAGGAGTATCTCCTTGGTGGTGGCAGGCGCAGGACCTTGTAGACAGCCAGAAGCTGTCAGTCTTGGCCCCAGCATCGCCCAGGCTGCGCACATGCATGGCTTTGCCCTGTCACGCTGTGCGTCTAGGTGAAGATGAAGTGGTGTTTGAATTTCCTGCCGCTGAATGCTACTTCCGGGAGTGGCGGTGAACCTGAACGTTGCTTGTCCTGCGCATGCGAGGTCTGATCCAAGATGGCGGTGCTCAGCGTCCGGTCGCCGGGTTCAGCAGGGCATACCCCTTCCCCCCCACCCCGCCCCCCACCTGCAGTCCAGAGGCAATATTAGGAGGTGTGCAGCTCAGGAGCTGCGTATGTCAGGTATGGAGCAGGATTCTCATTTTTTCATTACAGATATCTGAGCCAGCCACAGACACCCACACCTCAGGAGATGGACACCGCATCTCTCAGACGTCTGCAAAGCCAGACATGGATTCAAAGCAACCTCCGAAGCCGGTATGCATGCATTCATGGAGGTGAGTACCTGTTTGAATGTGGTAGTGTTGATTCTCTCTCTCTTTTTTTTTTTTTTTTTATGCTGTTCCCTTTAGGAGTCCAAAAAGAAATTGTGTAAAAAGAAGAATAGGGAATGTGCCATTTGTAAGATTTCCTTTTCTGAGGTCTATGTGAAAGACCTCTGCCCCCCTTGCATTGATAGAACCGTGAGGGAGGAAGTGCCTATCCTTGCCTCAAGCCTAAGGGGTTTGGTGTGGGAAGAATTCTATTCACTTCAGAAGAGTGCGAAAAAGATTGTTAAAAAGAGGAAAAAATCCTGGTGTTCTTCCTCAGACTCTGAGGAGGAACCGGTGAAACATCAGAGATCCTCCCCAAGACCTAGTTGCTCTTCCTCTTTCTCAGACACCTCATCCTCAGAGGATAGCGCTGAAGGTAGGCCTTGCTTCCCTAAAGGAAACGACAATTACTTAATCAAAGCTGTACCATGAACTATAGGGTTGCTGGACCCTTCTTCGGTAGAAGACCTGATGTTTGGGGGGTTGTCACAGAAGAAAAAACGTACCTTCCCCATTAACAAGAATCTTCAAGATTTTATTAGGGAACAATGGAAGAGACCTGATAAGAAGGGTTCTCTTCCCTCAACAGTGAGAAAGAGATGCCCCTTTGACCAAGAGACAACCACTTCATGGGATAAGTGTCCTAAGATAGATGTCGCGGTGTCTAAAGCCACCAAGAAATCCACCTTGCCATTTGAAAGACCAGTTGGACAGTAAAGCTGATAGCTGTTTAAGAGGTTCATGGGAGACAGTAGCTAGCATCTTCTCACCTACAATATCAGGAACCTGTGTCGCCCGTTCCCGCGTGATATGGCTGCAGCAGCTGGAGTCCCAGGTTAAGGATGACGTTCCTAAGGCAGAAGTTCTGTCTTCCTTTCTTTTGGTTTAAATTGCAGCAGCTTTCCTGGCGGTTGTATCTGCTGGCTCACTGAAGTTAGTAGCAAAGTCTTCTCCCTTGTCTAGCGCAGCCAGGAGGGCCTTTTGACTGAAGACCTGGCCGGGGAACTCACAGTTGAAGGCAAAACTGTGATATACCTTGTGAAGGGGACTTTTTTGTTTGGAAAGTCCCTAGACAACATATTAGAAAAGGCCAGCGATTAGAAGAGAAAGTTTCCGTCCTTTCCAGCATCCACCGGAGTCGCTCCTTTTGCAAACAGCGCTTTTCAAGGAAGAAGTCGCCGAAGAGATCAAGAGATTCCTGGTATGACAGGAAGAATAAGAAGTCTCTTCAAGGATCTTCCCTCGATAGTAAGAAGTCTTCAAAGTCACATCTCGCCCAGGTGGAAGAAAGACTCCCAGTTTCTCGCAGCCTGGTCCCGTATAAACGCCTGCGAGTGGGCACTGAATGTCATCAGAGACGGTTTGAGGCTGGAGTATACTTCGACCCCTATGGGGTCCCTTGTAATAACATGTCAGCAGTCCTACAAAATACAAAGTCCTGATTAAAAGAATTAGACTCCCTAGTAAGGAAGAAGGTTGCATTGGCAGTTCCAATGGAGGAGAAGGGCAGGGGTTTCTACTCCCCTCTCTTTCTAGTCCCAAAGCTAGATGGGTCCTACAGGACCATTATCAACTTGAAGAACCTGAACAGTTTCTTAGTACAGAAACACTTCAAGATGGAGACTATTAAGTCAGCGATGAAGCTTCTCTTTGCAAATTTTTCGTGGTAGTACTGGATCTAAAAGATGCGTACTACCATGTTCCAATTTATCAGGGCCATCAGAAATTCCTGCGGTTTACCCTGTACGTGAATGGAGTCCTCAGACATTATCAATTTCAGACCCTACCTTTTGGCCTGGCAAGGGCTCCAAGGATTTTCACAAAACTAATGGCAGAGGTGATGGCTCATCTGCGTTATTAACAGATCTTAATCATGCCATACTTGGACAACCTCCTGGTTGTGGGAACCTCCAGGGAACAGTGCAATGTTAATCTTCAAGTCGTACTATCCACCTTGTCAAGCTTAGGTTGGACCTGGAGAAGTCTAGATTAGTGCTCACCACAGGTCAGGTTTTTGAGGTTCATATTGGACTCCTGGTGCCAACTTTGCCTTCTTCCTCTGGAAAAGCAATTAAAGATTCACGCCTTAAGGCTGGTTTACACACACACACACAGATAATTGGGCAAAGATTGTTTGCGGATCTCTGGTTGCAGTGAAATCATGGGCACATTGTTACATTTAGTGGCCGTGTACAAATGTAACATTGTGTTCATGATTTCACTGCAACCAGAGATCCGCAAACAATTTTTGCCCAATTATCTGTGTGTGTAAACCGGCCTTTAATCTCTTCAGCAGTACAGACTCCCCACGTGACATTACGAAGGGCACTGTCCTTTCTGGGCTCATTAACATCCTGCATCCCCGCTGTCCCCTGGACTCAGTTACACGCAAGGGAGCTCCAGTGAGAGATACTAAGAAAGCAGGCTCTCTTAGGTTTCTCCTTGGAAGGGAGGGTGTTTCCCTCTTCAGACTCCATACACTCCCAGGGGTGGTAGGTTTTACCGGTGAAGCCATCAATTGGGGTACCCATGGCTCTTCTGGTGTCTGATTTTATGACTATGGACACAAGATCTTGGGGTTGAGGTGCTCTTCTTCGGGACCACTCGATTCAAGGAGCTTCGGATTCACCCCATTCTTGGATGTCATCAAATTTGCGGGAACTCCGGGCCATGAAGGAAGCCATTCAAGGGTTTCTTCCTTACTATCAAGGCCATCATCTGAGGGTTCAGTCAGACAGCAGAGTGTCTCACATATTTGAATCATCAGGGGGTTGCGGGGCCTCTTGCCTTAATGAACCTCACTCGGGAGATCTATCACCTTTTACAGAAGCACCAGATACAGTACAGACCAAAGGTTTGGACACACTCTTGAAGCTCATCAAGAGATTGCTAAGAGAGTGCAAAACAGTAATCAAAGCAAAAGGTGGCTACTTTGAAGAACATAGAATATAAGACATAATTTCAGTTGTTTCACACTTTTTTGTTAAGTATATAATTCCACGTGTTAATTCATAGTTTTGATGCCTTCAGAGTGAATCTACAATTTTCATAGTAATGAAAATACAGAAAACTCTTTGAATGAGAAGGTGTGTCCAAACATTTGGTCTGTACTGAATATCCTTCTGCATTGCACATACAGGGGTGGGGGGTCTAAATTGCAGAGCAGACTTCTTCAGCCGGGTTCAGTTCAAACAGGGAATGGGCCCTGGATCCAGTTATATTCTCTCAGATTGTAGACAGATGGGAAGTTCCGGAGAAAGATCTTTTCGCAACTCGGGCAAACAGTCAGGTACAGAGGTTTTGTTCTCTGGATCCCAGGAACAAGCCCCTCGCAGCAGATGCACTCCAGATTCCTTGGTCCTTGGGCCTTCTCTACACATTTCCTCCCCTACTGTTAATTAGAAGATCCGGGAAGATGGGGCCAGGGTCATCATGATGGGTCCCTTCTGGCCCAGAAGGGCCTGGTTCTTCTGGCTACGCCACATGTCTAACAGGTCCCTAGACCCTGCTGGCTTCCCAGACACTTCTTTCCCATGGCCGGTTCATCATCCACAAATCTCGGGTCTCGGGCTGACGGCTTGGAACTTGAAAGGAGGCTCCTGATGCACAGAGGGTTCTCCACTGGCTTGGCTAACATGTTGTTGAAGAGTAGAAAACCTCTCACTACCATAATTTTATGATGTGTGGAAAAAATTCTTGTCAGGGGCAAGCCCGGAAGGGGATGCCATGGTTACGGCTATTCTAGAGTTTCTCCAGAGGGGCTGGGACATGGGCCTCTTTTGGTCAATACCTTAAAGGTTCAAAGCTCGGCGCTAGCTGCCCTTGTATAACTTTTACTTGGCAAGTTCCCCTTCAGTGACTCGTTTTATTCAGCCGTGTAAGAGGGCCACTCCAGTTCCCTAAGTTGCCTACTTGGGATCTTAATGTTGTGTTAGATGCCCTAACAAAACCCCCGCCTTTCCTAATGTTCTCACCCTGAATCTAGTCTTGTTGGTTGCTTTGACTTTGGCCAAAAGAGTGATTTGCAGGCCTTGTCGGTGGTAGGAACTTATACTCAGATTTTTGATGATTGGACCCCTTCTTTCTTCCAAAGGTGGCAAAGCATTTTCATAGGGTTCAGGAGATTGTATTACCCTCCGTTTGTGATCATCCAGCTAACCCTAAAGAAGAGGTCCTTCACACATTGGATGTCAGGAGAGTCCTCCTTGCATATCTAGAGGTGTCCAAACAATGGAGAGATTCCCAGAACCTTTTTGTTTTCCTTTCAGGGTGTTTCTAAGGGTAAAGGGGTGTCCAAGGGTACTTTAGCTAGGTGGCTTAGGGAAGCTATAGCCTTAGCTTATACTTCTAGTAATCTTCCCATTCCTGAAGGGATTTGTGCCCATTCGACTAATGCGATATCAACCTCATGGGCAGAGAAAACCAAAGGACATGGTCTTCTCCTACTACGTTTTCCAAACATTATAGACTTGATTTATCTTCCACTGATGAGGTGACCTTTGGTAGATGGGTTCTTCAAGTGGTGGTCCCTCCCTAGAGTTTTTCTTTTTTTTCTGGAATCTCTAAGGTGGTGCTGTCGTGACGATTATGGAAAAATCTAAATTACTTACCGGTAATGGTTTTTTTCGGAGCCACGACCCGCACCACTGCTTACCTCTCTTGCTTTCACGGTTGTGGTTCACGTTTGGGGTGTTATGATAATTTGATGTTTCTTTTTGTTGGTGGTATGTGTTCTAATAATTTTTGGGTACTCTTCTCCAAGCTCTGTAAACCAACTGAGGTATAGGAGAGGTACCGCCTTTTCATTTCAGAGGTTTCCTGTCTTGGATGAGATGGACCTCTCTCAGATGGTGCTGTCGTGGCTCTGGA
The DNA here is from genome assembly GCA_033576535.1 of Allobates femoralis. Taxonomy (NCBI): domain Eukaryota; kingdom Metazoa; phylum Chordata; class Amphibia; order Anura; family Aromobatidae; genus Allobates; species Allobates femoralis. The sequence goes on from JARQOC010000011.1 coordinate 67,867,157, forward strand.
AAAACCCATTACCAGTAAGTAATTCAGATTTTTCTCGCATTTTGTAAGATTTGTGGTTTAACATACCCAGTAAGCAGAAGTGCAGGGGGAGTAAGATTTGTGAAATATAATCCAAATGTTGCGGAGAAAATCCAAAGAGTAAATTGACTGACACAACGGATTTGACATTACCATCATTACAATGTATTTTCTGGATTTCAAACAAGAATGTTACCCTTTTGCAATGGAGGTGAAATGTGTGGCAAATCACTATCTCTCTAGGGATATGATTCCTCTGTGTTTCGGGTTTGGAAATTTTACCATAACAGAATTTTTATGTATTTTAATTTTTTTTTGACTGGTGGAAGGGCCCTTCTTCTTCTTCTTCTTCTTCTTCTTTTTTTTTTTTTTTTTTTTGGCTAAGTTGATTCTGGATGCAAATTTAGAGCATATTTCTCATGAATCAGGAATGGACCTGTTACTGCATGTGGGAAGGAAAAAAACGCACCATGTGCAATCTAGGTTTGCTTTCCTATAACTATGGATATTTAAATGAGATTTCCAACAAACCAAGAGAATTTAGAACTTCATTTTAATCAATAGATCTTGGAATAATATATATTTCCACAATTGGATGTGTTTTTTATATCAGCACTGGAATGTTTTTTTTCATTTCTGTATATGTGTCCCTGCTATGTACTGTGTAATAGCTGGGTCTGACTGTACAGGGACTTGGTTGGATCATACCACATCTCCTGGGTAGGGGAGGACAAATAGAGTATTGGGACGTTGCAGCACAGGATCATAGATGATTCATTTTGTGAGGTAAAACATTTTATTATTGTAGCACCATTAATTCCTCGTCTGTGTTCCTGTTTTCACATGTATAATAATTTTCAGTAATACAAGGCACAGACAGGTGTTGGAAAGATGACCTGTGTTGTTTTTTTTTTTTTTTTTTTTTTTTTTTTTTTTCCCTTCCAGCTGTGGGATGATCAGACCAAGTCCCTGTAGGGTCAGACACATCCATTACACAGTACATAGGAAGGACACATATATAAGATTATCTCAGCGCAGGAGATGTGGTATGATCAAACCATGTCCCTGTACGGTCAGACACGTCCATTACACAGTACATAGCAGGGACACATATATAAGATTCTCAGCCCAAGAACATTTATTTAAAACCCATCCAATTATGGAAATTATAATTATTCCAAGGTTTTATTGATCTTGGGGAAAACCCTTTTATGAATCTTCAGACAGTATCTACAACAGATTTTCCTGTGGGATTGGGAGCTCAATCTGTCCAAAAATCCACATAAAAGAATTCTCTATGAACATGCTTTTTAAGAACTTGTCATCCAAGATCCCATTAGCCATAATACCTTTGCACTTTTTTTTTTTTTATTCTTGGTATATTTTGCTGTTGTCAACACTTTACACAATCTTTTTATGCAGGATATATTCAGATTCTGGGAGGGTAGAGGTCTCTGTTAGGACGGATACACACTTGCAAGGGTAATGAGAGCCTCGTGCTAATTTCTCATCACATCACCTGGCATGGCCGCTGACTATCTGGACAGCAGTTAGCAGCTGCTTAATCAATTAACGCTGCATGCTCTGGCCAGAGAGTTGACAGCCTTGTCGGGTAATGTGATGAGACTCTCGCCTTCCTCTCGCCTTAAGGCCCTGTTACACCACGGCACGACATCGTTAACGATATCGCTTAAACGTCATGGGTTTGGAGTCATTCAAGCAACATTGTTACTACCTCGTTGCGTGTGACTGAGATATGGATACGATAAATCATTGGATCATTGAATCCAGATTTGAGAACATGCTCTCAAATCAGAGGATCAAGGATCATCCAACCTGCTGCATCGTTGTGTTTGACACCACAATAACTATGTTGTTAATGATTTCCCCCTATTCTCAGCAATGCAAAACTATGGTTCGCTGGGTTGTGCGAACGATACCTGCTTGCCGCATAGTTGGTGTGTCGTGCACGATATCTACAGGTCTGACAGCTCACCAACGATGTCAAAACAATGTCCTAACGCGCGTTCATGAGATCGTTAAGGTATTGTTTCAACGCCGTGCCGTGTACCGGTACCTTTGCTCTCGCCTTAAGGTACCGTTACACACAGAGATGTTGCTTGCAACTCACTGGTTGCAGTGAAATCATGGACACCTTGTTCTATTTTGTACATAGCAACAAAATAGAACAATGTGTCCATGATTTCACTGCAACCAGTAAGTTGCAAGCAACATATGTGTGTAACAGTGCCTTTGCTCTTGCTTCTTGCTCTTGCTTTGCTTTGCCTTTGCTCTTGCCTTTGCTCTTGCCTTTGCTCTTGCCTTCTTGCTCTTGCCTTTGCTCTTGCTTGCCTTCTTTGCTCTTGCCTTTGCTCTTGGACTTTGCTCTTGTTGACTTTGCTCTTGCACTTTGCTCTTGCCTCTTGCTTGTCTTGCCTTTGTCTAAGAGAAGAGCACCAGCCAAATTATTTGTAAATACCGGTACTATTCTATGTTAACGAGCAAACTCCAATTGTGATACCAAAAGGTACTCCCAAAAGAATGGCAGTATAAGTTGTAAATGGTCCAGTTTCATAGACCCATCTTTTTTTTGCCTATCTGATTGTTTCATAACATATCCATGTAGTCCAAAGCCTTTCACTTTCATACATTGCATTGTATTTTTAAATTCTGATTAAACTTATTACTTCTCTTTTTATCTACTTTGGAAATAGGAGAACCAGCCCCATCTATGTGTGACCACTCGCTCTTGGGATGCATTTTAGATAGTGCTACTACAGTGTAGAGTTCTTCAATGTCACCTGAGATGGCAATTCATAAAACATTCTGACCAGGGGTCACCTTGCTCCTTCCACTACATGAGGCTCCTGTTAAGACTTTTGCCAGTTATTGTGCAGGAAGTCTGCCGCTCAGCTCCACGCTATCTGTGTCTGTTTGTGGTATCCAGGACCTTTTCTCTTTCCTGTAGACATCATTCTCTGACAAATCCATACACAATAGCCGAATAGACTGGATCCAACCTATTCTATAGAAAGAACCCTACCTAGCTGGATTTTCTCAATGTCAACTGGTGACAAAGGAGAGTTGAAAAACAAGTTGTTAAATGGGACAGCAGATATGATGATGTAGCGTAGCATATTTTTATGTAAGACAAAAGCAAATAGTGCGTAAATCACAACTCTCAACACAATCTAAGGCAAAGGGTTTTTTTTTCTGTGCCTTTTCTTATGGCAGGGAATTCCAGGATCTGAAGCCTATTACTTCTAGGAAAGATTTACCTTACAGAAATTGTCTTCCTTGACGGTTTCTTACCAGACCATATAAAGTAGCTTCCAATAAATGCAATTTTTCTTCCCGTCTGAGTTTTTATTTAATTCCCGCAAAATAGATATATATATTTATTTTTTTTTTATAGTGTGTGTGTGGTTTTTTTTTTTTTTTTAATTTTATTTTCTATTTTTTTTTTTTATTTGCAAAAATATTTAAAGCTTTTGCTCACACATGAATAATGTATGAATAAGGCAATTGTGCTTCTATAACATCAGCTGTTGAATGTCTACTGCCTATCTATATCTGTGCCCACAGGTCATCATGCTGTTTCACACTATGGTACAATTTTCTGTAGTGGTTAATAGCAATATTTTTGGTGAAGAGAATCTGCCAGCAGGTTTTTGCTATCTCATGTCAGAGCAACATAATTGTAGATAAAGAGATCCCGAATCCAACGATGTATAACTTTGTGTTTGTAATGGCTGAACCAAGTAACCCATCAGAGGTTTTGGATTTGGCTATCTAGCAGAGCTGGGAGACCTGACCCCGCTTACACGAGGCTCTTTATATACATTGTACATTGACAGTGAACTGTCAATATTGTCTCCAGATTACATAGCAAAAACCTGCTGACAGATTCCCTGGACTGTGTATGAAAGCCATTGAATGCAGAGACACTTTCTGCAGGGAAAAAAGTTGATGCTTTTTTTTCATTTCAATTATGATGACCATTTATATATTTAGTTGTTTGGATTTTTTTCTTAGAGTTGTGCACTTCCCAGACAATCCTTCTAAATTGCTATATTCTTCCATGTAAAATACAGGAACTGGAGAAGATGAGTGGACATTTGATCTGCACAGCTGCTAAATGATACAGGTTCAGAGGCCATAGTGATCAAATGGTGACTTATTCTACGCGTTTCAAAGCGTATCGCCACTTTTTGTTCAGGAAATTTACCAACTTAATAATCAATGAAAGGCTTCTATTGTAGCCGTAGCGTCACATGTATACTTGTTTACAAATATTTGTTAGTGCCTCCTCCTCCTCCTCCTTCTGACTTACTTTTGATACCTTTGCAGACACAACAGACCAAATTGTAAGTCAACTGAATCTGTTCATCTCTCGGGTCTGTAATGTGACCCATCCATCATTCCATTATCTGGTCCTATGATGGATCAACACATATACAAACCTAACCCTCCGAAAACTGAAGACGTTTCAAATTCCTTGTCTTCTGAACAGGTCGTATATTGCAGGTTAACAAGTGGATCTGTGATCTTTATCAGTTGAAACATTACATTTTATCTGTTAGGCAAGTAAAAACAGTTGCTGTTTCCAATGTATTTTGTAATTGCAGGTAAGCTGATAAATATTCATTTGTTTAATACTACTTAAAAAGTAATAAAATCTTTAACTAGTACAACGTATCCTCTGGATCCATATATACAAAGGTTAGTTAGATCCTGGTCACTGCGCATAACTGGACCGCCCATGGAAAGCACACACAGCTTACGTGACGTGAAAGCCTGTACATTATCGGGTCTTGTTATAGAGTTTATGGAACAGACACTGGAGGGAAACTGGTGGGTGTGTTTTTTTTTTTTTTTTTTCTTTCTTTAATATTTGGAGAGTTTTCGCTTTTAAACCACCTGAAAAAGAACTGTTGTCTTACACTTTACTCCCTGTCAATCTAGCGCTGTTTGGCTGCGTTCACACATTGCGTATTTTGCTGCGCTTTTTTACGCGCGCTTTTCATAATACGCAATGTGCCTTTTGTCTGCCAGCAAAGTGAATGTGAACTTCACTTTGCAGTGCAGACATTGCGCAAAAATACGCACTGCGTTTTCAGGGAGAAAGCGCAGCTCCGTAAAGAATTGATATGTCAATTCTTTACGCAGCTGCTCCTGCGTATTCTCCCTGTCATGTCACAGAGGGGAGGAAGACTCCTGCTTCCTCCTCCCCTCTGTGACAGCTGTGGCCGCCCATTAGATTTCACAGTGTATTACTATACACTGAAATCTAAATTAAACAAAAGCAAGTGTCTGAAAAATAAAAAAGAATGAATACTTCACCTGTCCGAGGCCTCCTCCCGCTGTCCGGTCTCCGGTTCCAAGTGAGATGTGTTCTGACAGGACCTGTGGTGACGTCAGAGGGGCGTTCCCAGGCACTCGCGGTCATGTGATACATATCACATGACCGCGAGCAGCCAATCAGCTCTGGCAACGCCCCAGGAACGCCCCCTCTGACGTCACCACAGGTCCTGTCAGAACACATCTCACTTGGAACCGGAGACCGGACAGCGGGAGAAGGCGTCGGACAGGTGAAGTATTCATTCTTTTTTATTTTACATACATTTGCCTCTGTTTAATTTAGTAATACACTGTGAAGTCTAATGGGGCTGTCACAGAGGGGAGGAGGAAGCAGGATTCTTCCTCCCCTCTGTGACATCACTGCGCTTTCTGGAGTAAAGAAAGCGCAGTGTGTGAAAGCCCCGGCGTATTTTGTTGCGCTTTTTTGCGCGGCCGAAAAACGCGGCAAAAAGCGCACCAAAGTACGCAAATGTGTGAACACAGCCTTTAGCAGCAAGTTTTGACACTTCAATACTACAAATTACTTTAATTCTACTTGTGTAACTGTTATAAGAACCTGATATGCAACACTTTTTGGGAAACCTGAAGAATCTATATTCTGGGGAATACAATCATTTTGGAAAATCGAAGAGAATATAGTATCACTGAAATTGGCTCCTATCTACTGGATAGTACAGAAAACATGTATGGCTGTGTTATCATCTGCTTTACAAGTTCCGTTTGCAGTTCTGTCAAACGTGATTTCTCTTAATGGTCGGTACCACTGGGTAGTCTCTGGATTTTCTGCACTATTTGCTGTTAAAGCACCACTCCAGCTTTTTTTTTATTATTTCAATTTCACCATTGGAGTGGTGCTTTACATGGAAGCCACTAGTCTTATATTCATCTGCAGCTGTCTTTATTTCCAGTGTCGTTCTGGTCAGTAATTTGTGACCTCATGGCGGCTCCAGTGTTTTCTGGAGATCACAAATTGGTACACCACTATGAGAGGCTCGTTTTGGCTTTGTTCTGACTCTCCTAGAGATACATTTTGAGCTTGTGACATAGCTTTTGACTTTCAGCCAATCAAAAATGACAACCACAAGATACGCCATGGTACTGGAGCAATACGAAGAAACGATGAACTACAAAATTCCATCCCAGCGCTCTAAAGAGAAACACTGCAGTGGTGCTTTAAAAGAAGGGAAACCACAATGGAGCCCTGTAAATCAATGCTCAGTGGATCTTTTTTTTTTTTTTTCTTCTCCTTTCCCTTTTCCAAAAGCCATAACTTCTTCTTTTTATTTTTCCATCCATAGTCATATCAGGGCCCGTTTTTTGTGGGATGAGTTGTCCTTTTGATTGACACCATTCAGTCTGCCACATTGTGTTCTGGAAAACATTAAAAAAAATTTCCAAGTGCAGTAAGATTGCAAAAAAAGTGCAATTCCACAATGTTTTTTTATTTACCATGTACAATATATGATAAAACTGACCTGTGCATTCCCCAGGCCAGTATGAGCCCACCAATACTAAAAATGTATAGTATGTGGTGTGGATTGTGCGTGTTGTTGTGTTTTTTTTTTTTTTTTTTTATTGTAAAAAAAATAAATAAATAAACCCAGAACTTTGTGTTGTCAAAAAGGTCTTTCTGAGTTCACCTGTCACGCTGGGAGTGGGGAAGACGCCCAGCGTAGGATAACGACGGGGGGGGATCAGGAGTCCCTAATGCTAAGGGCACAAGAAGGAGACGGTGACCCCTAGACTTCCTAGAGCTGACCCTGTCTGCCCTAACGTCCCTATACAGTCTCCTCAACTGTCGCCGACCACGAACCTCGTCCCTCTCTGATCCTAGATCTATCTTATCTAAGGATCAGATGGAGAGGTTCACTAGACCCCTCCACTATCAACTAAAGACAAACACCAGGGAAGACAGACATTTGGGAAAAGGAAACACTTATCTGACAGCAGAACACAGCAACCTCCACAATCTCAGCTTCTGCTGGAGCAAGGATAAAGTGTGCACAAGGAACTATCACCTGCACCGAGGAAGGGTAATGAACCTCCTTATAAAGGTGGAAGGAGTCTGCTGGGTCCTAGTGACCTACAACATTGGTGGATAAAACCAGACCGAGCGCAAGACCTCCACAGCCGTCTCCCCATAATAGAGAGATCTCATCACACCTTCTTTCCATCAACACAGAAGGTAAATGCTCCTGAAAGAGACGGACCATCCTCCACCATTATGGCTGGTGGGCCAAGCGCTGGGATCGTCTGCGCGTGGCCTCCACCCTGTCATCCGTGCCACCCGTGACATCACCATTTTCTGATCACTTTTCGAGATCTATTGCTGTGTGAAGTCCTATTTTTGCGCTCTGAGCTAATGTTTTTACTGTTACATTTTTGGGGTATGTATGATGTCTTGATTGCCGTTTATTTTAATGTCCAAAAAAAACATAATTTTGAATTATTTTTTTTTTCTCGTCATTCTATTTACCAGCCAGAGTAATTTTTATATTTTAATAGATCAGACATTTCTGAATGCGGCGATACCAAATGTGTTTATTTTTTTATTTGTCTGACTTTTAATGCGGCAAAAGGTGGGGGTGATTTAAACTTTTGGGATTTTTAGCAGAATTAATGGTCCCCTAAGCAGACTTTAAAGGTACCGTCACACGAGGCAATATTGCTTGCAATTTCACTGGCAATTTGCTGGTTGCAGTGAAATCATGGACACATTGTTACATTTGTACACGGCAATGTGTCCATGATTTCACTGCAGCCAGCAAATTGCCAGTGAAATTGCGTAGCAATATTGCCGTGTGTGACGGTACCTTTTAGTATCGCTTGTGCTTTCAGAACAAGGCATCAGCATTGCTCTTGTGCTGGTGTTCACTGAAGCATCATGATGACAGGCATGCAGATCACCAGCTGTCATGATAACCCATTGGTGCCCTGTGATCTTGTGACAGGCACACTGGTGGAATCAATGCACATATTAAATGCTGCAGTCAGTGATTGACAGCAGCATTTAAGTAGTTAACAGCCGCAAGAGGATATTGAATCCAAACTAGGCCATTAGAGGCACTTGATGGCTGACTAAATCAACCAAGTGCAAGGAAAGATGTGGGCTCAGCGTGTCAGCCCACATCGAAACATAAAAAATATCCATCGGTTTTGAAGGGGTTAAGATAACAACAACATGGTTTGTGTTGCCCAATCTGAGAGAAGCATGAATTGAGTACCTGATTCCTGCAATTCATCTCTTCCACTTTTTTCATTTGCTGCAGCTCTGCCATTCCTCTGTGATCACCAGATGCGGTGTAGTCCCTTATATTCATGAGCGCTCCCTAATCCCGTCCCGTGTGGGGCACAGAATGTTGAGAAAAAAAACAAAAAAAAAACCTTCATATCTGTAATCTGATGTCTTGTTCCAGAGAAATTCCCTGAGATTCTGCCTCCAGAGTTAATTTTAAATGAAAGTGGGTGGTATCTGTGTGAGACATGTAATGACTGACAGTCATTTCTCCTTATCTCCATGTCTCACACTGGTAATTCCTTTTTCACATCAAATAAACTGTGGAGGCAAATCCTCAGGGAGATCTCTGTCCGGCCTGTAAATATTATCTGCTCATTTTCTTATTAAGGAAACAGGTAGATTTCTTTGGAATAAGACATCTGATCACAGATATGGAGGTATCATTTTATTTAACTTACTATGACCTACATGTCCATACAGATGACTTGGGTGGGTTAATTCTCCAGACAGATTTCCTTAAAGAGGACTAGCAGATATCTATTTTTCTTTTAACACTACAGAAAAAGCCATGTAGGTGACCCAGCATCAGAATTTCAGTTATGTTGGCATAAACCTGGCTAGAGACTCCTGTTTATCGGTGAACCCATCAGCTGAAACAAGCTGTTGAAGTCATTGATGACCTGAATCGGGCACTGGCTGTATTATCTCAGCCAGGTATGTTTTGACTTTGAAAAGCTGTGGAGTTTCAGAGAAAAATGGCTTTTTTGTGTTTTTAAGTTCATAATATACTATGTACCTGTGCAGATGTATAGACCAGTTTGTAAAGACTGGGCTGGAGTTTGGGCGAATTCCGTCCTCTAAGTGCTGGAGCCGGTATCTCAGTGCTTCGGTATGCTGGGTGATTCGGCCAGTGCGAGCTACAGGCAGTGCCTGATGGGCTCGTACTGGGGTTAAATCCTGCATTATCATCCGTACTTTGGTTGGGGAAAAGAAAAGGCTAAAATCCTTGTCCTTCCTCCCCTGGAAGTATTTTGAGCTCATGCTTGCACCAGAAAAAAGATTTGCGTTTCAAGCTGATTTTCTAAAATGACTTTGTAGATTGGGAAAAGTTCTGTGTTTTCAGATGGAGGTAAGGAAAGCAAGAAGATCCAGTTCTGATTTATTGTCTAAACAGCCCTTGTCAAATTCCACCTTCTTCAAGGTATTTTTCATTCTCCCTCCAGCAATGCAGTCATTATGGGTGAAGTTCAGAGTTCTGTTTTGCAATTATAAGTACTCCCTGAAAACAATCTGTCTGTCTGGCCTCGTCCATCTGTCTTTCTGTATAATTGGTTATAGAAAACTATGCACTTATGATGCTCTACATCAAAACCTCAAAAAATAAGTGAAAGAATGTTTATAGAGCTATGTAGGAGTTTTCACCAAAAGTTATTGGAGCAAATTCCTGATTAAAAAAAGAAATGACAGAACCTGCAGGGAGACAAATTGAATTAAAATAATATAAAGACCATTTTTTGCTTGTATTCCTAATTTTAATAATGAAACTAGTAACTAGTTTTCTCATAGAAATGGAGGGTATGGAAATGATGGCAGTGCCTCACCGATATCTTTCATCAGACGTTCTTCAGAAAGGATAGGGTTAAGCTGCGCCGCTATCTTCAAAAAAATACCATCTTTCGGACATCTTCAATGCATGATTTTTTTGACGCGTTTCGGAGTCTTGCTACTTCATCAAAAGTTCTTGCACAGGGAAGTCCCTGATGTAGTTGGGTGATTCGTAGTCATGTTGTCATGAAGATATTTTAGCTATGTTGTATGTTCTCTTTTCTGCAGCCGGGTAAATGAAGACAGGTGAGCGACTCCATGCCCATATTGCCATGTGCCTCAGGGATTGAAGGTGACAACACTATCAGATTTCTGACTTTTACACTTCTCTCCCGAATGCTGGTTAGGCCACTCTCTAATTGACGTTGGGTGGGGCAGGAGGGGGGAGGTGTAGTACGGTGGCCAAAGGGAGAAACCGAGCCTCTGAGCAGAAGAAAACTGACACTCTTGCTGGGAGTCTGGGAAACTTAATTTCTCCAACTCCCTTAAAGCATTCTACATATTGATGGACAGCTCAGGTAAGATCTGCCTGAGATAAAGGCTTTCATCTCGAAAAGGTGCAGCAAAACACTGGAACTTGTAGCAACATTTCATCCCAAATCTAAAGTAGTAACTTTGCCTTCTCATGGAGCATACATCAATTGTGAAACCTCCATTACTAAAGCAATAAAATAGTAGAAAACTGAAGAGTTTATGCTATGATTGCCCATTCTATCAAGTAGTAAGCAATGTCTGACACCGGCAGGTCCAGTGATTCATGACACATAATTATGGTGCACTGCAGCTAATATCAGCTGGGCATGGTGCACAGCTGTCACATCATTTGGATCATTTATATGACTCGAAGTCACAAAGTAAGCAATATCATATGGCTACATACAAGATGCTTAGTGGTGTCTTATAAATGTCTGGATCCATATTTTAGAGTGTGTGTGTATTATACTGCATGGAGGGATATGTGGGGGGTCACAGTAGGGGATCATACTGTGTTGCTGTCACCATACTATGCCAGGATTCTTGTGGTTGATGGGGTCACAGTAAGGTCATACTGTGCATATGGAGATATTCCTAGTGGAGGTATCATACAATTTTTGTGGGGTACTTTTGTTGGTATCATACTTTATGGGGGCAATGAAAGAGAAATCTAGGGGCTTCAATAGGAGAGGAATTGCTTTTGAGAGAGCTAAAAAGTTGTGACACATGATTATGTGACCAAGCCAAATATTTTATTTATTTTGGGGTGGGGGGGCACCCAATTAGAACTTTGGCTATTGAGCCCCATGACTTCTATGTACACCCCAAATAGAATTTTTATAAAGATTATCATTCTGAAAATCCTACTTCTTGTTGCTAACATTCATCTCCTTGTAATCCTACTGCCAGTGTTCAGGACTTTGTCATAATATTCCTCTGTCGACAGGCGATGGGAAGTTTGAGGGGCGTATATCATTATGTAGTGATCAATTACCTGTTCTGTGTACAATCTGTGCCAAATAAGGCCACACTCGGACGGTGAGTTTTTCATGCTGCATCAGAAAACGCAGTCTCTTAGTGCCTCTGGATCGTGTGCACATACCCTATGTGTTGGACGCAGTGCCTCCAGACCTGAGGAAACCCAGGGTGATCGCAGCCACTGTATACCCACAATCGGAGTTGGGTAGAGGGTGGCTATTCCCTGCATTCCCCTGCTGGAGAACTCTTCCGACTCAGCAGCATTAAATTTACATGCTATGGATACGCGGAAACGAGGCTGCAGTGGGGAGACACACAGTGGACATGGGATTTTTAGAAATCCCATCCACTGTGCTGGTACTGTACAACGCAGTGTTTTGGACCCAGCGGTAAAATGCTGAATCCAACATGCTGCTAATTCCGATTGAGTGAATGCAGCCTTTACGCTCAGTTACACACACATAATTGTGCAGAGATTGATCGCAGATCTCTGGCTGCAGTGAAATCATGGACACATTGCTCTCCGTTCCAATGTGTCTGTGATTTCACTGCCACCAGAGATCTGCGATCAATCTCTGCACAATTATGTGTGTGTAACTGGGCCTTTACAGTTCCATCAAAGTGGATGGGATTTATAAACCTCTTCTCCTGACTGTGCGTCTTTTTTACTCTGTGTAATCTGACCTGTGATTTGTGTTTCAAATCTTCAACATGTCAATTTCTCTTGTGGGTACACTGTTTTCTATGCAGATTTTCCCCATATACTTGCATTAGATTGGGATACTTCATAGGAAACCTGTGCGTTGGAAACTAATCTAATTCACACCTAAATATATCAGTTCGGGTTTTGTCAAAGTCAAATGCCTGTAGATATCATAAAAAAGCAGCTTTTGTTAAAGCATGACATACCAACAGACAAAATGCAGAGATAAAAATGGATGTTAAGAAACGCACATTGAAAAACGCAACTAACCGAATATACACAATAGATCAAAAATGCACTAAAAGCTCATAGTGGGAACATAGCCTGAAGGAGCAAATATATTCAACTTTATTGTCCCTTAGAATACACTTTAAATAAAATAATTACGTGTAGATTTACTTGCACTCTTCCAAGCCATTATATGTCAAACCTGTATCGGTCATGTATACCACTCTCTTGCCAGCTCGTCACTTCTCGTTAGAGCCGTTGAGGGAGTGCACTGTCACTGTGCATTGTAAAGAATTTAGCATAATGATAAGGGAGCTTTAATGAGAATATATTCTGGATGACAGCAAAGGGTCACAACTGTGCTGCTGTAATGGTGAATGTTCCCAAATCTAGAAACACAAGATTTGTCTATGCTTTTTAAAGCATCAGCTGCTTCTTCAGGACAAATCATGTTTTGCCTTGACGACTAGTCCTGGAGAAGCTGGTGCTTCGAAACGTGTAGTATAATTTTTTTTTTTCGTTCTACGTGGGGGAACATTCTCATAATTTTTGGCAGCGCGCTTGGGAACCTTTTCTTTCATCCAGATATTTCTCCTGTTCGTGGATCTGCAGCAGCTAATTTATGTGATTTACAGAGGTTATGTCTCACACTGCTTCACTTACCTATAGTTATATCAGGTAAGACCCTATTCTGTGCATTTTTTTCCTTCCAGTTTCTTTATTCAGATTCTACTGTGATTATGCCAGAATTGACAACTGTCTGCTCAATAGAGCAGGGACTTGCCCAACTTTGAAATGGATGTCACTAATGACGCTTTCTTTTGGCCTTCGCACCCTGATAACGGTCTGTTTGAGAATTCCCAAGGCACATAGATACTCAAACATAAAGGCATCAAAACAAAAGTCAGTAGGGAAGGCGGGTTGGGGGGAGCGGGCAGAATGGCAACGTTAGACTTTTTAAATCAAAGGATCAAATCATCTGCCAACCCTGGAATCGTTCATCATATTGCCAAATAGAAAAGTGTAATATGTCACACACATTCCACTGCCGTAGAGCCCGTTACTTTATACCACTCCATCCGCAGCTCTGCATTGTGCTTCGTGATGTAAGTCTTAACTATGGAAACAAAGACCATCACGCTCCCAGGTGAAGGTACCATTACAAACAGAGATATATACTGCTTGCAACTCACTGGTTGCAGTGAAATCATGGACACATTGTTACATTTGTACACGGCAACAAAATAGAATATTGTGTCCATGATTTCACTGCAACCTGCAAATTGCCAGTGAAATTGCATGCAATGTTGCGTTGTGTAACGGTACCCTGACAATTTTTGTGCTGATGTTAATACTAAAGGAGGTTTGAAGCTCTCAATTATTGAGTCAGCAGAGTGTTGGAAATATGTTTGCACAATTGTCCTCAGCAACCCAGTTTTGCAACTTTATTTGGTCTTCCACTTTGTGTCTGAGTTGCTTTGGTTCCTAAATGTTTCCACTTATCAATAATGCCACTCACAGGTGATCATGGAACAGTTAGTGAGGAAATTTCACAAACTGGCTCATTATAATGGAGACATACAATTCTCGGATTTGAGGAGTGCTTTAGAATCAGCCATTCTTTCTGAAATGTTAGTGAAGGCAGACTGCATGTTGAGGGGCTGGATATTGGACATCTGTGGCAATGAATTTAGGTTTTTCTGTCAATCTCAATGATTAAAACATGTGTCCCTATGCTTTAGTCCCTACTAGTGTGTCTGCTTTGCAATTTGTGATACTGCGGAGTACAGTTGTATACCACGGTGTATAGCTGTTACAACAATTATTGTTGAAAACTAAACTTGTTTAACGTGAAACTAAAAGGGATAATAAAATTGCATGTGTTTGTTACAGTTGAAATTGCATGACCCATCCCATCCACCCCATTCCTTAACAAAAAGGTCCCTTCCGCACCTTCCTAGATACTCCAGGTTATTCTGGCCTATGGCCAAAACATGTCAAATAATATATATATGTATAATATATATATTTTTTTTTTTTTCAGAAATATCCTCCCACCTGTATTTTTGTTCCAACAGAACAGGTTTCTGGTCTTTCCACATTTTCTCTTAAAACATTCCAAAGTTATATCCGGGTGGATTTACAGTGTATTTTATTTTTTTCTTTAAACAAGGAGCTGATCTCCGACAATCTAGTGGCAGAAAATCTTGTATAAGATACATAAAGATCTCACATTAACATGACGCATCTATGACATTGTTTGTACTGTATATTACAATAATTGTGTGGTCAATGGCCCTTGTAATTGATCAGATGTCTTATGAGTAATATTGGTACAAACATTCACAGCCATGCATAGGCGAAAACCATAAACTAAACTATAAAATATACGATACTTTTCTGACGCCCGAATAGTCCCCACTCTGCTCTTTTTCAAAGATTGGACGTAATGCTGAAACAATTTAACCGCTTCTGTTTCGGAAGCCGTTAAAAGACGTGGCATGTTCGTTCTTCAGGTGGATTCCGCTTGAAAGGTGCTCACTATTAAAATGTGAATTACAAAAAGACCCTGGCGACAGAACCACTGCCAAGATGAAGGCGAGATCGCCAAGGAAGACCTTTCATCACAAACAATTCCAGCTGTCATTTCAGTGCTCCCGGACCTGGTTTATGGCAAATTTGTGGTATGGTGTGTTTGTATGCATGTGGTGTAGACACTACTGGCAAATGGCCAACAACGTCTAAAACATTGTACTTGGTGCACAGTGTTTAGACCTGTTAGAGTACAACTACATGACAATATATGTCTCAGAAGATTTGTGCAACAAATAACATCTGTGCATCTTATATGCAATTTGTGGTTGCACTACGATTTTAAAGGGAATTTGTAATGTGTTTACATCATGTACTGTTCATTAGCGACCTGTGTTTTTTTTTTTTTTTTTTTTTCTTTTCAATAGTTTTATTTATTACAAAAAAGCACTTTAGATACTTAGATGCTTTCTATAGCTAGCTGCCCAAACAGTCATACAGTCATCCCAGCGGTTAGCAGACAAGTCAATCAGCTGAAAACATGCCAAAATTCATCTAGTGTTCTCTAGAAGGATCTGTGTGATGTCACGATCATGTGATCGTAATGAGTGGAGCTAAGCAGACCTTGCATGGACAATGTACTTGGCCGTGACATAACACAGGTCCTTTTTAGAGAGCACTAGATGAATTTCTGCATTTTTGCAGTTGATTGACATATCCACCCAGATAGCTGTTTGAATGTTTGGGCAGCTAGCTACTGAAAACATCTAAGTCTCTAAAGTGCTTATTTGGGATAAATGCAACAATTTAAAAAAGAAAACCAAAAAACATGATATAAATAACATTGGGGGCGATTTAATAACATTAAAGGATATGACGGGTTCCCATTCAAGTTGTGATTTTGCTGTTGAACAAATGGCCAAATGACAGGGAAGTCGCACACCATTTGCTGTTGTATGTTACTTGCATTAAAGTAGTTCCACCGGCAACAGAAAATTTGCATTTGTAAACCTTTGTGACTCATTATTGTGATTGCAGCTCCACATAGGATATCATTAGATACAATGTTATCAATGTGACTAGTCGCTACGTAGCCATACTCTAAATCTTGGCCTTGTCCTGCTGTAACACCCTTTTGATGTGTTGCTAAAAACAGCAGATTATCAATGTATGCCACCATAGATGATGGGCAGTAGATTTGAAGTTGATACACTTGCAGACAAGACCATTCCTAATTCCTAATATTCAATTTATTCATCCTTACTAGCAGAATTCCAGGGAGCTTGAGAACTGAGCTTTCACTTTTTTTTTTTTTTTTTTTTTTTTTTCTCTTCACTAAGATATTTTAGTTTCCCGTCTCCACCTTCTCCGTTACTTAAAGATCTTCCTTGGAGTTTCATATCTCCCAAGAGGATCTGTGCCCAAAGGACAAGAGCAGAAGGGTGACATGTGTGCAATTGTTTACTGATCTGCAGCTGAGCATCGCTTAGACACATCATAGCCATCTGATCAACCTTTTATTTGAAGTCTTTAGTATCTCCCATATAGTGTAAGGTTTATCTGGGATTTAACCTCTGGAAACACTGATTTACTTAAGATTATTTTTCTTCTACTGCAATGATGGTAAAATGTTGCATTCACAGTGCTCAGCTGATGGTAAGGAAACCACTTTCTCTGCATAATAGAACAAATTTTCTCAGCTAGGTAAAAGAAAAACATGTTTTGTAAGAAGTGCTTACTGGCTTCCCTTTCAAGAGTGAACATGGATTGTAACACTGTTAACAGATGTTTTATCTTCAAATAGCGGCACAACTGCTTGGGGGTTTCGGATCAAGACTTGGTGTAATAAGATAATGGTTTCAGTTCACATTCGATGGAGGTAAACCAATTAAAAGTTCTAGGACTTCTCTTCTCAGTTGGTCAACCGTTGGACTATCATGTATCAACAGTTTGCTGACAAAGTGGCAGCTGACTTTAACCTCTCGTTCATTGTCGCTGTGGGTCTCACGCAGTGGCATGAAATGAAGCTCATGGTCCCCGATGCAACAGCTCCAATGGGGCCCCCAGTTATTGCAAATCTTTTAATAGCATTAATCTTTTCTATGGGCCAAAGGGACATTTGGGGCCCGCTAGGCTCCAGGGCCAGGGTGCGTTTGCATCTTCTGCACCTGTTACACCCTTGGTCTCATGGCATCTACACTATGCTAGAGGATGCCTTGTCTGGATTTCTCTCCAGTGATTAGACCAGCATCTTTACAAAGATATGACCTGCACCTCCATGGGTCCATGTGAGTTTGCATTGCCTATATCTTTGACCATATGGCCACTAGTCAGTTTGAAATCGTACTCCTGTAATTCACAGTATGCAAGTGCTTATTTTCAAAGGGCACTGCTTCTTAAAGGACCATTCTTAATGACTACACATTTGGTACAGTTTTTTCCCATCCCCATTACAGCACCATAGAGGGAGAGAGAGGGGAAGGGGGGACTGCCCCAAGGACCACAAATCCACCGATTTGAAATGTTGAGCCTGTCTTCCAGCTTCAATGATTTCCTGTTCTTGGACCGGTCCTGCAGCCCCTGATTGAGCCTGGAGTGTCTGAGGCCACTTCCGAGCCTGGAACATGGGCATTCCGAATGAACCTGGGAGATTTTCAAGGCAAGGCTTGATCAAACCTCTAGAGCTGTGAGAGCATTTATGCGTTCACACAGGCCACATTCTTTATTCTTTTGTCTTTTGTTTCCATGTAGAGCTAGGTTATTACCGGTTCTTTACCGAAGATTGTCTCGTGTATTGTATAGATGCTAGCAGAGGAGTCCCCATCCTTTTGTTAAAAAAAAAAATGAGAGCAGAGGTCAAGGACTCATATTAAGCGGTTTAGGTATTAGACCTCTTACATTTTTTTCAGGTATACATGAAGTTTTGAGTGATACAACCTCTGAGTGATTGGAAGATGGAGAATTAGAAAAATTCTACTCTTAAGCTTCATCTTCCTCCGAGACTAGTTAAGGTCATCCTTGTTTACCTGATGAAGATACAGATAAGTTAGTCAAGGCAGTTTGGGTCACAATGAAAATTGGGGACATCAAAAAGCCCAAAACCTATGCAAGATGTAACGTTTGGGGAATTACATTTTAGGAGACAGATATTTTCCAGTGCACAAAAATGTATTTTTGTAAAGGAGTGGAAGACCCTTGATATGAAGTGCCTCAGTCTAATGGGAGTTAAGAGAAAGTATCTCTTTTGTATACGATGTTTGTGAATGTTGGGGAAAAGCCCCTAAGATTGATATGGTCATTTCTTGAATATTTCTCGGATCGGCTTTACCCGGGCCTTGGAAAATATCTGCTTTTCTTTTTTCTTTGTTTTTTTTTTGTTTTTTTTTTAAATATTGTTGATTTAAAGTTTTGGGAATAATCGTCATAACATGACCATAAATAAAATAGGATATGGGTTAAGGGAAGAAATGAGATCTAAGTGAGGGAAAGGGAGAAGGGAAGGGGTATAAAGGTTACGTATGAGCCTAAACAATCACAACAAAAGGAAACCAAACAAGGTCGTGCTAAGGAATTATATAACACTCTCTTTAAAAGTAGACAGTCTATCAACAATTAGATCAGACAATAAGTTGTTTACCATTTAAATTGTTTCTCAAATTCTGAAAGATCTTTGATCTTATGGATAGATCACCTACAGTCTCAGATTAAGAATACATGTCCACATGATCAGATTTTGTTCAGTTTTTCAACAATCCAGAAAGCAGCAGACTTTTACCAGATGCTTCAGCTGATGCAGTAAGGTTTAGATCTCGCTCTTGCTCCTAGTCCAACTTAGCACGCTGGCTCTTTGGCTGAAAAAATTGGTCAGGAGAATTACTTATCAAGACAATGTTTGGATTAAATCCTGGCAAAGGTGGCAGACTCCTAGAAAGGCTTTTCCTTTACTCCTTTCAAGGAAAATCATAAGTTCCACCTGGGAAGAGGCAGTTGGGTTCCCCAAGATCTAGGGAGCAAAGATGGAAGGTCCCAAGAGCAAAGGGGAAAGGCTTCATGTATCCTTCCAGCTGACCCTCCCCCACCACCACCACCACCAAAGGAGATTGGGAATACAATGACATGAGGCCCCAGGTAGGTGAAAGACTGAAATAGTTTCTTCCTGCCTAGCTTGAGATGTCAGCATATAGATATATTAATGCACCAGAAAGGTTTTTAGCCACAAAAATGTCCACACCTCTCCAGCAGGACAGCAAGCCTTAGGAAGGAAGGTTCTATCCTTGGTGCAAAAAAGGGTCCTTTCTCCCATCCCAGAATTACAAAATGGGAATGGTTTCTACAGCCCTTTCTTTTGATACAGAAACAAAGCAAACAAGATGGAAAACCCTAACTCTTCTTCAGGACTTTTATAAACTTGAGGGCTTTAAATCAGTATTTAAGGGTCAAGCATTTCAAAATGGAATTGTTTGGATTGGCAGTAAAGCTCCTTTTCCAAAATGCTGTGTGGCAATATTTTAGCTCCATGAAGCATATTGCCACATACAGTGAATCAAATAATTATTTAATCCAATGCTAATTTTGTAAGTTTGCCCAGTCTTTACTTTTAGGGTAGGTTAATTTTAACAGTGAGAGAATATAAAATATAAAATCCAGAAAATCACATTGTCTAAATCATATAAGTATATTTGCATTTTGAAGAGAGAAAGAAGTATTTGATTCGCCTTGTGTTCTGGCTCCTACAGACCAGTTAGATGTTCCTAATCATCTCATTAGCTGCAATAAAGACCGCTGTCAAATTGTCACCTGTATAAAAGACTCCTGTCCACACACTCAATTAATCAGTCAGACGCTAACCTCTACAACATGAGCAAGACTAAAGAGCTTTCTAGGTTGTCAGAGAAAAGATCCTAGACCTGCACAAGGCTAGAATGAGCTACAAAAACCATACGACACTGGGTGAGGAGACAACTGTTGGTGCAATAGTAAGAAAGTGCAAGAAATACATAATGAGTGCCAAACGACATCGATGTAAGGCTCCATGCTAAATCTCACCTCATGGGGTATCCAGGATCATGATGATGAGAGATCAGGCTAAGGCGGTCGTCACACGCTTCAATGTTGTGAACGATATTGTTAGCAATCTCATGCACGCGCGATCGCTAACAATATTGTTCACATCGCTGGTGAGCTGTCACACAAGCAGATTCACCAGCGATGTGGAGCCGCGATCTCGCTGGTTACTATGGTACACATCGGGTTACTAGGCGCCGCGCGGCGCTTAGTAACCCGACATTTACCATAGATACCATCTCCCAGCATAGGCTCTGCCGCTGGGAGATCGTTCATCGTGGTGTCACACACCACGATGATGCAGATTGTTCAAGCGATTATCGCTTGATATGAGCTCCGGCTCACAAATCTGCGATCAAACAATCAAGCGATTTTACATTGTAAAATTGCTTGATTACACGCAGCGACACACAAACAATATCGCTTAAGCGATCAAAACGCAGATTGCTTAAGCGATATCGTTCAAGAAATTGATGCGTGTGACGGCCGCCTAAGGCTACATGGGGGGGAACTTCTTAATGATTTCAAGGCAGCTAGGACCACTGTCACCACGAAAACCACTGATGACACATTACACCAATATGGATTTAAATCCTGCAGTGCCCGCAAAGTCCCACTGCTCAAGGAGGCACATGTGCAGGCCCGTCTGAAGATTGCTGAGAGTGTTAGATGAGACTAAAATTGAGCTCTTGGCATTATCTCAACTCTTCATGTTTGGAAGAAGAGAAATGCTGCCTATGACCTAAAGAACACTGTCCCCACTGTCAATCATGGCGTGGAAACATTGTTTTGGGGTGTTTCTCTGCTACCATCACCATCTATTCTGCCACATAGTGTCCTGTAAAACAGGGGGAAAAATTATAAGTGCAGTGAAATTGCAAAGCAAATACTAATTCCACAACTTGGCATTTTTTGTTTTTTTGCTTTTTCTTTTTGTTCTTTTTATTTACTTTACACAGAGTGGGCCATTTATATGGATGCACCTAAATAAAATGAGAATGGTTGGTTATGTCAACTTCCTGTTTGTGGCACATTAGTATATGGGAGGGGAAAAGTTTTCCAGATGGGTGGTGACCATGGTGGCCATTTTGATTCCAAGTGGTATATGGGGTACAAAGATAGTGGGGCCATTCTTTATTAATGGAAACCTCAATGCCACTAGATATCTGAAATTGCTACATGATTCAGATATCCAGTGGCATTGAGGTTTCCATTAATGAAGAATGGCCCCACTATCTTTGTACCCCATATAACACACCACACCATCAATTTTTGTGTTCCAACAGTCTTGGAGGGATCTATCCACTGTGGGTTGGTGTCAGATCAATAGCGCTGGTTTTGTTTGTTAACTTCACCATTCACAGAAACGTTTGCCTCATCACTCATCTGAAGACAATTGTCTATGCTGTGAAGATACGAGATGTGCAGCATCTGAAACAACGGATACTGGAAGCCTGTGCTGGCATTTCTTCTGTGGTGTTGCTATCAGTGTGTCAAGAGTGGGAGAAGAGGGTTGCATTGACAATCCAACACAATGGGCAGCACTTTGAACACATTTACAAGTTTATTACCACTTATAAAATAACTCCTGAAAACATAAAGTTAAGATTAAACCAAGCACACCATTGTTTTTCTTATGAAATTCTCAATGAGTTTGACGTGTCACATGACCCTCTTCCCATTTGAAAAAAATAAAGTTGGCTGGTGACCATGGCTGCCATTTTGGATCCATCTGGAAAAGTTTTCCCCCTCCCATATACTAATGTACCACAAACAGGAAGTTGATATCACCAACCATTCCCCATTTATTTAGGTGCATCCATATAGATGGCCCACCGTGTTTGTGTGTGTGTGTATGTGTGCATATTATATATAATATACACACGTATAATATAGTATACATATTTTTTTTTTTTTTTTTAAAGCTGTGCTGATCAAAATATGAAAGGTAATTTCTAAAAATTCCCCAGGTTTTCTCAGCATTTCCCTGGGTTTTCCTTCCTTGTATGACGGATTCTCTCTATTACATTACCAAGCTCAGAGCACTTCATATTGTGCCCTTTCTACTAGCATACATAAGATAGATATGCCTTTTTATATTCCCGTAATGAAATTTTGTCCATTGTAATAGGGGTCAGAAAGACTTTGTAATAAAGCATTCTATACCAATATATCAAACAATACTACCGGTATTTTAATTGGAATTTTCTGTATGTATAGAACGTGTCTCTAAAATGAATTTATTTTTGATCATCAAGAAAGAGAAAAATAACGTAGTGGTCTGGTAAAGACACCTGGTCTCTACAAGAGCTGCTCAACATCAGGAAAACATGGTTTTCAAATCTAAAATGTAGAAACTTGCTAATCTACTGATTTCACTCATGCAGTCCTGAATCTTCCAGGGTATTCTGCAACCTGTGGAGCATTGTCACAGTCTCAGGTGGCAGGGAGCTCCTCCTACTCGTTGTGTGTTGATATGTATGAAAGGGTTGGGTATCCGGGTCAGCCCATTAGCCAAGCCAGCCCCCTCCTTTCTCACATCAATTGGCCCATCTACACTAGAACACAGGTTTATCCTATGTGAACAGAGAAGGTTGTCAATCACTATCTAAGGGCAGTCGTGTTGGGATTTTCTTTGCTTTTTACTCATAAGTCTTGCTTAAAACCATATACAAACCTCTTGATTACAGGACCACAAATCAAGTTTCTTTTTAGACATCGCTCAAGACAAGTCATATAAAAAAAATGTGTGTATTGCAAAAAGATCCCTTTGTTGTGCAAAGCTCAGATTGGTCGGCCAGAGGGAGAATTCATTAATTGCAGCTACTTTCTAAGGAAAATGTTACGGAACCAGTTTCATGGCTGTAAGCGAATATTGGTGCCGCCAGTGCAAGTGCAGAATAGGGTGTGTCTATTTTGGGATTCCTTATTTCTTGTCCCACATTTTCTTGCATATAATTATTTCCTGAAAAGGCGCTGTCTTTGTAGTAATCATATTCTGGTATCGGCCTCTCCAGTAATAAATGTTATGATTTTCAGTGCTTGGAATTCTATGGATCTGTGAGCATTCTATATTTTGTGTATTTAAGGCTGCTTTCACATCAGCGTTTTACGATGATCGCGGCAGTTGCGATGAAAAAAACGCCCGATACAATGTCTATGGGGCTTGCAGTAAGTGCGGTTTCGGCACTTGCGGCAGGTGCGGCCTCGAAAAAAACTGCGGCATACCGCGTTTTTTCCGCAGCCGAAACTGCAATTGACGCACCTGCCGCACACTTACCGCAAGCCCCAAAGCCCCATAGACATTGTATCGGGCTTGCCGCAAGTGTGCCGCAATCTCGGCCGTTATGCGGTAATCGCTGCAGTTGCGTTTTTTTCACCGCAACTGCCGCGATCAGCGTAAAGCGCTGATGTGAAAGGACCCCAAGACAGTTTGAACAAGACGTACAGTTGAAACCAGAACTTTACATACACTATATAAAAATACACATATGCATGTTTTTCTCGCTATCTGACATGAAATGGTAATAAACCTTTCCAATTTTAGGTCAGTTAGGATTACCATAATTATTATTTGCCAAATACCAGAATAATGAAGGAGAATGTCTAAGTCATTGTTATTACTTTTTGCAAAGTTTTCATACATTTCATAAGTATTTGGTCCTGTTGTCTTTAAACTGTATGACTTGGGTCAAACATTTTGGATGTCCTTCCAGAAGCTTCTCACAATAGTTGGCTGTAATTTGGGCCCATTCCTCCTGACAGAAGTTGTGTAACTAAACCATGTATGTAGGTCTCCTTGCTTGCACCTGTCTTTTCAACTTTGTCTATAAATTTTCAATATGATTGAGATCAAGGCTTTGTGATGGCCACTCAAAAAACATTGACTTTGTTATCCTTAAGCCACTTTGTAACCAGTTTGGCAGAAAGCTTAGTGCCCTAGTTGATTTTGAAAACTCCTTTCCACCCAAGCTTTAACTTCATGGCTGATGTCTTGAGATGTTGCTTCAGTATTTCCATATAATCTTTCATCATGATTCCATCTATTTTGTGAAGTGCAGTCCCTCCTACAGCCAAATAACCCCAAAACATCATGCTGCCACACCTGTGTTTCACAGTTTGGATGGTGTTCTTAGGTTCCCAAGCTTCTCCCTTTTACCTCTAATTGTAACAATGGTCATTTTCCCCATAAACAGTTCAATTTTGGATTCATGAGACCACAGGACATGTCTCCAAAAATGTACGTCTTTGTTCCTGTGTGCATTTGCAAAAATTAATCTGGCTTTTTTATGTTTCTTTTGAAGTAATGACCTCTTCCTGGCAGAGTGGCCTTTCAGCCTATGCTGATACACTACTCATTTCACTATGGATAATGACATAATCTTTACAGCATCATCTTCCCAAGGTCTTTTGCTTTTGTTCTTGGGTTGATATTCACATGTCAGTACAAAGCTCATACATCTCTGGGACACAGAACCCATCTCCTTTCTGAGCGGTATGATGGCTGGTCATTCTCATCCTTGTACTTGCATATAAGTGTTTGTTCAGATAAATGAGGCACCTTTAGGTATCTGGAAATTGCACCCAAGGATGATCCAGACTTGTGAAATCCACAATTCTCTTCCTGATATCTTGGCAAATTTGTTTAGATTTGTCCATGATGCTGCATAAAGAAGCAGTGTGTTTTAGGTGTGCATTAAAATACATCCACAGATATGTCTAAGGCCGTCACACACTACGATTTTGTGAGGGAACTCAATAACGATGTCAGTGGTGCGGCTCGTGGACAACATCGTTAGTGAGGCGTCCCATGTATAGATAACATTCAGGACGCAGCAACGATGTTACGTGCAGGTATCTTTGGCACAACCAGTGACTGATGCTTGTCAATGATGTGAATAGGAGAAATCGGTCAGGAGATCAGTTATGGCGGTGTAACACAGAACAATGCAGCAGATTGGATGATCGACATTGTCTGATATGGGGTCAGGTTCCCATATCTGTATATAACGATCTGACCACTTATCGCTAGTCACATCATGCTGTCACACGCAACGTCGTAGGAGCGATGCCAAATCAGGCACTTTCCAGCGATATCTTTACATATGTCGTAGCGTGTGTCGCCCGCCTAACTCGGATGTTGCCAATAAATCTATCAGAAGCTTCCAAACGCATGACTTAATCATGTGAGCTGTCCCAAATTGTTTAAAGGCATAGTAATCTTAGTGTATGTAAACTTATGCATTTACAGAAACTAATAAAAATGATTTAAAACCTATTCTATCTCTATCTCTCTATCTCTGTCTATCTCTCTATCGCTCTCATAATAAGTATTACCAGTCTTTTATAGGACTGGACATGTCTAGGAATGATATTTTGGTTGAGACTTTGATAGTGTATTTGCAGTGCTTTTTTGATTGTCCTATCAAAGTAAATATAGAATCACTTTTTAAAACAGTTTGTGGATGGTTTAGTTCTGTCTTTAGATCATTGGGAATATTTGCAGTACTTTTCAAGTAAAGGATTGAGACGTTAGCGCTTAGAAAAGATTGTCCATTAAAATCCGTTCTTTTTCTTAATGGTTCCACAGTCCTTTTTTATTTTCTAAGAATTATCAAATATTCTCATGGCTTTTTTTCTAAGCTGTAAGCTCGGGCCACAGAGCAAAGTTTGGCTGGGCAATGTTTTGCGCTACGGTATCACAACTATGTTAGAGTAAAATCCATCATTTTTGGAGTTGGGTTGAGGTCATGTTAACTAGCATGTGGCAACATGATCAGTCACTATTAATAGTTGTGAGTTAGCAGCACAGCATTATTATTCTTTCCACAGTGTGGGAAGTAAACATCTGTGTACTTTACCTGTAATATTAGGCTAAGTTCCCACGATGAGTATTTGGTGCATTTTTTTTGATGCTGCAGATTTCTGCACCGATTAGGTTACGCTTTTTTGTTTTTATGGCATTTTGTAAGTATTTTTTCATGGTCTATTTTGTAATTGCCTTTTTATGTTGCAGTTTTTGTCTCCTTTATGTATGTCTTGTATTTTATAAATTTGTTTTAGAAACTTTTCTGTTTTTGAAGTCACCCAGCAGCGAGTTTTTTTTTTTTTTTTTTTTTTTAATCCAAACATCTTGGAGAACTAACAGGTCCTCTTTGGATGTAGGATTTTGTCAAATCTTTTCCTTTATGGAGCTTTAGACAGACTTGATAATATTGTGTTAAGGGCCATGTCATCACTTGTGGGATTGCTTGTTTTCTGGTCATCATAATGGGAGACCCAGACAATGGGGTTTAGGGCTCCGCCCTCCGGAGGTCACACTAGGTACTACAAGTTTGTAGACACCGCCTCCTCCGCATATAAACCCCCACCGTAGGAGAAATCCTCAGTTTTAAACTTAGTGTGCTCGGAGGATCACGCTTTGCTTGCACTTCACTGCATTCTCACAGCTTACGTGATGGCGTATGAAGACAAGGTAATTGGTCCCGGTCGGGACCCTCGACAGTCTCCCCGCTCACCCTTTGTGGAACACGCTGGTGGAGGTACCGGAGGGCTTTTAGCCTGGACACTTAGCTGTTCTCCCGGTACGCTGTCGTGCTTTCCCCTTTCCATCCCTCTGTGGAGGCTCTGGATAGGGGGAGCCTGGAGCCTTGCACAGCTCCGCTCCGTCCGAGGCCTCCCTAAATGGTGCTTACAGACCGGACGGAGCCAGCCCAGTCCGAGGCCTCCCATTATGGTGCTTACATTCCGGACTGGTGCTGTACCCCCGTCCGAGGCCTCCCTAAAGGTGCTTACAGACCGGACCGGCACTGAGGCCCCTTGTGGTCTCATGTGTGCCTGGGGGTAGTGTCTGTCACTTTGGTGGCATGGCACTCAGACCGCGCGGTTACCCTCGGGTCCGCGGTTCTGATAGTGTACCCTGTGCTGGGGTCACTCTGGCTGACCGCCCTGTGTGTCACAGGGGCTGAAGCTGAAGGCTGCTGCTGTTTGTTTTGTGCGGGCAGTCTGTGTGTGTGTATGTGTATTACTTCACACTCTTTTCCCGCGCTGCGGGCTCTGGCACCTCCATTGCTGAGGCAGCCTGGAGGGGGAGGAAGCAGCTCTTGTGATGACTCACTGATGGGCGTGTTTTTTGTGTTCTCCCGCGTGTTCCTGGCCACGCCTACGTATTCACAGTCGGCGGCCATCTTCTCCCTCACTTCCCGGCTGGGATCTGGCTGCAGCGTGTGTCTGCACTCTCAGGGAGACCGGAACTCGCGGAGGTCACACAATTACACCGCTTCCTCCTACCGCTTCTAGCGGTCGGTAAGCCACCGGGTTCCCCGGTTTGTTTGTTTACAACTTGGCTTATTCCCCTACTGTGGAGATGTCCTCAGTAAGGAAGCATGCTGCTAA
This sequence comes from Allobates femoralis, assembly GCA_033576535.1. NCBI lineage: Eukaryota > Metazoa > Chordata > Amphibia > Anura > Aromobatidae > Allobates > Allobates femoralis. The sequence goes on from JARQOC010000011.1 coordinate 67,894,753, forward strand.
GGCAGCAGATGTCACCATTACCTGCGCTACATGCAACGGTTCACTGGTGGAGGGGTCCTGCAATAATTGCGGGCGCCCAGAGACCCAGACAGTTACTGCAGAGTCAGGATCTGCGGGTCTGTACCCTGAGGCTCGGCTGATCCCAGGGACATGGGAAACGCAGAGTAAGATAAATGAATCTCTGCTGGCCCAGATGTCCTCCATGTCGCAATCCCTGGAGGCACTTCATAGGAGGCTGGAAAACCCAGCTACTCCTCCTAGTTACCCCGGGTGTCTCTTACTTCTACTGTGAGACCCCCTAAGCGAGCTCGTGAGGCCTCTCCAGAGCTCCAGGCTCCCTCTGAGGAGGAGCGTTCCTCTGATGGTGAGGAAGATGATGGGGGTTCTACTCTTGGGTCTGTCTCTGAATCTCCAGATGGGGTTGAGGATCTGGTGTCCTCCATCAATGAGACTTTACGTCTGGTCACTCCTCCCGAGGAGGTGACTGTGCACCCCAAGGAGGTCTATCAATGGCTGCGGCCGGAGGCTAGACCAAGTGGAGCCTTTATGGACCACACTAATTTTGGAAGGGTGATTAGAACACCCAGGTTACATCCTGGGCGGCGTTATGTCCGTAAAGCCAAGGACCTTCGCTTTCCCTTTCCTCAGGAGGTGCTTCAGGAGTGGTCGCAGTCCCCAAAGGTGGATGCTTCCATGACCAGGATTGCTGCACGTTCCTTATTTTCTGCCTCTGATAGCTCCTCATTGAAGGATGCTACGGATAGACAGGTTGAGCAACTCGCCAAGTCATCCTACGAGGCTGTGGGCTCTTCATTTGCCCCTAATTTTGCCACGGTCTGGACCCTACAGGCGATTACCTCCTGCTTGGATGGTATCTCTGACCTAGCTAGGTCCAGCCCAGAGGTCCTGGCGCTTACCGACAGGGCGAAGGCTTACGCGGATTACGCCAGGACGGCAACTTTGGAAACTGCCACTCGCTCGGCTGTGGCTTCGGCCAATGCTATAGCGATCCGCAGGTTGTTGTGGCTGCGTCTTTGGGACTCAGATGCCACGTCTAAGAAGATTTTGCAAAATCTTCCATTTTCTGGTGACAGGCTCTTTGGCACCGAGCTGGACAAGCTGATTAAGGATTCTGCTGAGTCTAAGATACCAAGAATAAGCCTAAGCCACGGTATACCGTGAAAAGGAACCCAAAGCAGTGGTCCTTTCGCCCCAGCTCGCAGTCATCAGCAACGTCCACTCGCACGGACCGTGGGGGCAAGCCCTCTACCCAGTGGCGCGGCAAAGGTCGCCAAAAGAAGCCGGCAGGGGCAGCAGCTGCCACCCCCAAACCCGCTTCGGCATGACTCGCTCCTGCATCCTGTCTCCCCACAGGTGGGGGGCCGCCTGTCTCTGTTTCAGGACAGGTGGCTACTCCACGTCCAAGACCAGTGGGTCCGAGACGTAGTCTCAAGAGGCTACAGGATAGAGCTGACGTCACAGCCGGTACACCGATTCCATCGGTCTGTCCCATCCCCAGACAAGGCTCAGGCTTTTCACCTGGTGTTGGAGGGTCTCCGCAGAGACGGAGTGGTGGTCCCAGTGCCCACGGGAGAGAGGTTCAGGGGTTTTTACTCCAACCTCTTTATCGTCCCAAAGAAGGACGGCTCTTTCCGTCCGGTTCTGGACCTAAAGTTGTTCAACCGTCACGTGTTGGTTCGGAAGTTCCGTATGGAATCCCTGCGCTCCGTGATCGCGGCGGTGTCACAGGGGGATTTCCTAGCGTCCATCGATATCAGGGACGCTTACCTCCACGTGCCCATTGCACCAGCTCATCAGCGCTGGCTGAGATTTGCAGTGGGGGAAGCACACTTCCAATTTGTGGCACTGCCGTTCGGGCTAGCCTCGGCACCGCGAGTGTTCACAAAGGTGATGGCCTCCATGATGGCTCTCCTGCATGTGCAAGGACACGCCGTCATTCCCTATTTAGACGACCTGCTGGTCAGGGCGCCATCGGAAGACCTTTGTCGGGTGAGCCTGGAGGCGACCATGAAGTCTCTGGAACAGTTCGGGTGGCTTCTCAACATTCCAAAGTCGACCCTGGTCCCGACCCAGTCATTGACATATCTGGGCATGGACTTCCACACAGACTCAGCCCTGGTGTCCCTACCTCAAGCCAAACAGCTTGCGATCCGGTCAGGAGTACAGACTGTTCTTCTGTCACCACAATCTTCCCTACGGGGATTGATGAAGCTGGTGGGACGCATGGTAGCGGCGATAGAGGCGGTGCCTTTCGCGCAGTTTCGCCTCCGACCTCTCCAGTTGGAGATTCTTCGCCGATGGGACAAAAGGACGATCTCTCTGAATCGGCTAGTGACGCTGTCACAACCGACCAGGGACTCCCTGCAGTGGTGGCTCCAGCCACATCACCTGTCACGGGGTCGATCCTTCCTAAAACCGTCATGGTTAGTGGTGACCACCGACGCCAGTCTGAAGGGCTGGGGGGCGGTGTTCTTACACCACAGGGCTCAAGGCCTCTGGACTCAGTCGGAGTCGGCGTTGCAGATCAACGTACTGGAGATCAAGGCGGTCTATCTGGCGCTCCTAGCGTTTCAGACCTACCTGTCGGGACGGCCCATTCGGGTACAGTCCGACAATGCGACGGCCGTCGCCTACATAAATCATCAGGGAGGGACCAGAAGCGCTCAGGCCCTCGCCGAAGTCCACCGCATTCTAGCATGGGTGGAGGAAAACGGCTGCCTGATCTCCGCAGTACACATCCCAGGGGTCGAGAACTGGGAGGCCGACTACCTGAGCCGACAGGGGATGGACGCCGGAGAGTGGTCCCTGCATCCAGAAGTCTTCCGGGACATCTGTGGGAGATGGGGCGTTCCGGACGTGGATCTGATGGCCTCACGGCTGAATCATCAGGTACCACAATACATGGCGCGGTCTTGGGATCCTCAGTCTCTGGGGGCGGATGCCCTGATCCTGAGTTGGTCCAGCTTCCAGCTGCCATATGTGTTCCCGCCTCTGGCTCTAATTCCCGGGGTTCTGTGGAAAATCAGGACAGAATGCAACAGAGCCATTCTGGTGGCTCCAGATTGGCCCAGGAGGTCCTGGTACCCGGACCTGTGGCAACTGTCAGGCGGACACCGGTGGGCTCTCCCAGAACGCGCAGATCTACTCGCGCAAGGCCCGTTCTTCCACCTCAATTCCAGGGCCCTCAGATTGACTGCATGGCTCTTGAGGCCTGGCTGCTGACATCCAGGGGTTTCTCTCCTGCGGTTGTTGCCACAATGAACCGGGCAAGGAAACCTGTCTCCAGGAAGATATACCACAGAACGTGGAAAATCTTTTTCTCCTGGTGTTCCTCTGGTGGTCGCTCACCGTGGCCCTTGTCCATCCCGACATTGCTGGCTTTCCTACAGTCGGGTTTGGAGTTGGGATTATCCCTTGGCTCTCTGAAAGGTCAAGTATCGGCACTTTCAGTGCTGTTTGACAGGCGATTGGCGCTTCTCCCGAAGGTCCGTCATTTTCTGCAGGGGGTGTCTCGGGTGGTTCCGCCTTACAGGCGACCTCTGGACCCTTGGGACCTCAACATGGTCCTGGCGGCGCTGCAGAAACCGCCGTTTGAGCCTCTGAGAGACATCTCTCTCTCTCGTCTGTCCCAGAAAGTGGTCTTTCTGGTGGCGATTACGTCTCTGAGGAGGGTCTCAGAATTGGCTGCACTTTCGTGCAAGTCACCTTTTTTGGTGGTTCACCAAGACAAGGTGGTGTTGCGTCCACGGCCTGAATTCTTGCCGAAGGTGGTTTCCACTTTCCACCTAAACCAGGAGATTGTTCTCCCATCATTTTGCCCCGCTCCCGTTCATCAGGTTGAGCGCGACCTCCATACTCTGGATCTCGTGAGAGCTGTACGCATTTATGTGTCCAGGACCGCCTCCTTTCGGAGTTCGGATTCCTTATTTGTCCTCACGATGGGTCGCTGTAAGGGGTCCGCGGCTTCGAAGTCAACCTTGGCCAGGTGGATCAAGGCTCCCATTCAAGAGGCATACCGGTCTTCTGGCTTGCCTCTCCCGGTGGGGTGGAAGGCACACTCTACAAGAGCTGTTGGTGCCTCATGGGCCTTGCGACATCGAGCATCTGCTCTCCAGGTGTGTCAGGCGGCCACTTGGTCCAGCCTGCACACTTTCTCAAAGCACTATATGGTGCATGCCCATGCCTCTGCGGATGCAAGTTTGGGCAGGCGGGTCCTCCAGGCGGCGGTTGCCCACCTTTAAGGGGGTCCGTGTATTATCCGTCTTGTTGAGGAACTCTTCCCGCCCTGGGGTATTGCTTTAGGACATCCCCATTGTCTGGGTCTCCCATTATGATGACCAGAAAAAAGAGAATTTTGTTTACGTACCGTAAATTCTTTTTTCTTTAATCATCAATGGGAGACCCAGCACCCACCCAGTTGTTCCGTTGCATGTTTGCATTTCATCTGTTCTCTGTTGAGACAGTGTTTTCCGGGTTGTTCAACCGTCTGGGCACGGCATTCTTCCCGATGTTTCGGGTGTGGTTAATTTTCTCCTCGCAGCTTATAGACTAAACTGAGGATTTCTCCTACGGTGGGGGTTTATATGCGGAGGAGGCGGTGTCTACAAACTTGTAGTACCTAGTGTGACCTCCGGAGGGCGGAGCCCTAAACCCCATTGTCTGGGTCTCCCATTGATGATTAAAGAAAAAAGAATTTACGGTACGTAAACAAAATTCTCTTTTTTCCTTACACTGAACATGGTTCTTGATATTAACTATGTTTGTGGTCATAGTCTTGCTGCAGAATAAATTTGGAGCCAATCAGAAGCCTCATTAGGCTACTTTCCCATCAGTGTTTCTGGGCATTCATGGCAGATCTGGTAGTTTTGCCACAACTTCTGCCTAACAATTCACTTGTGTCAAGACGTTTGGCCTAATTCATTCCCTATGGGACTTGCGGACATGTGCGTCGCTTGCGGTTTTGCCGAGATCTGGCAAATCCGGCACTTTTGGTAAAGGAAAAAAAATGCTGCTAGCAGTGTTTTTTTTTTTGACTTGCTACAAGTGCAAGACCACAAGGTGCCGCTCATGTCCGCAAGTTTCATAGGGAATGAATTCGGCCGAATGCAGCCTTGACGCAAGTGATCCGTTAGGTGGCAGGTGGTGCAAAATGTTGGAATGGCGAGAAATGCTGATGTGAAAGAAGCCTTAATGGTATTACATGATGGATATTGTATCTTCCATTTTTCTCCGCATGGAGGACAATGTTAATTTTGACCAAATCCCTTGTTCCATTTGTGGAAATGGAGCCCCAAAGCTTGCAAATAAGGTCCACCGTGCTTCACCGTTGCCTTCAGACTCTCATTATTGTATCACTCTCTCGACCCTTAAGTTACAAACAAATATTTCACTAATTTGACTTTAGTTCAGAGCACCTGCTAACATTTTTCTGCACCCTTGTTCCTATGTTTTTGTCTATATAGTTATTGTTAGTTGTTTGGTCTTGTTTCTCATGTCAAAAGTATGGCTTTTTGGATGGAATGCTTACTTAAAGACCACTTTTGGACAGACACGTTTGCTGCTAGGTCCCACTTGTTGTTGCCAGTTCTGAGTTGATGGCACTACTGCATATCTTCTTATTTTGAATTGAAGTAAGGCAGCCGTCACACGCATCAGTTTTGTGAGTGATATTGTTAGCGATCACATGCACGCGCGATCGCTAACAATATCGTTCACATCGCTGGTGAGCTGTCACACAGGCAGACTCACCAGCGATGTGGAGCAGCGAGATCGCTGGTAACCATGGTACACCGGGTTACTAGGCGCCGCGGTGCGCTTAGTAACCCGACGTTTACCATAGATACCATCTCCCAGCATAGGCTCTGCCGCTGGGAGATCGTTCATCGTGGTGTCACACACCACGATGAAGCAGATTGATCAAGCGATTATCGCTTGATATGAGCTCCGGCTCACAAATCTGCGATCAAACAATCAAGCGATTTTACAGTGTAAAATCGCTTGATTACACGCAGCGATGCACAAACGATATCGCTTAAGCGATCAAACAGCAGATCGCTTAAGCGATATCATGCAAGAAATTGATGGGTGTGACCGCCGCCTAAGCATTATGTGTCTTTCATCTGCTGAAAATTTCCTTGGCTGAGCAGTGCATCTGTAGCCCTCAACGTCGTATACTTATTTGTGCTTCCTCAAAAGGGCTATGGACATCTTGAAACCCCAGTCATCTGAGAAATGGCTGTCTGGGAGAGACACTGCTGATTCATTATAATGATATCACTATCTGTCTAGTTTGTGTATTCGGTCTTGCCATGACATACATGACATACATGACAAACTATCTTTTACAACCTCCCATTTTGTAGCAGTTTGTCTGTTCCTCACCTAGTTTAAAACCTCCTGCATAGTAGTTTTTCAGTTCTTGAATGTGATTAAATCTACGTATAAAAAGGATCATTCTAACCTGGTTGGTTAGTCCTGCACCTGAATACAATCCTATAAAATCTCACTTTATGCAAGTGTACCCAGAAGAATTGATGCTATTGTGAATGTGTAATCACAGCCAATATGTATTACTTATTCATTTGATATATATATATATTTTTTTTTATTAAAATCAATTAACATGCAAACTCTTAACATATATGTATATATGTGTTTTTATATAGGTACTCCTTATTTTAGGAAATCCTTTAACTAGTTGACACTGGCCCTACCATCGCCTGAGATCTATTTGGCTAGTGATGTTCTTGCGTGCTTCTAGGTCCTTATCTTGTGAGCTGTTTGTATTCTGACAGGTCCTCTTGGCTTTTGTCCTACTGTGGATTTCTTGCCGTGAAACTATGTAGGGCTGGATTTCTTTTTCTCTGGGTATCAAATAAGTAATGAGACCTTGGGGACTTTCCTGATGTGACTGCTGGGATGAGATGGGAGACTGTGTTCTAGTTGTCAGTGTTCACTTCAACACGACTCTACAATGCTGCTAAACAACAGGCTAATCACAAGAACATTTGTGGCTTCTGTTTATTCTAGTCCTTTAGGAATATTGCAACTGGCATTTACATGCAAGGAAGGCATGACCTCTCCATCAATGTTTGGTAACTAGTATGGTATCTTTCTTTTCGTTTGTCTGTTTATCTTCTATGATTAGGACAACTTTCCAGAACAATTTTTTTTTTTTTATTGATTTACAAACGGTCAGCTCCTTGTTATGGAGGCTGGGAATCACCCCCAGGAAGGTGTATTTAGAAGATCAGAGGCAGGACTAGTCCAGGGGAGAGAATGCCCTAACCTCATTAGCACCTGTTATGTCTCATTAACCTATGCAACACTGCAGGATATAACTAAATATTTGAAAGATTGCTGTGTTAGGCCGGTTTCACATTTGCGTATGAAACCGCAGCGTACCGAACACAGCCAAACGCATGCGCACTGCGTTCCTATGTTTAACATGGGAACGCATGGTACCTGCGTTTGGTTGCGTTTGGATGTGCATAGTTTGTGCGCCCTCCGAATGCAACCTGTTGCATTTTTTGTGCGGTCGCGGGAGCTTGTTTTCCAGCAAGCGCACAAACAATGCATGGAAGTCATTGGATCCGCAGTGTCCTCCTCTTGACAGCGCAGGAGACCGCTGCGGATCACATTGAAATCTCTCCCGGTGGCCGCCGCTCATCTTCCGGGAGATCAGCGGCGGCCACTGGGAGATCAGCTGTAGCAGCCAGAGATCTCCTTGTCCCAGCTGCTGCTAATCTGGCGGTGTTAGCTCGGGAGAAATTGAAGAAACAGCTGATCTGACAGCTGTTTAAATCTCCCGCGCCGACATTACCTCTTCGGTGTCGCGTGGGAGATTTAAACCGCTGTCAGATCAGTTGTTTCTTCAAATCTCCCACCCCAACATGGTCGGGAGATCAGCGGTGGCCGGGAGGAGGAGGATCTCCGCAACTGACCTCCCCCTTCCAGCCACCGCTGAGATCATTGATTGGTGATCTGGATACCATACTGATGTGAACGCATGCAGAGATTCTCTTCTGTGTTCACATCAGTATGGCAGCGTTTGCTCTGCGTTTGCATTTGCATGCACTCCGCATGCAGACACAAGTGCTAGTGTGATGGTTGCTTTAGACATTGCCGATGCGTCACCTAATGTGAATGGGCGAGGGCGACGCATTTGAATGGTCGCCTGGTTTCACAGCAGCACTTTGGGGCGATGTATACACATCGATGTATACACATCGCCCCATGTAAACTGGGTACGGCGATCTCGCAGGCGATGGGAGCCATAGGCTCCCATGTTATGGCATCGCCGCTGGGGTTTTTAGACACCCCAGCGGCGCCATCTGTAAGATTGCTGGTGCATCGCCGGAGGTGTCGCTGCATGTAAACATGCGACGGCGACGCTGGTGGGGCGCCAAAAACGCGTGCGCTCCCGCCCGTCGCCGCCGACATCTCCGGCGCCTTAGTATTGCAGATAAAATGTCTTATTAGATTACAGGAATTTATATAGTCACAGCTGGGAACAGTCAGGAGATCCAACAGGTTCTTTTGAAGAAAAAAAAAAAAACAACTCACTGACTCAACAACTCCATGAGGTGTGGTATTTTGTTTTGTTTCTTTTTCCCCTTAATTGTATGTGTTGTGTTTTTTTGTATTTTTTTTTTTTTTTTCCTTAATTATATTGCATTTTTAATGGGAACCTAACCTCTAAAAATGAGCCCCCAGGCTCTTTTAACCTTTAATCCATTTCTATCCCTCCCTTTGTGTCCATAAAGCGCTATTGTACAGTTTATAAAAGTTCTTTTTTTTACTTGTGGATCTGCGGCTCCTCATTATTTGAGAAGCCGCAAAATGCGGTCTTTTGTGCTTCTCCCCACTGCCGGAGTGTTAATCATGCACTTGCTGTAGAGCAGAGACTGTGCTTGTGCTGCAAGGGGGCGGTAAAGGCGATATGACGCGATTTTCGTTATATCGCCTTTACCGTCCCCTTGCAGCACATGCACAGTCTCTGCTCAATAGCACGCCCATATGGGCGTGCATAATTAACACGCCGGCAACGGGGAGAAGCACAAAAGACTGCCTTTTGCGGCTTCACGTATAATGAGAAGCTGCAGATCCACAGGTAAAAAAAGAACTTTTATAAACTTTACAATAGCGCTTTATGGATACAAAGGGATGGATAGAAATGGATTAACATGGTGCAGGGACAGGTTAAAAGAGCCTGGGGGCTAATTTTTAGAGCTCAGTTTCCCTTTAAGAATGCCCAGTAGAAAACAAAAGGCATGGCATATCTGTAAGGCGGCCGTCACACGCTTCAATATCGATAGCGATATTGTTAGCGATCACGTGCACGCGCGATCGCTAACAATATCGTTCACATCGCTGGTGAGATGTCACACAGGCAGACTCACCAGCGATGTGGAGCAGCGAGATCGCTGGTAACTATGGTACACATCGGGTTACTAGGCGCCGCGCGGCACTTAGTAACCCGACGTTTACCATAGATACCATCTCCCAGCATAGGCTCTGCCGCTGGGAGATCGTTCATCGTGGTGTCACACACCACGATGATGCAGATTGATCAAGCGATTATCGCTTGATATGAGCTCCTGCTCACCAATCTGCGATCTAACGATCAAGCGATTTTACATTGTAAAATCACTTGATTGCACGCAGCGATGCACAAACGATATCGCTTAAGCGATCAAAAAGCAGATCGCTTGAGCGATATCGTGCTTAAAATTGATGCGTGTGACGGCCGACTAAAGCCAATCCTGATGGAATCCACTCCAAACTAGGTCCAATCAAAATGCTGCAAAGAAGAAAAAAATTCAAAAGGGGGGAAAGTGAATCTTAAGAACCGCTTCAGGAAACAAAAAAATCTCCCTAAAGAAAACTTTTCAAAAAGGGGCCTTTCCAAAAGTGTTCTCTGCTTGAAGACTTTGTTTGAACATTCCAATAAGTCTATGTGAACAGCATTTTTGTCTTTTTACTGACGCCCTTTTAGATCAAACTTTTCATTGGGAAATGCGCTTAATGTGCTTTGCAGGACAGTGTAGAATATACTGAAAAGACAAATATATAGGTCACGCTGGGTAAAGATGCATTCACATGTGTGCACGGCCCATTTTGAATGCCCATGTGTCATATTTGTACTATCTGTGTGTTCCGTCCATTAACACGTACTGGAAAAAACACATGACTCTTCAATTCAATGGTTTGTATGTGTTAAAGATCTGCAAAGATGGATAGATCTAGAAAAACACAAACAAATAAAGCAAGACATTGCCTTCATTCATTATTTTATTAAAAAAGAAAATCCCAAACATGTTCCAGAGCTAAACCGACAAAATGAATGGAGCATCATTCCGACACTGCATAGACTTTACTTACAGTCGCTTTTTGGTCACACTGTGCCACGCAAGACCTGGCGCCTCTAAACAGTGGTAACATCAGTAACGGTATTCAGATGTAGCGGGTCACACAGCGCTGTTCATGATTCGGTGACTTTAAAGAACAGTAACGTTCTTCATGCCAGATCTGCTGCAACCTGGACCTACTGTTTCCTCCCCATTGCCCTGTAGAATGTAAGCCCACAAGGGCAGGGTCCTCTCCCCTCTGTACCAGTCTGTCATTGTTAATTTGTTTACTGTAAACCAGATCTATCATTTTGCATGTAACCCATTCTCATGTACAGCACCATGGAATTAATGGTGCTATATAAATAATAATGTCACTGCTCTTCAGATACCGTATATATAATAAAAGGCAGCACAAACTTGTATATACGGATGGGTGCAAAATAATCCCACAATGGTTGTCTCCAAGAAACCAAGTACGGTAGATATAACAAAAAATGTAGGCAGCACTCTAAATAAAGCTGAAAAATGTGGATTTTACTTTCCCATGTGGCATTTGCCACATGGCTCTTTACAGATTTATCTCAGACGTCAAATGCTACAAATAAAAATACACCTGTTTGACACCCAGCACATGTCGGTACGTGTGACATCCATACTTTTCTTAATCTATACAGTGGAGAACGTCAGTATTTGATACTCTGACGATTTTGCAGATTTTCCCACCTACTAAGAATGGAGAGGTCTGTAATGTTTATCGTAGGAGCACTTCAGCTGTGAGAGATTTGAATCTAAATAAGAGAAATCCAGAAAATTATATTGTATGATTTTTAGCATAATTAATTTTAATTTTATTGCATGAAATAAGAATTTGATAAAATAGAAAAACAGAATGTAATATTTGGCACAGAAACCTTTTATTTGCAATTACAGAGGTAAGGAGTTTCATGTACCGTATATACTCGTGTATAAGCCGACCCGTGTATAAGCCGACTTCCCCCCCCTACTTTTGCCCCCAAAATCTGGGAAAACCTACTGACTCGTGTATAAGCCGAGGGTGGACCCCAGCACAGATATGCAGCCCCCAGCAGTGTGGTATACAGGCCCCCAGCAGTGTGGTATACAGGCCCCCAGCAGTGTGGTATACAGGCCCCCAGTAGTGTGGTATACAGGCCCCCAGCAGTGGTGGTATACAGGCCCCCCCCAGTGGTAGTATACAGGCCCCCCCCAGTGGTAGTATACAGGCCCCCCCCCAGTGGTAGTATACAGGCCCCCCCCCAGTGGTAGTATACAGGCCCCCCCCCCAGTGGTAGTATACAGGCCCCCCCCCAGTGGTAGTATACAGGCCCCCCCCCAGTGGTAGTATACAGGCCCCCCCCCAGTGGTAGTATACAGGCCCCCCCCCAGTGGTAGTATACAGGCCCCCCCCCAGTGGTAGTATACAGGCCCCCCCCCAGTGGTAGTATACAGGCCTCCCTAGTGGTAGTATACAGCCAGCCCCAGAGGTGTATACAGCAGCCCCAGAGGTGTATACAGCAGCCCAGAGGTGTATACAAGCCCTAGAGGTATACACGCAGCCCCAGAGGCATATACAGCAGCCCCAGTGGTAGTATACACGCCCCCCCCATCAGTATCCAGGGCCCCCCCCCTTGCTCCGCAAACCTGTAAAGTAAAATCATTATACTTATCACTGTCCCGATCCCGCTGTCCCGCCGCCACCATCGCGCTCCTGCGTCTTCATCCAGCGTCTTCCGGCTTCCTCCTCTGGCGCAGACAATGACGTCATTGCCTGCGCCGACCAGAGGAAGCCGGAGGAGCGCGATGGCGGTGGGACAGTGATAAGTATAATGATTTTACTTTACAGGTTTGCGGAGCAAGGGGGGGCCCTGGATACTGATGGGGGGGGCCTGTATACTGATATACCGATGACTCGCGTATAAGCCGAGGGGGGACTTTTCAGCCCAATATTTGGGCTGAAAAACTCGGCTTAAACGCGAGTATATACGGTAATTCTTGACTGAGCTTGCACTCACTGCAGCAGGGATTTTGACCCACTTTTCGTAAGACACCTTTACACGCCGCAACTTCGGTGTGGAAACTGGGAGGCAATCCGGAGTCCTGTCACCGTTGCCGTGAAATTGCTATGAAATTGCGGCGTGTATTTGGGGAAGCCGGTGGTGTTTTTGAAAGTTGCGCCCAGTTGCGATTTCAGAGCACTGCTCCAAAACCAGACGCAACCCTGAAGGGGAAATTCCCTGCTTTTGGCGTGTGAACGGGCGATAGGGATGGAATCCGCGTCGCCTACTGATTTCCGGGAGGCGTGCCACAGCACGCTGGAGACCGCCCCACCAGCGATGATTGGTGGGGGCTACTGTGTAACCATTGGTTGTCCCTTCACAGGGCGACATATTTGAAGAGCTGTCCATTCACACTACACAATTGCAATGGCGTCATGTATTAGCCAGCCTTCATGCGCAGGTGGCCAATCATGACGCTATTGAGTTGTCTAATCATATTGTTTGGGGCACGGAATACACAAGTCTGTCATGCCTTTGTTCTTGCGGCGCTGAACATGTACGCACACATTCCTTTGGGGATTGCGGCGTGTGAAGCAGCATCGCGAGTCAACCGGATGTTTCCCACTGTTGGTGTGGGAACTTCCGGGACGACATATCGCCTTAGGTTGAGGACGAAATTGCGGCGTGTAAATGCGCCTTCAGCGTTCGGAGGCAACCATGAAAAATGTGCACGCGCACGTTAGGTTGCTTCCGATCGCCGCCAAAAGTTGTGGCGTGTAAAGGTACCCTTAGAGATCATCTTCAGATCTTTCAGGTGTTTTGCTGGGCAACATTGATTTTCATCTTCCTGCAAAAATTTTCTTTTGGGGTCAGGTCTGGAGACTGGCTAGGCCACAAAAGGACCTTGAAATGCTTCTTATGGATCCACTCCTTGGTTGCCTTGGCTGTGTGTTTCAGGCCATTGTCATGCTGTAAGACCCAGCCACGACCAATCTTCAAGGCTCTTATTGAATGAAGGAGGTTGTTGACCAAAATTGAGGGATACATGACCCCATCCATCCTCTCTTCAATTTTATGGTGCAGTCATCAACTCTACTTTGTAGAAAAGCAGCCCCAAAGTATGATGTTTCTATCCTCATTCTTCACTGTTGGGACGGTATTCTTGGGTTGTACCCATCCTTCTTTTAAATATGCCGAGTGGAGTTGATACTAAAAGTTCTATTTTGGTCTCCTCTGACCCTCTTCCTGGTCTCTTCTGGACTATCCAGATGATGATTGGGGAACTTCAAACAGGTCTGGACATGTGCTGGTGTGAGCAGTGGGATCTTGTGTGCCCTGCAGGAATTTAATCCATGAATGGTGTGTTTAATAATGGTAATCTTTGAGACTTGTCCCAGCTCTCTTCAGATCGTTTGACTAGGTCCTCCCATGTAGTTCTGGGCTGATTCCTGAAATTAATCAGAATCATCCTTACCCCATAAGGTGAAAATTTCCATGTAGCCCCAGACTTACAAAGCTTGAGTCATCTTGTTTTTCCTCCATTTTCTAATAATTGTGCCAACAGTTGCTGTCTTATCACCAAGCTGCTTACCTATTGTCCTGTAGCTCATCCCAGCCTTGTGCAGGTCTACAATTTTGTCCCTGGTGTCCTTAGACAACTCTTTTGGTGTTTTCCATGGTGGAGAAGTTGGAATGTGATTGATTGTGTGTAGACAGGTGTCTTTTATACTGGTAACTAGTTTAGTTAGGTGCAATCAATATAGGTAATGAGCGTAGAGTAGGAGATTAGGAGGGCGCCTTAAAGACAAACTGAGGGTGCATGTTCACGGTCAAGAATCGCATCGTTTTGGACACAGCGTATTGCTGCTGCATCCAAAATCCTGCATTGTACAGTACCAGCATAGTGGATGGGATTACAAGAAATCCCATTCTCGCAGTGCTTTTCTCAATGCAGCGTGTTTTCAGCTGCGGTGCGGGTTGCCGCACTCCCACAGCTCTGCAGCATGTTAATTTCATGCTGCGGAGTCAGGAGCAATCTCCTGCAGCTGAATGTAGGGAGAGGCCGCCCTGCACCCACCGCAGATCGTGAGTTTGGGGGGGCTGCAGTCTCCCTGCGCTCACCTGTGGGTTCCCTCAGGTCCAGAGGCACTGCGTCCAACACCCAGGGCCACTGGATCATGAGCACATACCCTAACAGGTCCGTGGGAGCCAGAATCCTTCCTGGTTGGTAGATGATCAAATGCTTTCTTTCAAGAAATAAAATGCTATATAAATATTTAAAAAAATCATACAATGTGATTCTCCGATTTTTATATATTTTTTTTTTTAACTAAAGGTTCTCTTTCACAGTTCAAGTGTACATACGATAAAAATTACAGACCTTTTCATTCTTTGTAGGTGGGGAAACCTGGTAAAACATTAGTGTATTAAATACTTATTTTCCCACCTATATAATAGAATATGTTTTAGGTGTTGAATTGGCAAGCAGACTCCGGAATTACTGATTATCCAAAACAATACAATAAAAAATCCTGCTAGACTTGAACAAACCAAGAGTTCTTAGTCTTTTTTATTTTTTTCTTCATTTAATTTCTAAGATGTCTTCTTTTGATAATTATGGTTTCATCTGCTACATGAGGCAACTTTTAAAATGTCATGTGAATGCAGGAAGAGGCCGTTACTGAGAATGTTGCTCAAACAGCACAAGGAAAGAAAGATAGCGCAGGCTTTCATAATGATGAGATGGTTGTCACATTCCCTTATCAAAGGCTGAAAACAACAGGTTGTGAAACTAAATATGACATTGACTTAAAGGTGTCTGCATGTTTCAGTTATAAGAGCCCAAGTATGCCGCAGGTCTGTAAGCACTTAATAATGTACAGAGCCACCCAGATACATTGCTAGAGGTGTATGTAGTATGTGAGTAACATGCAAAAAGTAAAGGCATAGTAAAGAACTTTTTGCTTACTAATTGGTAAATTATTTTAATAAACGTACAGTCAGCAAAGCTCATTTACGAAAGCAAGAAGATTGGTTTGCATCTGAACGCCAACGAGAAGATAAATTTGAAGATCAATGATGAAGAAATAGGAATGGTAGACCGTTTCATCTTCCTGGGCTCCCTCTTTAATTGTAATGGTGGCTCTACTGAAATCAAGCAGCGGTTTGCTGTGGGTCATGTGACAATGATGAACATAGAGTAACTGTGGAAAGGCAAGGACATCTCGATCACCACTAAGCAACAATTGTTCACGGCCAGTGCATTCCCAGTCGTGTTGTACGGGTGCGAAACTTGAACCTCGACAAAGGGTGATCAAAAATATCAATTCCTACGAACTGTGGTGCTGGAGGGAGACTCCTACAAATCCTGTGGACAGCCAAGATCACAAATAAGGCTAGCTTCATATTGCGTTTGTGCTGTGCGTTACAACGGATCCATTGGCCAGCAGCACAAACGCAATGTAACTGATGGTTAACGAATCCATAGACTTGCATTCGGCAAATGCAAAAGAATGCATGCCAAAATAGGTATGAATTTGCAAGTACCGGTATGTATTTTTTTTCAATGCACATGAAAATGCTGTAGGCTGTGTTTTTTTTATATATTTTGAAAAAAACGTATACTTGAAAACACATGCCTATTAGGCTATTCTGGAATGTGTCGATCTGCAGATGTCCCTGGTAGGAAAAGTCATAAAACAGAAACTGTCTTACTTCGGCCATGTGATGAGAGGATATTCGCTTGAGAAGGACATGATGCTTGGTATGGTCAGTGGCAGTAGAGGTCGCGAAAGACCTAAGACCTGTTAGCTGGACACCATCATGGCAGACATGGGAATGAACATCAGAGAACTGAAAAATGCTGTAACAGAGAATCTTGGAAGAAAATGGGTCACATGGTATCCAATAGTCGGACATGACTGGATGAAATTGGAAGAGTCATCAAATTCCACATATCTAATTATTGTACTCATCAAAGCTCACAATGTAAATCCCTATCAGTATGTCTTCTGAGTAACTGAAGGAAAACCATGCAAAACGGGGACAATATACAAAAATCGCAAAAATGATTAGTCACAGATCATAAGAACCCATAGAAGTATAGGGGTCTGGGAAAATCATGGTCAGCACACAGATGTGCAATCTATGTGCTGTCTGTGGTAAAAGGGAGTTTGTCATCACAGAATGACTGTTCAAACCAAGTGGTGCTTGGTGTACCCTTGAGTGGCCAAACAGTTCAGTGCACCTCCCCACCTGCTTGTTTTTCCCATATCTCCACACTTCTCTTGCTCTATTAATTTAGAGCTGTGAATCCTAGAAAAGGGTGATTTGAGATTGAGGGAAAACAAGTAGGTGGGCAGGTGCGCCTCGACATGAAGCACTGAGTGCCTTTACTTGGTTTTAACAGTCATTCTTTCCTGATTGATTCCCTTTAACTTTGCAGTGGGGAGGAGAAGTTTTGCAGTTTGTTTATTGTACATATGTAAAAAATCACTGATAAAACACTGGTGGTAAAACCTGAAACACTGATGAAATTCAGAGCCAATTTGCACATGAAAAAATCACGGACGTCTCTACGAGGCCTTAAAGGACTCATTGTATTTTGCTGATTAACCGAATTTACTCACAGGCATTGGATTGGTGACCTCAACCGTAAAGAAAAGCGAAGCTTTTGAAGTTCGGGGTCGGGCAGGGCAGATGAACTTTTTGGCGCACTGTGACCCCCGAACTAGTACTGAACCTAGATGGAAGTCACTGATTGGCAGTTCAGCTCTCCGCCCATATACAGCCATCTATAACTAAATCTCTTCCGGGGGAGGGTTGTTGGATTTTTATTTTATTTTATTTTAATTTTAGCCACACACTAGACCCAAAAACTGTGCTTTTAAGCCAAGATCGAGCTTTTGAAACACTGCACACGGCTCACACTAGACGAAGCACCAACTGCACCCTACCACAGTGATGTTCACTCCAGTGCTTTACAAACCTAAAGCACCCGAACTCGGAACTTGAAGAGGTTTGCTCAACACTGGGAAGTTCAGTGACCCAAACTGAACCAAACCTAGAAAGGTTCATCTATACTAAACAACTTTCTGCTTGCAGGTATAGTAAAACCCTCCCACCAAACCTTTACTAGACCTCTCAAAACTCCACCACTTTCACAAGAACTACTCAAGTACTAATAAAGGTACAGGAAATCTGTGTTCACGCGTTTCTGATAAGATATATCACTGTAATCTTGAACTGAGGTAATCTTTTTTGATATGTAACCCACAGCCTGCCACATGCTTATCAAAGTACCATATATTATCACCTTGTCTGAAAATCGGTCTTCTATACGATTATCATACGGTTTTATCTACCCTAATGTGATATGTATACCTTTTCACTTTCCATGTCACATCACAGTTCTCTTAGGCTGGTAGTATTGCGCCGTGCCCTCGTAAGGCGTATCCACCGTGCCGCTTCCAAGAAGTCACACCGGCTTCTGCTCAGTCTTTAGAAATGGATTGCAAATGGTTTGCTTTATTGTTAATAGGCACTAAGAATAGGCAACTCATTTTCAATTCATTTGTAATGATGCAGCGGAAGTCCCTGAGACTTAGAAGCCTTGTTTCCACTTGGGAAAAATACCGTACTTCATTTTTTCTACATGTGTCTGCACTAAAATGCCCCATAGCCATCTATTTTTATTATTACATTTTTGCTTAGTGGTTTTTATTTATTATGGATTTGTGGGGGATTATTGTATACTTTTTCAGTGCAGATTTGACGGTGCAGCATTTTCAAATGGTACCTGACAGCTAATACATGCTTCAAGATTAACAAAGACTCCACCTTTTTACTAGGGACTGGAAACATTGCTGAAGTTTCTGTGTTTTTTGTGATGACATAATAAAGCAAGTTGATCATTCTTGGGTGCTGGGACCAGCTTCAGTTAGTTTGATTTTGCTTGAGGAAAAGGGGATCATCACAAATTTGGCTTTCCTGCATCTATATTGGGTTGACGTTTAATGGTGTCTTAACACGGTTATCGCTGGCTGAAATCATACGGGCAGCATGTATAAGCCAAGTATTTTTGACTGTGAAACACTGCAGTGTTTCAGAGAAAAACAAAACCTTAAAGGTGGCTAGGAACCGACCTGCATGTTAGTCTAGTTACACTGGCCGGTCCCTGTTGCCTTCTCCCACACCAGCTCCCCTGGAGTGCCCGATCTGTCCTTATACAGGGATCTGTCACTCCACTGGAACGGATAGAGAGAAGCCGCCAGGGACCCGCCTGTGCAACTAGACTCCTGTCCCTCTGCTTTTTAAAGCATATTTCCCAAACATACTGTACCTGGCAGTAATCGTGCAGTATAGGATACATGCTGCCCGTGAGGCATGTATAAGCTGTTAGTTTCCCGATAATGTGCGTTTGTTTTGTTGAGAAATGCATGGGTTCAGCAAAATTAATTATGCTTTTTGCATATTTTTTTTTTTTTTTTTGACAGAAGCCTATAGAGAAAAGCAGCACCCAATTGCCTCTTTAAACGCACAGTGGGCATGAGTTTTCATGAAATCACATCCACTTTGCGTGGTCAGACAAAGGTATTCTGTATGATAAAGCAACATTAAAAGTGCAGCTCCTATGCAACGTTATGACATGGCCTTAAGAAGCGGCTTCTTAGGAAACTCTGCTTGGATGTGCTATACGAGCTGAGTAGAGATGAGTGAACCTGTTTGGGTGCTTTACGTATCCTTATCACTGGAGTGAGCATTGCTGTGATCATGTACACACCGTGCTCGGCCCGCTGCGATCTGCTTGCAGTGTTTGATCAGCTCGCACGTGGGATAAAAGCAGAGTTATTGGATGTAGTGTGGCTATAAAATAATAAGTTCCCACCCCTGAAAGTGGTTTGCTTATGGCTGGCTGTATGTGGGCGAAGAGCAGAACTGCCCGATCGTTATCTGCAAATGAGGTTTGGGTCAAGTGTTGGACCTGAACAATCAGTTTTTAAAACTCAGGCTCCACAACACAAACCTGAGCTTCAATGGGTCCGCTCGTCTCTAGTGTGGAGCGCCACTTAAGACTCCAGCTTGAGGCTGTGTTCACTTTTCGTTATGTGAACTTTTAATGCCACAGGTCATCATTCACCAAACAGTGGTGAAAAGATAAGGTTACCTGCCCCAGCACAGCTCTTTTTTTACTTTTCTCTATACAGCAACTCCAAAAACATATTTTGTGGAAAATTGACGGCCTACACTTTCCTCCAGGGGATGAATAGGTCTAGCAATGCCTTGATACCAGTCTCTGGCTCGATGTGATGACCGCACTGAACCATCCAACCTTTGGTTTGCATCATTTGCCAGACTTCACAACTGCGGAGCTCAAATTTTAAGTGTCACCTATGTGATGCAGTATTAGTTCATTCGTGATATGCACAAGATGTGGTAATCTATGTATTTCTCTGTTCAGTCTTTCCGTGTTCTTTTATCATTATACAGTACAGTCTATCCTCATCTGATGATGAATAGAATGTAAGAATTGCAGGGAGTGTGATGAATAGTGGGATAATAGTATCCAAGGATGATGGGGGGGGGGGTAGCCTTAATTACTTAACAATTCACCATTTAATAGCGTGACTGTAGGATTTCCATAATGTTCTTATTGGGGAAGCTGCCGATTGACAATTTTTTTTTTTTAATAAATTTGTAATTGTCAAGAATTACAATTCACATGCCTGTCATCTCCTTATAAAATAGAAAGTAAAAAACATCAGGTAATTTTTTTTCTGCCCTATTGTTGTAGTCTTCTAATAGTGGGATTTCTAACCATATGTATTAAAGTAGCCCAATGAAGATCACCGCACACTCGTATATTTATTGTTGTATGCTCATATGTATAAATGTGCCACATTCACCATTGAAAACCTATTCTTGCATGAAAAAAAGAGTGTGCAGTGATCTTCATTGGGCGACTTCAGGGGTTATTTCTAACTCTTACATCTGCACATTGCTCAAAATTACTGTGTGCACGCCATAATTCACCAAACTTTATGCATTAAAGTACAGGGTACAGGTCATTATTAATATTGTAGTTCCTCCAAAGTGGTAAATCTGGCTACATTCTTAGTAGTACTGTCATCTATCTGACAGTATTATTATTCTTATACAGGTACGGTAGATTCTGTATAGCAGTGAGGAGATCCCTCTTGCAGCATTTATCCTCTATGGAGATCTGCTGTTCGCCCTTCCATCCCAGTGGGAGAGGATACAGGCACACAACAAGCACTGACGGCAGGATCTATAAGTGGAAGGATGGAGATGTGCTAAGCCGGAGCCTGGGGCTGCATCAGGTCAGGCTTCACTCCTTCCTGCGCTGCCAAACGACCTGCACCCTTACTTGTGGGCTTCTACATGCGCACCACAAGGAGAGGGGCAAACAGCTTGCAGCAAACACCTGGCAGATGTTCTGTCCTACTGGAGAAGAGCCAAGAAGCAGCGAGATGAGACCGTACGGTGAGAAGTTAGGAGGTAGAAACAGTCAACTCTCTCTGTGCAAGAGTAATCTTGAGGCTTGTTTTTTTCTTCTGGCATAATGTACATCAGCTTATTTTATACAGGCTATAGTTAACTCTTCTGAATATATTGTATTACCTTATTGCAGTGTGTTAACTTTTCATTTGATGTTGACTTGTATTTTATATTCTGAAAAACTAGGATTTCTTGTTTCTCCTTGTAAAGACTGCTGATTTTTAGGCATGACGTGGCAGTTATGCCAATCGAGGTGGTCATTCTGTCAATTCTCCATAGAGGTTAATATTTTTTTTTGGCCAGTATATTGTTGTTTAGGCAGGTTAATGCTTACATGCATAAATATAAAAAGATGTCGGAGACAAAAAGGCGTATAGAGTCTTATCTGTTTAAGATAGGGGGTTAAAACCCGTTGAAAGTGCTCACCTGATCTGGTTATGTGACCCACAACCAGTTTGTGCGTTTGTACAGCTGCCGCTGGATCCAACACTTCCACGTGCAACGTTGCATATAAATGAAACCAAAGGACGGCGTTCCGATGATCCGCGCAGCTGTATAGAAACCAGGACCACACAGGTTCTGATGCAATGATGTGTTTAATTCCGACGTGTTTCGGAGCACACTTTGCTCTTTCTTCAGGGATACAAACAGGATGTTTGTATCCCTGAAGGAGCAAAGTGTGCTCCGAAACTCGTCGGAATTAAACACATCATTGCATCAGAACCTGTGTGGTCCTGGTTTCTATACAGCAGCGCAGATCACTGGAACACCGTCCTTCGGTTTCATTAAAGTGCATAAGTAGTCTTTCAAAGTACCGTATATTATTATAGAGCATTATTCTACTTGGAGACTCATCATAAAGCTCTATACAAAATATGTAACCTTGCCAGATGGCAATAACTTTTTATTTATTAATACCGTAATTCTCCCAACTTTGAACCTTATTTAATAGAAGTGCCCTGTAGGTGAGAGAATTCCAAATTGTCCTTCTCATTATTTCCCACTTAACAGCTCCGCCATGTGCCACATTGACATAGGCCACACTCTGTCACTGTTGGCAGTACTGAGCAGCTGCCAATCACGTACATAGGGCTAGCACTAGGCGTAGGATTAAGACACAAGCTGGGAATCATCTGTCACCCCGGTACACTTATAGCCTGGTTTACATAAAGGTTCAGAATAGGTTTGCTCAGCAATAGAAAATCGATTGGTGACCAGGAAGGTATGTATGACCTTGTCTCTTACCACCCCATCCAGCAGTGTACTGTAATCCGTTCTGATCCAGTTTAGGAACCAGGAGCTCAATGGGCACACATTGGCTAAAAGGTTCAACTAATGTATAGGGAAACATACTACATATTGCACACACATGCATGTAAACGCAAATGATCATAATAAATGATTCGGCTTTTGAAAACTGTGGAAGTAAATAGTGAACCAAAAGGGAGATGCTAGATTTTGTCCAGTAGGTTCAACTCACACCCTTTTCAGCTTGATATAGTATGAATATTCAAAGCTTCTCTATGAATGTATTATATGGATTGAAGAGAAGCAGCACTCGCCTCTCCGGGCACGATACAACTTTATTTGCCAGATTCAAAGCTTCTCTATAAATGTATGTAAATGTGGACTTTGCGTAATAGTTTCCAGCTACTATTATGTACCGTATGTATGTATGTATATATAATAATATATTGATAAATTTTTGGCTTTACTGACGTTCTTGCATGCTATAAGGGTTTTAGTTCTCCAAGTTCGATAAATTCTGTGGCCGGTGATCTAACCAGACCAAGTTCACAGCTTTACGCATGTCTCTGTGACTTTGTGAATATTCACGGCCTTGTAACTGGCCCCATTCACTATTAAAGGTACAAGTGCTATCCATAAAAAGACGGAGAGCACTCACACGAAAAATGGGCTTGTGAATGTGCCCTTGTCAATATAAGTAACTTTTATGTTGAATTTCCCTAAAATTTAAGAAGCTTCTTGTATACTAAGATCTTGCTTTTTATCCTTCAGTCTTTTCTTCCATGTTTCCCTAGAACACTGACAGGCATATCTAATTAGGTATGTAGTAATACAGCTTACATTGCATAATTAGCCCAATACGCCTTTCAGGGCTTTTGAAATGACGGGTAGCTGCTTCTGTGGAAACTGTTGTATAGTTTTTATGATTGGAATTTTACTGTTGATATACTGTATATAAAATATTGGTAATATGTATTCTATTAAATATAAGCATATGTAATGCCAGTGAATGGAACATATTGGTGCATTGATGCTGTTTAATAGGAATGTGATGGAGGCATTTTAAGAATTTTTAATTTTTATAGTAAGGACCAATAGTCAAGTGATTCATCGAAAGTAAAATTGTTGCCTTTCTATACTTCTTTTTTTCAGCAAATTCTGTGAAGTTAGAGATGCATAGCGATGAGGAAGGAGACCGAAAAACGCTTCGTCGAGACACACCACTGCAGTCACAGGATGATGAGAGTGGACTGGAAGAATCAGTTGCTGATACCAATGGGATCTCTGACAGCCACATGAGCCAGGATATGTCTCTGGACGGCGGAATCCGGCTCCCGAATGGTAAACTGAAATGTGACGTCTGTGGCATGATTTGCATTGGCCCCAATGTGCTAATGGTCCATAAGAGGAGTCATACGGGTAAGCAGCCAGAAGCCAAACTGCCTGTAGAATCTGATATTAATATTACCTGATCCTATTGCTTGTCATTGCTTGCATGTTGTACGCTTTGCAAGACTCCATAATGTTACCAAAATTTGCAGCGAAGCGGAGAACGTTCTGTAATTTTTTGGAATCCGTTTACTCACAGTAGATTCCTCTAATATGGTCATTAAAATAAAAATTATTTACCACTTTAAAAAAGTTTGGAATAAGTAAGAAATGGCTAAACAGGATATTGGTTTGTGGAAATGGTGGGTAACTACTTATTATGCGGTAACTCCTATGTTAGTTCCTACGGGTGTTGTCACCAACTTTTCAGAATCCAAATGCTGGAGATATATTCTCTCATTGCGTCTATGCTATGTAGGAGATCAGTAATGAGAACTCCTGTATAGGCCTCCAAGTCTGACATGAATAATGTCTTTACCAATTACCCACCATGTAAAGTTATTCTGCTTATTGCACCAAAACCTCCTATGTGATAAATTCTAAGTGCCATTTACAAGACCCTTCTAGAGTCCAACCTAGTATTATGTACTTGGATCCTCATTAGCTTCATTTAGAAATGTAAAGTAAGCCATTTTCTAGATTTATAATAATAAGGTGAAATTGGCTAAACTAAAAAAAAATGCTGCCAAAAACAAATGGCCAACTTTTCTCATTTAGAACAATTTTTCAAATAAAAAGCCGAGCATAGAAGCTGTATTACCATCCGGATAACCACTGCCTTCCAGTAGTGTTGTATGTGAAATCTTTCGTCAGCCCTTGGTTTTGAGGCATATGGACGTACGTAGTTATTAGAACTAAAATCATCATTCTTCTGTGTGAGCGCACTCGCTAGGTCATTGCCGTAGTAAGTGCTGGGTGCATTGTTTTCAAAGGAAAGTGCTAGTTTTGGATAAAGAGATAATGTATGTTCTGTGTATATCGGTACAGAAATTTCCCAGTCTTGTATGGTATGGCAGGGCTATAGCGCTAGTCTTGATTGTTTGGCTACCGTTTACCCAATATGCTGGTCGGACTTAACTTTATTCAGGTGTTAACATAAATAATTTAAGGTAAAGAATATTTATACCGTGTTAGCCAGTGGATAGAAAAATGTATTGCAATCTGAGAGTCCTCAGTGGTTGATACCTTTTAATGGCTAACTGAAAAGATGGTAAACATAGCAAGCTTTCGAGACTCTATGGCCCCTGATTTATCGGTCCTTTGAAGTCATGATTAATGTTGGGTACAGTGACATGTGCTTTAAATAAAATGGTCAAGTTGCTGATGTTGTTGTGTACTACTTGCATTGAAGTCTTTGGCAACTTTCCTGCAGCCACAGAAAACCCAACACATTTGATTACCGGTAGTTATATTATTCTGTATCGAAGGAAATCATTCCATCAATCATTGCAATGTATCACTGCAATGTTGTGCCGCATATGTCGCCGTGTAGCCCTAGCCTATATCAATACAAATTAAATTAACTGAATCTGAGTATTATACAGTCATTCTCTATGGCTCTTATAGCTGATCACTGATTTGTGTAATCCTTTTCTTTTGATGCTCTATACACTATGGGGTTCTCCCATAGCCTCAGTCCCCAGGTCTATATTTGGAGGCTATATTGTATCTTACTCTATTTTAGTTACAAGCTGGAGCACATTCAGTGCTTAGTATAAACCATGTAATAACTTGCTGACAACATTTCTAGTGCTGGGTAGGACCAATTTTTATTGGCTTGTTTAATATAGTTTATTATACTTTTGTTATTAATGCAAACTAGGTGGCATAGATATTCCACTTCCACTGATTTTCGGTTGCATCAGACTTGAAAGCTACTTTTACTTGTTTCTACTCTTCTGTTCCAGCACCTACCAAAAGTGCTCTGTCACCGACTAAGATCTAGTGACAGTGGATTTAATTAAAAAGCACCAGAGTATATTGTAATCCACGGTGGACCCTGCTTGAGATGACCTGCACTTGTCATGTCGACATTCCTTGTTCACATCACACTTTGTGTTTATCATAAATGCAAAATGCACCCTACCCACAAATTCATGTCGGTTACTACTGGTGAGCAAAAACAAATGTGTGACACCACCCAACGGGTTCTTCAAGGTGTTTATTCCATCTGCAGCTCACACAACATCCATTTCAATCCTACATGGGGTCCTTGATTAAAGCTACATATTCTTGCCCCTACATGAGGTTTTTGGTGAGGATCATATAGAGTTGACAAGTCATACATTTTGTCAACTTATAGTGGAACAAACACTGAAACTTTTGAAGAAACCCATTTTTTAATCCTTGGCTTTGGCATGTGACATGTTTTATCTTGCGATAGTAGTTGCTTGATCATTGGTACAGGAGGCCATTTCTCTATTAACACGAGTCCAAACCATTCACACATCGAAGGGTGGAGAGTTGACTTTTGGTTGGTTTGGGCCAGGTGAAGCCTCCTACATTCTTTTTTCTGAGAACTTGGTGTAGTTTTTTCTTGTTGTTCCTTGACATGAAGGCTGTATTATGCGCTCAGTGATGTTCCTCAGCATACCACTCTCGTGACGCATGGATATTTGAGGTACTGTCACCTGTCATCTTCAACTAATCTGGTCATTTTTCTTCTAAACTCATTATCAGGGCGTCATAGCTAATTGGACTGCCACTCACCAGTAGCTTTGTTACACGCTATCCTATGTCACCTGTAGAGACTGTTGGTCTTGTTCTAGCGTATAGATGATTGAACAACTTGACCATTTCTGCCTGTGTGTTTTTTGTGTTTGCATTAAGCTGTTGTTGGGTGAATGGTTAATTTCATGCATTATTTTATACCTCCTGTATATTACTAATGTGGCTACTCCCGAAAGCCAATGCTTTTTTATTCCTTTGTGTTTTTTGTTGGCGAACGGCTATGTAATGGACCCAAGAAATAATGCCTAGTCCACTGGACTAAAAAGCTAAAGCCTTTATGGGGAAAGTGTGACCTGTACTTTTCATCTAATAAGGTTTTCAACATCTTTTCTTCCCTTTATCTTTTCTAATGTCAAGATGAATGGGGGAAGAAAATGGAGGGGTTTTTTGTATTTTTTTTTTAGCTGTTCTTTTCAAAACTGTATTCGTCGAGCATTATAAACAACAAGTCAGTACAATTACAGCAGTACTCATTTTCTATAGTTTTTTTTGTAGGGAGGGTTCTTTTCAATGTTTTTTAGTATACAAATGTGGTCAACTAAAAAGTGTTGCCCATTCCCTTCGAATGTCGGTTGAGTGGTGTGATGGCTTATTTTTTTCATAGACAACCAGTTTGTTTTTTTATTTTTTGTGTTTGGTGCCCAATTGTATGTTCCAGC
Source organism: Allobates femoralis (assembly GCA_033576535.1). Lineage (NCBI taxonomy): Eukaryota > Metazoa > Chordata > Amphibia > Anura > Aromobatidae > Allobates > Allobates femoralis. Next base: position 67,921,684 of record JARQOC010000011.1, read on the forward strand.
AGCTGCAGATGCTACAGGCTCCGATCCAAAGTCCCCTACTTTCTACTGTTTCGACCCCTTTTGTTGTTCCCAAGGGGCAAGTAATGTACCATTAATATAAATATGCTTAAAACAGATAAGGTTTTTTACATAAAGTGAAACACATATACTATATAGAGCCATTACAAGTGATCCATTTCAAGTGTTTTTTCTGTGAATGTTGATGATTATCACTTACAGCCAATGAAAACCTAAAGGTCATTATTTCAGAAAATTAAAGTAGGGAGGATGAAGGATTAAAAACCGCGCTGCTATATTCCACGAGACGTCAAAGCGTGAATATAATATTGATGTATTAATCCTAGCGTTTCACTGCTCCCCAAGACGGGGAGCCCTGAAACGTGTTGACTAATCATTATATTCACCCGTTGATGTCTCATATAATACGGCAACACGGTTTTTAACCCGTCATCCTCCCTACTCGGGACTGCAGCAGCCATGATATGCATTTGTAGTGGTTGTGACTCTCACAACCACACACGGTGCGGCCTCTGACACCTATTTAGGAAATATTATATCTCTCAGACTCTTCATCCTCCATGCTGTAATTTTCTGAGATGATGACCTGTGGGTTTTTATTGGCTGTAAGCCATAATCATCAACATTAACCGAAATAAACACTTGACATAGATCCCTCTGTGTGTAATGACTCTATATAATATGTGTTTCACTTTATGTACTGAATTAAATTAACTTTTTGATGATATTCTAATTCATTGAGATGCACCTGTAGGTGTGCAGGAGTCCCTAATGTGATTCATATACAGAGGACCATATGGTTCATGGGGCGTTGCTATTTGTTGGGATCTGTAGGAAGCGGAATGGAGAACTCCAGGTTTTGTACTTTTACCGGATTCCAGGTGGTGTGATGGTTGAATAGGCTCTTTTCTAGGCAGACATTATAGATTGTGCTTTTGGAGCTGCACTTTTAATGTACACGATAGAAAGGCAGATCTTTCTTTATGCAGCCATTACTTGGAAGATAACGATTTTAATCAGGTGATGGCGTTACTGTGTGACTTAAACCAGTGAGTTAAGGCGATGTGCGAACTCAACTTTTTAGGTGCAGATTTTAGTCTTGTGTTTTTTCACTATTCTCAATGGCAAGAAGGGCAGAAAAACGCTGCTCATATGCCAAAAGAATTGACATGCTCATGTTTTTCTATAGACAAAAAATCTCCAAGGAAAAATAAAAGCAACATTGACACAGCCCTTCAGAATTCTCATAGACTTTGCTGGGGCAAGGATACACATGCAATCTTGTGGCAAATGCATCAAAAACCGCACCGTCGGCACATAGCCTTATACTAAATTGTATGGCACTGTCCAATTTCAGCACTCATTTGTTAGTTGCGTCAGAAGACTTGCACTTTATTTCCAAGATCCAAAACACACAAGCTTGTGATCCACTTCACGGATCCCCACTTCCCACAAGTCCTAGCCACTAAATCTGTGTCCAAAAATAGCAAAGGATGTAATTAGAAAATTCTATCTTCCCATAGCAATAGTTTGGTCAGTCAACCATTGCACTCACGCAGGGTGCAGCTTTGCTTTGATTATAAAGGGAAAGCATTACTAGTGCAGGACACCAGCCTCCAATCACTAAACACCTCCTTAATCTTGGAGGGCAGCGACCACTGGCTGTCCTGCACAATGAATAGGATTCACATAGGACACTGTTCACACAGGTTACTGCAATGTGTGCCCAGCCTCTTAAATTAGCCCCTATCTCAGTAGGCGGCCTGTTATGGCTCTACAGCACTGCTACCTGCCAGAACAAACGTACCATATAGCCTAGCTGCACCCTGCAATATAAAGAGTGCAAAAAAAAAACACAGAATAACAAATCATGAAATTGTGGGGTATTTGTTTGTCTTTTGGTCCAAAACACGTACGCTTGTGATCCACTTCATGGATCCCCACTTCTCACAAGTCCTAGCCACTAAATCCTAGCCGATTGCCTTCCCTTTATAATCAAGGCAAAGCTGCACCCTGCATGAGTGCAATGGTCGACTGACCAAACTATTGCTGTGGTATGATAGAATTTTCTAATTACGTCCTTTGCTGATTTTGGACACAGATTTAGTGGCTAGGACTTGTGAGAAGTGGGGATCCGTGAAGTGGATCACATGTCTTCCCTTTATAATCAAGGCAAAGCTGCACCCTGCATCAGTGCAATGGTCGACTGACTAAACTGTTGCTGTGGTAAGACTTTATTTCCAAGATGTCTAACACCTGTATACTCATTAGAACAGGTATTTATTTGAGGAAGTCGGCAGTGAAATTAAAGTTGGCAAACACCGAATTGATTATAAACTTCTTTGTTTAACTTTTCTTCTCAGTTTAGAAAAGTCGAAGTGAAACTCATTATACTCACTGTTCTCATTATTCAGCGAAGTCAGAAGCGCTATATGACATGCCGGTAATGGCAGTTAACAGTTTGGGTATTATTATTTGATTAGCTTATTTGTCAGGTAAAAGAAATTACATTGCACTGACAGAGCCATAAGACATGCTCTGAAAAATAAGTTTTATACAGTGATATGAACCGCAAGCGGGAATAGGCACCGCACTTCAACTGGATGAACATCATGGAAGACGTAGCTCACAAGGGACTGGAGTGCGAGTTGGGTATTGCCTGTCATTGAGCATTAAATCTGGTAAAATTGTTATGCTAATCATGTGTATGCTTGCAATAGCTCAGGTAATATTACAATCTGATCCTTCAGGCATTCTTCAGTGGAGCAGCCAACCCAAAATTCATCTTCTCAAAACCTCTGTCAAAGTAACTGACACCAGCTAAATCAACAGCCTTTTATTATCTTACAGACATTCGGAGTGCAAGAAATGTTTGTGTTGAATGATAATAATCCATTATCAAGCACAAATGTCCGTATAACAAGATTTTTGTTCTAGGATGGCAGAACCTGGTTTTGTCACAATGGATCACATTCTGCATGGACTTCTTCATCCTAAGTTAAATGGAACCTGTCAAGTTGAAAATGGTATTTGATCTCCTGGAAGGATGTTGTAGAGCAGGAGCGACTGATCAGATTAATGTACATTTTTGTAGAAAAAGTTTCAGTAAAACTTGCATTTTATTCATTGACCTATCTGGTGTTTTGTATGCATATAAGTCTGGTGGGCGGTCCTACGCAGTCATTGATAGTAGGACCACCCGCTGGACTCAATATACATGGAAGACTGAGTGATTGATAGACTTCCATTAATGACTAGTCTGGAGGGAGGTCCTGCTCAATGATTGACAGTCTTCCATCTAGGACTGTGACTGCAGAGATTGAGTAGTGCCACACACTTGACTCAGTAATGCAGTGTTTCCCAACTCCAGTCCTCAAGGCACACCAACAGGTCATGTTTTCAGGATTTCCTTAGGATTGCATAGGTGATAATTTAATCACTTGCACAGGGGATAATTCCATCATCTGTCTAATAAGGAAATCCTGAAAACATGACCTGTTGGTGTGCCTTGAGGACTGGAGTTGGGAAACACTGCCCTAATGCAAACACCAGGGATTAAAATAAATGGCATACAAGATAGACCTCATTCATATATCCGTGTTGCATGTCCGATCTTTTTCATAGATGCAACACATACCCATTATAGTCTATAGGTCTGTTCACATGTCTGCATTTTTTCACAGACTGTGTCTGTGCAAAATTCGGAGACCTGTCCATTTTTGATGCCAATACAAGTCTACGTGTCTGTGAAAAATGCGTACAGCACATGAATGGCATTCCTTATGCTGTCAGGGATGAACATTGCAAGAATAGGAGAAGCTTGGTCATTTATTTGTATATCCATCCAGAAAAAACACTGATACACCGATCCTAAAATCGAACAGACAGAGACCGGACACTGGTAACACATTAATCCAACACCCTACCATTCTTTCATGTTTGTGTTTAAACACACGTGTGTGAATGCAATCTTAAAGTAAATCTTTTACAACAAACCTGTATATAATTCTCTCAGCTTCTTGCCGCTACCATGTTTTACACAAATTGGACTGCATGTACGTTATGATTTGACAGGTTCCCTTTAATAATTTAACAAATGACCTACCGTATATCTCCTATGTCTACAGAGCACTAGAATGGGGGTCCTGGTTGAGCATGTTCATCTCCATTCAGAGTCTATGGGACTAATACAGACTGCTAACCATTGCTAGTTATATAGTGATTGGTGGCCCTCAGCAGTTGCATTTATCATTTGGGAGGCAATGTATGTCATTTGTAGGTGAACCCCTTATAAATGAACCTTTGATTTGTAGCCACTTTAACTATTTCATTGAGCCTAACTTCACCTGTAAACGATGTTCAACAATTACTACGAAGCCTTTTGCTATTATACCCTATGCCTCCATTCCCCCCACCCCCAAGTCCTTTTCTCCCTATCTTCATAGCTTGTCTTCCTATATACCTTCCTAACATATACCCAGGCATAGTACCACCATAGTACAGCGGGGTAGGACGACGGTCACTGTTTTGCTCAGCTAGGGCTTCAACTGGTCCAATACCTAGCTGGGCTAAACTGCGACCATTGTCCTTCCCCACTGTCCTCCCTTTCCTGCACATGCCGCTCATTTTCTTCTTTGGATAAGAATATGGAATGGTGAGAAGACACACAGGTAACCCATTTCTGGCCTCCACAGCCCTTACTGATGGATATGTCTTTGTTTAATTGAAATATTCAAGTGCTGGTTCTCCTTTTGGACTTTCTTAATTCATGACCCTTTTGCACTGTGCACTTTTCAGGTGGCTGAAGCCTTTTTTTTTTGTCTGTTAGTAGCATACTAGTATCCCAGTATACTGCATATTTAACATTTTTAGCTGTTGGCAGTTACTTTGTGGAGGAATAAATGTCATAAGTTGGACTTATACGTGGTGTCTCGTATGCCGATTTGCTGCATCTCTAAAGAAAAAAAAAAAAAAGTTTTCAAGATGTCTTCTAGTATTTGAATCTGTTCTTATACATTCAACTGTCCCAGCCATCCTATGGTTGGCATGTATAAAGTATATGGACCGGGTTCAACCATTTGGCTCTTACACATGGTGTTCTCTACTAAAATTATCGCTGATTTGCCGACCAACCCCACTGCTCTTCCCATTAGAAGGCATCTGTGAGTCTACCAAGTCTGTGATAAAGCCGGTCCATGCATCATAGTCCATACTCAGCCCACAATGCACAGATTTGAGAATTTGGCCTGACGTGTGGGTAAATTCAATTATTCATCATTTCCATAGAATTTTCAAATAAAGCACTGGTAGGTTGTCTGTAGCAGTATCTGAGCATCCATCTGCAGAACACAGAAAAGGTAATTCTGTGATCCATTCTTTGGTAATGGATTTATACCAATTAATTAAATTTGGCCTCTCACCTAATGGACAATAAAATAGTTAATTCTTCCATATTGCTATGAGCCATCTATACTGCGTTGTAGTTTGGCATCTATGATGCCCATTTGTGTGACCATCTTCATAGGACTACACTGCCATGCTTTGTGATAGTCCCTGATGTACGTTGGTTTATTTCAATGGCATTAATTTTGTCTGTCTAGGGGAGCGCCCGTTTCACTGCAACCAGTGTGGAGCATCATTTACTCAAAAGGGCAACCTATTGCGCCACATTAAGCTGCATTCTGGGGAAAAACCTTTTAAGTGTCCGTTTTGTAGCTATGCCTGCCGGCGGAGAGATGCACTTACAGGCCACCTCAGGACACACTCAGGTAAGTTGGCATTTCTCTTTATAAAGGTATACCCACCCAAGCATAAAGGCAACTGTCCCACATTTCCCTGGACTAATGGGATAAAAGGGGGTCGGATTTATGTAAGCCCTGCCCAAAAGGTGGGGTTCTGGGCGGAAGAGATGGGTATGGTGTCCCATGAAATGTTGGCACCAATGTTATGAGATACTAATTTATAAGCTGCTACATTTTTTTTCTTTCCCAATTTAGAAAGTTGTTTTTTGTTCATTTTTCAATCAAAATGGATTAGGTGCAAAACATTTGATTGTTCAACTTCAGTTAGGATGCTAGTGGGGAGTAAAATGTTTTGCCTATAGCAACCAATCACAGTGCAGCTTTTATTTTGTCTGAGCCGTTTCAAAATGAAATCTAAGTGCTGATAGGTTGCTTTAGACAACAAAACAGTTCTTGGCCCGTTTCTATAAATGAGGCCCAGTGTGTCTTTACACCTACGAAGGTGTATATATGACTGTTACGTTTTGGGAGTCTTGGATCCTTTCCTTTGTGCACCGTTGCTACCACAATCTCTTTTTCTGCAGTTTAGGCTTTGCTAGAAACTGGGGGTGTGGTGCTGACTGGAAGCAAGTTCTTTTGACTGGATTTTCCAGTGCATTGTGGTATAACTGCCTTCCATGCTCATTACTCATCAAGGAAGCTCAGGAGCAAAATTCAAGTCTTTCCCAGCAGTCACCCTCCCAGTGTTTTGTTATAAAATGGGTGTCAGATTCAGCGATAGCATAACAGACAAAAAATATCCTATATTCTGTAGCAATAAATAAAGTAAATGTAACTATATAACTAACTGTATGCTGTGATACGCGATTGGTTACCTTTTTTAGGCTCACCTGAAAGTTTAAAGTAATATACTGGACTCTTGTTTGTTTGGCACTATTTTTCTCTTGTTACTTCAGTGCATATATTTTGCACTACATCATGTCTACAATTATATTATTATTATTAAAATCGGGTTTTTATTACAATTTTTTTGGCATCCTTTCTGTATCACGGCACATAGCATGACATGATCTGACACTTTTACCTCTCATCTGCTGAACACTCATTGAAAACTGATTTTTATCCAAACAAGAATATCATTCTAAATGCCCAAAGAATCATAAGTCGGATGGAAAAACTAACGGAACCTAGGGGCCAATGAAGAGTCGCAAAATCTTTGTGCAACTTCTCGTGCAAAAATGTGCGGCGTTTGGTGTTTTCACACCAGTTTGAATCCATTTTGCCAAAATGGGCAGAGCTAGGGAGGCCTTGAGGCCATGCCTGTCTGTCAAGTTAGTAAGAAGTGCTGTTGTTTTGTATGCCTGAAATGCCACTCTACTGAACTCCAACTGCAGTATCCGTTCTGATCCGGTGCATGGATGGGCAGTAAGTGGCAAGTTCCTCTTAAATCATAACCGTCATTTTATTTTTATTTCATAAATCAATAGTAAACCTGAAAATAAGCAACTTTGTAATATTTCTTAACAGACAGATTTGCTCCTTTGTCAAAAATGATCAGTCATTACCAACATTCTCAGTTCTGAGGTCAAATTATTCAGTGAAGACTTTCCCATTACTGAGATAGGAGATGGCAGCTGATTTATATGCTCCTCTTCCTCTACTATTCATATAGAATCTCATCAGTAACACCTGCCACCTCCTATCTCGGTGATGGGAAAGTCTTCACTGAATACAGAAATGATCTCAGTATTGAGAATTTTGATAACGACTGATTAATTTTGGCCAAGAAAGAAGTACCGTATATACTCGTGTATAAGCCGACCCGTGTATAAGCCGACCCCCCTACTTTTGCCCCAAAAATCTGGAAAAACCTATTGACTCGTGTATAAGCCGAGGGTGGACCCCAGCACAGGTATACAGCCCTCAACAGTGTGGTATACAGCAGCCCCAGAGGTATATACAGCAGCCCCAGTGGTAGTATACAGCAGCCCCAGAGGTATATAGAGCCCCAGTGGTAGTATACAGCAGCCCCAGAGGTAGTATACAGCAGCCCCAGAAGTATACAGCAGCCCCAGAGGTATATACAGCCCCAGTGTAGTATACAGCAGCCCCAGAGGTATTCACAGCCCCAGTGGTAGTATACAGCAGCCCCACAGGTATACACAGCCCCAGTGGTAGTATACAGCAGCCCCACAGGTATACACAGCCCCAGTGGTAGTATACAGCAGCCCCACAGGTAAATATAGCCCCAGTGGTAGTATACATACAGCCCCACAGGTAAATATAGCCCCAGTGGTAGTATGCAGCAGCCCCAGAGGTAAATATAGCCCCAGTGGTAGTATACATACAGCCCCACAGGTAAATATAGCCCCAGTGGTAGTATACATACAGCCCCACAGGTAAATATAGCCCCAGTGGTAGTATACAGCAGCCCCACATATATATGCCCCAGAGGTATATACAGGCCCCCCCCATCTATATACAGGCCCCCCGCCGCAATCCTGTAAAGGAATAGGTTAGTATACTTATCCATCCGCTGCAGCTGTCCCGCGCCATCGCGATTCGGCATCTTCCGACTTCCAGCATCTCGCGTCTTCTTCCGGTTTCCTCCTCGGTCGCACAGGCAATGACGTCATTGCCTGCGACCATCGGAAGGAGACGCTGGAAGTCGGAAGATGCTGAATCGCGATGGCGGCGGGGCAGCTGCAGCGGATGGATAAGTATACTAACCTATTCCTTTACAGGATTGCGGCGGGGGGCTGTATATAGATGGGGGCACTGTATACTGTATACATTGTATACAGTGACTCGCGTATAAGCCGAGGGGGGGACTTTTCAGCCCAATTTTTGGGCTGAAAAACTCGGCTTATACCCGAGTATATACGGTAAATCTTTCTAGGATATATTACAAAATTGCTTATTTTCATGTAAATTTATATTTCATAAATCAATAATGAGGTTGACGGATAGATTTTCATGAATTAAGCACCTTAACCGCACTAACAATGCCGAAACGACAGCGGTCACGTGACATCGTTAGCGATGTCGTTCACCAGATTGTAGCGTGTGACTGTACCTTCACACTTAATGATGTTGCAGGTTGACGGAACGTTAATTGGATGACGAACGACGGATTTGAGATCAGGATCTCAAATTTTTGATGAGCGATACAATGATTTCTCGTTTCAACATTGTACGTTTACACACAGCGATGCACAAACAATATCGTTTGAACGATCTCAAAAGCGTGACGAATCAACTATATCATTCAGCGATATCGTACCGTGTACCGTTACCATTAGATACTTATGATCACTAGAAGGTATTACCTCTGCCTTCCATCTAGTTGTAGCTGTCAGACTCCCGGTCCTGCCATTGGCATTAGCAGAAGGCAGATCAGCGGAATATAAACTTTTGAGGCCATATCCTCTTTTATAGTGTTTTGAAATATAAAAAAATTAAGATTTAATTGCAACATGCGGATACAGACTAGCCTTGACGGTATGCACTTGTAATGGACACAAATGCAGCATTTTATCCTAATCTTCTCAGACTGCTCCGATAAGAAGGTTTTGTTTTGTGATCTTTATACCTTGACGTTACCCAGCAACATATTGTCCATTTTAACAGTAAATAAACCTTTTCGGAGAGAAACCATATAAAATGGGCACGTTTTGTTCTAATGTTGTATCTTACAGCCCTTTCACCCAGAGAAAAAAAAAAAGAAATCTGTACTTGAGCAATATCCCTGAGGGATTAAAACCCAACGGAGAGGAAAAAAAATCCTGTCTGAGAGGGAGTGTTTGTCCAGCAGCATTCCTGGTGCGAGCTGGGGACTCCACACCCTGAAATCTGACGACTGGCTTCAGCCTGGTTCTCTTTTAACCTGCTGTCAGACTCGGATCTGTCAGAAAACAGTAAAGGACCCAGTGCGCCCCCAAAACCGGACACTGTAGAGCAGTTTTTCCCAAACTCCAGTCCTCAAGGCCCTAATAGATCATGTTTGTAGAACTTCCTTTTTTATGGCACAGGTGAGAGAACCTGCCACAGTTTGTGTCGCCTTGATAATAATTCTAAGGAAATCCGCATATCTAATCTATTGAGGGGCATAAAGGCTGGAGTTTTGGAAACTCCACATTGTGTATATGCAGTGCTCACTACCAAGTTCACTATTATGGCTGAATGTGTGTAGAGATCTTTTAGGGGCCTTTCACACTTGCTTTTTTTTTCCTGATCTGGAAGATCCGGAAAAAACCTGATTCTTCCAGGATTCATTTTTTTGCCCATTCACTTTTAGGCCATGTGCACACATTGAGTATTTGAGTTTTTTACCTCAGGATTTGTAGACAAAACCAGGAGTGGAGCAATCAGAGGAAAAGTCTAATAGAAACACTTGCACCACTTCTGTATTTAATCATCCACTCCTGGTTTTGGCTACAAATCCTGAGGTAAAAAACTCATCAAATACTGAATGTGTGCACGTGGTCTAATGATTTCAGGAAAAAACCTGAAGCAGCAAGGTTCTACTTGAAATCATTAAAGTGAATGGGCAAAAAAATGAATCCTGTAAGAATCAGGTTTTTTCCTGATCTTCCAGATCAGGAAAAAAACGCAAGTGTGAAAGGCCCTTAGGCCCTTTCACATCAGCGTTTTTTTCAAATCGCGGCAGATGCAGTGAAAAAACCGCATCTGCCGCGATTACCGCATACCGGCCGCACTTGCGGCACGGTTGCGGCGCGGTTGCGGTAAACGGCATACAAGGTATAGGCGGACTTGCAGCAGGTGCGGCAAGTGCGGTTTTTTTTCGCGGCCGCACCTGCCGCAAGTGCAAAACCGCACTTGCTGCACCTGCCACAAGTCCGCCTATACCTTGTATGGCGTTTACCGCAACCATGCCGCAAGTGCAGCCGGTATGCGGTAATCGCGGCAGATGCGTTTTTTTTCACCGCATCTGCCGCGATTTGAAAAAACCGCTGATGTGAAAGGGCCCTAAGGCCACATGCACACGCTGAGTATTTGAGTTTTTTTACCTCAGGATTTGTAGCCAAAACCAGGAGTGGATAATTAAATACATAAGTGGTGACGTGTTTCTATTAGACTTTTCCTCCGATTGCTCCACTCCTGGCTTTGTCTACAAATCCTGAGGTAAAAAAACTCATCAAATACTCAACGTGTGCACGAGGCCTTACTTGATAGCTGGGCGTTAAAGTTCATCAAGTTTGTAGAAAACTGATTATGGTAAACATGCGTGTCCTCAATGCTCTACCTTGGAGTTGTCCATTAAACTGTAATTGCAATACTACAGAATGACATATGCATGAAAGCCCAAACAACTCATGCAAGCTGTGCCCGCTTATTCAAATTTTTTCTAATTCTGTACACTACAAAACATTTTGTCACCTTTTTTGGTTGACTTTGACTTTAAAGAGGTTTTGCCACAAAGTTAATTTTAAAGTTCATTTTGATCAATAGATCTCTGCATAATAATTTCCTTAAAAAAATGTTCCTGTGGTGAGATTATCTTCTATATGTGTCCCTGCTATGTACTGTGTAATGGATGTGTCTGACCGTACAGGGACATGGTCTGATCATACCACATCTCCTGGGCTGAGATAATCGTATAGATGTGTCCCTGCTATGTACTGTGTAATGGATATGTCTGACCGTACAGGGACATTGTCTGATTACAGTATATCACTTCTCCTGGACAGGGAAGACTGTAAAAAAAAAAAAAAAGTATATTGACATTACAGCACAGCATCACAAAATTATTTCTTTGAGCTTAAATTTAATAAAATAAAAAAATAATAATATAAAAACCGGCAGGAGAAATGTCTTGCCTCACAAAAGAACCATCTATTATACTGTGCTGAAGTGTCTGTATATTCTTATTTACCCCTCCCTGCCTGGAAAATGTGTTATGATCAGACACCTCCATTACACAGTACATTGCAGGGACACCTATATAAGATTATCTTGGGACAGATACGGCTTAATGGGTTTTACAAACTGTAGGACTATTGCATATTAAGCTGGATATTGGTTATAATGACAAATAGAGATTTACTTGCTTTTAGATCCCCACTGATGCTGCTCATACAGGCTATATGTGATGATATAATGAGATGACATGGAGCCTCTAAAGCCAGTGATTAACATAGTGTATTTTTAAAGCATGGAAGATCTCTTAGAGCAGGGATGTAACAATCAATCTTGTTGAAGTTGTGACTGGGCTCTGGAGGTACAGAGGCCTGGCTACTCGAGCGCCGACTCCACATGGATGTATTCTTTGAAGATCTCAGACAAACACATTATCGCTATTTGACATATCACTCTCTTTCTTTCTCTTTCTTTTTCTTTCTCTTTCTTTCGCTTTCTTTCTCTTTCTTTCTCTTTCTTTTTCTTTCTTTTTCTCTCTCTCTCTCTCTCTCTCTCTCTCTCTCTCTCTCTCTCTCTCTTTTTCTCTTTTTCTCTTTTTCTCTCTTTTTCTCTCTTTCGCTCTCTTTCGCTCTCTTTCGCTCTCTCAGGGCTGTGGAGTCGGAAAGCCAAACATCCAACTTAGACTCTTCAATTTCCCTGAAGTCGACTCCACCCAAAATGGACATTGGCTCTGAATCCAACCCTGACTCCACCGCCCTGCTTTCTCTGTGTATCTGTATCTCATACTACTTCTTCAGGGCTGCAGTTGTACAACACATTATTGTCTGGAGTATTTGTCCAATGTTTTGGATACTTCTCTTTCTATACCTATTGCTGAGCGATGAGCTTTGACATTCTTTAGCTGCTGTACCTGAAAATGACAGCTGCATTCCTTGTCTTAGCTTTCTTAGTGTCTCCTGACTTGCTGCGCTATACCATGCAATGTCATATGAAAGGCAGAGTCTCAGGTCATGTCCGCCTTCTGTGGCTTCTATAGTCTTCTACAAGGCGTTTCTAATAATTGTTTGTTGGACCTCCAAATTCAACACCACTTTAATTCACACTGATTGGATTTTCTCACCTCTAATGTAGGTATGTAAGAATTGTGTATTAATATTATAAATTAATATTATTTAACTGAAGGTACACAAAATAACCATGCAATGAGAGGTGAAGTGTGTCTGGAAAATACCAAACTGCTTTCCTTTAAACCATGAATTTATTAACCTGATTTCTCATCCCTTTGCAGTAGGCAAACCTCACAAATGCAACTACTGTGGCCGAAGCTACAAGCAGCGCAGCTCCTTAGAAGAACATAAAGAACGCTGTCACAATTACCTGCAAAATGTGGGAATGGAGAGGGGCCAGGGGCCAGGGTCTCACGGTGGTAAGTAGATGAGCATCCATAACTGCTTATTTGTGGCAAGTGTCTGTGCTTTAATTATGGCCGCTTTATATTATAGGACACATATTGAGTTTAAAGCTGCTATCTTAAATAAGAAAATATCTGCATATTTTTCAGAAATAGTGACACTTCTGTCCATAGACTGTCTGGTACTGCGGCTCAGTCCCTTCTATATATTTACTGTCACAAATGACGTAAACAGCACAGGAGCAGAGACTATATTTTAAATAGAATATAAAAATGTATCTCCCTTTTTTTTTTTTTTTTTTTTTTTTTTTTTTTTTATAAATACTCTGTGACACATCTGCAACTATTAGAAGAGAGTTGCTGATAAGATAGAAGCCATAATAAGTCCCACAGGATGCAGTAACATACCGATTGGATTGTAGAGGAAATCATGTTAGCTTTTAGCACTTTTATGTAAAATATATAAAATAGAAATGTTTAGCTGCTTTGTTTTGCATAGCTTTTATTAACAGGGTAAAAGCCTGAAAAAGTTTGTCTGCCATTTTAAATCTACTTTAAGGGTATGACCCATACACTCCATCAGCTCCTCTACGCAGAGTTCTAGTAGCCAGAAAGATTGGACAGTATTGTCCATTTTCTAATGGTTATGAAAGGTCTTTTTTAAACAGGTCGTAGCTTCATTGATCTATAGTGGTGCCTTACTTGGATGTGGCGTGCTGGTTAGTGATTCTGATGTGACATTTTGGTTCCATGTAGCATCTCCTATGGAGGAGTGTAAGAATCCAGAGATCCTGATGGAAAGCAACATGTCTCTGATGCCCTTTGAAAGACCAGCTGTTATAGAGAGACTTGCCAGCAACATGGGGAAGCGTAAGAGCTCCACCCCACAGAAGTTTGTGGGTAAGCATTTGCTTTCTTTTACTTAGTCTGTAATGTACAAATGACAGCATTCTGTTTGCAGCTTAATATTAATAATTTTTATTTATATATCATCAACATATTCCGCAGCACTTTACAATTCAGAGGGGACATGTGTAGACCGTATCAGACATTCTAGATTATAGATTAACACATTTCATCAAATACCAAGAGGCGGGAGGTCCCTGCCCCAAGAGGCGGGAGGTCCCTGCCCCAAGAGGCGGGAGGTCCCTGCCCCAAGAGGCGGGAGGTCCCTGCCCACAAGCTTATAATTGGCTTCAGCTTTTTAAACAATATCTGTCATTATATTACCAATTCTAGTTGAATCCTTTTTTTTTTATAAGATTTTTGATATGTGATAGTAAAGTTAGGAAATTTTTGCTGCTTATGATGACATCATGAGGTTACTTTAGCCAAAAGAAAAATCCCAACAAAGATCTAAAAATAATAAATATAACTATATGAGATGTTGCTGCTATTACCAAAGTTTTATCATTTGCATTTGTTACTTAAACCGCAATGGCCATTTTTGCAAAATTTAACAGGATGTTTAGCCATAGCGGTTAGGAATTGTCACGTTTTTAAGAGGCATTTTCCAATCATTTTATCCAGATCACCTGCTTTGATCCAGAATGCAGTCTCATTACTATAGTGTTGTAAAATTCAGCCCATAGCCATGTAGTCTGCCTTGACAAAGATCTTGTGAAAGAATGACTTGTTGTAAGGAGCTCACTGATTTCAGTGTGGCATTGCAATTGGATGCCACTCTTGTATCAAGTCAGTTCAAGACATTTTTACCCTTCTAAATATTCCACCATGAACTGTGAGTGGTATTAAAAAGTGAAAGTATTTAGGTAGCGCAGCAGCTTGGTCACAAAGTTGAGATCACATAATATTAGAGAATGGGGTCGCCAAGTTCTGGGGCACATACTGCGTGAAAACCACCAACACTCTTGTGACTCAGTAACTGCAAATTTCCAAATCTCCTCTGCCTTTAACATCAACATAAAACTGTGCATCGGTGGCTTCATGGCATGAGTTTCTATGGCCAAGCAGCTGCATGGAAGCCTGAGATCACAAAGCACAATGCATAGTGTCGAATGGAGTGGTGTAAAGCACATCACCACCAGACTCTGGAGCAGAATAAACGTGTTCTGTGGAGTGATGATTTGTTCTACCGTAGCAGTCTGATGGAGTCTAGGTTTGGCAAATGTCAGAGAATGGACCCATTGGAATGCGTCAATATTCAGTGCAATGGCACAAAACTATTTGTACTATACATGAAATGTTATTTAATTGCAATTGCCCTGATATTGCAGTTGATGTCCCCTCTGCTAGTCCTGGTGACTACCCAGTACCAGAGAATGAGAAGCAAAATGGGTTTGTTGTTAAAATGAGCCAGCTAGTGACCCCCTTTCATGCCTTTGACAGGTTTTGACAAAGAGATTAGTGGGGGCCAAAGCAAAAGTGGAGCTCTTGAAACCAGGAGAGGAGAATTGGAACTAAGACATCAGGGCACATTTGAACAGTAAAGGATCCATATGTACTGTTATACAACCCCTGGCAAAAATGTTGGAATCACCTGGCTCGGAGGATGTTCATTCAGTTGTTTAATTTAGTAGAAAAAAAGCAGATCACACACATGGCACAAGACTAAAGTCATTTCAAATGGCAACTCTCTGCCTTGAAGAAACACTAAAAGAAATCTTAAAACAAAATATTCTAGGCAGTAACGGTTACTTTTGTAGACCAAGCAGGGGGATAAATTATGGAATCACTCAATTCTGAGGAAAAAATGATGGAATCATGACAAATAAAATAACACTCATATACATTACTAGTATTTTGTTGCACCACCCCTGGCTTTTACAACAGCTTGCAGTCTCTGAGGCATGGACTTAATGAATAATAAACAGTACTCGTCATCAATCTGGCTCCAACCTTCTCTGATTGCTGTTGCCAGATCAGCTTTGCAGGTTGGAGCCTTGTCATGGACCATTTTCTTCAACTTCCACCAAAGATTTTCAATTAGATTGAAATCCGGACTATTTGCAGGCCATGACATTGATCTTATGTGACTTCTTTCAAGGAATGTTGTCACAGTTTTTGCTCTATGGCAGGATGCATTATCATCTTGATAAATGATTTCATCATCCCCAAACATCCTATCAATTGATGGGATAAGAAAAGTGTCCAAAATATCAATGTAAACTTGGGCATTTATTGAAGATGTAATGACAGCCATCTCCCCAGTGCCTTTACCTAACATGCAGCGCCAGATCATCAATGACTGTGGAAATTTGCATGTTCTCTTCAGGCAGTCATCTTTATAAATCTCGTTTGAACGACACTAAACAAAAGTTTCAGCATCATCACCTAGCCCAATGCAGATGCGCAATTCATCACTGAATATGACTTTCATCCAGTCATCCACAGTCCACGATTGCTTGTTTTTTTTCTCTTTAGGTGTTAATGATGGCTCTTGTTTAGCTTTTCTGTATGTAAATCCCATTTCCTTTAGGCGGTTTCTTACAGTTCGGTCACAGACATTGACTCCAATTTCCTCCCATTCGTTCCTCATTTGTTTTGTTGTGCATTTCCTTTTATGGAGACATATTGCATTACGTTTCTGGTCTTGACGCTTTGGTGTCTTCCTTGGGCTGCCAGTATGTTTGTCTTTAACAAGCTTCCTATGTTGTTTGTATTTGGACCAGATTTTAGACACAGCTGACTGTGAACAACCAACATCTTTTGCAACATTGTGTGTTGATTTACCCTCTTTTAAGAGTTTGATAATCTTCTCCTTTGTTTCAATTGACATCTCTTGTGTTGGAGCCATGATTCAGGTCAGTCCACTTGGTGCAACAGCTCTCCAAGGTGTGATCACTACTTTTTAGATGCAGACTAACAAGCAGATCTTATTTGATGTAGGTGTTAGTTTTGGGAATGAAAATTGACAGGGTGATTCCATAATTGAGTGATTCCATAATTTTCCCCATGCTTGGTCTACAAAATTAACCGATACTGGCCAGCACATTTTTTTTTTTTTCAAGATTTCTAGTGTTTCTTCAAGGCAGAGAGTTGCCATTTGAAATGACTTTAGTTTTGTGCCATGTCTGTGATCTGCATTTTTTTTCTACAACATTAACCAACTGAATGGACATCCCTCCGAGCCAGGTGATTCCAGAATTTTTGCCAGGGGTTGTATAACATTTCATACATGATAGAATGTTATTGTGCTGTGAACAACCCCCTTAATTTTTTTCTATTTTCATCGAAGAAAAAATAATCCCATTTCCAGCCCTACGTAGCCATCATTATGTATATGCATGCGGCTGGTCTCTACTTACAGACTTTTAGTGTTGATATTGTTTCCCCTTGAAAGTTTCATAGTGAGAATATTCTTTGTTAGTAAACCACTGCTTCCTATGAAAGGAAATGACATCCATTTCAAAGACGTCCAAAACATGAAAAGTAGAGCGTTTCACTGTGTATGATGGGAAAGTCCCTGAGTGCAGAATTAACATAGTATTTGCACTTTCCTTAGTATAATGTTTAAAAGCCAACTAGGTTTTATGTTTTATACAGTAATTTTAACTTTTTACTCATATTTTTTTTTTTTTTTGTTTTTGCAATTTTCCTAAAATCATTGCAGTTAACAGCCTTGTTTGACTTTGCTGTATGACCTCAGCAGGCCAGCCCGTAGCCAGCAGTATCCCACTCAAGGATGGCTTTCTTAGGACTTGGATATCTAAAAACAATACTCACCCTTTGAATTCCCAATGTTCCCTTATCACTGATGTGGGGGACCTAACCGTTTAAATGTGGGATGTTGGGAAGACCTGAGGGGGGGCATCAGGCATTTTGGATTTCGTCATCACATTGTCTTTATAGCTATGGCATTCAGCTCTCAACAGTAACTATAGATGTGCTGATTTTTTTTTTTTATTACTATTATTTTCAATCTCCACCTTGCTTATCACGGAGTTCATATTTCTGTTGATTCATTCAGCCATCAGCTATTTCTCCTAAATATATGTCTATCTTTACTTTTGTCTTAGCTGAGAACTACTGTATACACTGTAATTGGGCCTACAGACTTCTGAAGATCGTTTATTCACCAGCACAGGCTGCTAGAACTCTGCGTGTTGGAGTTTAGGGACATATTCATGAAAACTATGTAAGATAATAGAGCCAATCACACTACACCTTTTTACATCTTCAAACATTGTTCATTTTGACAGACATGTTTCAGGCTTCAGTTTTACTGTGGCTTGGACTGAATAAGTCTGTTTATACTGTTAGCCAACAACAC
Organism: Allobates femoralis; assembly: GCA_033576535.1. NCBI lineage: Eukaryota > Metazoa > Chordata > Amphibia > Anura > Aromobatidae > Allobates > Allobates femoralis. The sequence goes on from JARQOC010000011.1 coordinate 67,939,967, forward strand.
CAAAGCGCCCCACCTGGTTTTAGACAAAAGCAATGTATGTCTTGATAATTACAATCTGACAGTATTGGTCATTAGCTATAACATAAAACTTTAGGATGTCCAAATAATGTTCTTCCAGAGTAACTGACTGTTAATGTGTGTTTTTGCTTGTAGGTGAAAAGCTTTTGAGATTTGGCTATCCAGATTTACCCTTTGACATGAATATGGCCTATGAGAAGGAAGCCGAGTTAATGCAGTCCCAAATGATGGACCAGGCTATAAACAACGCCATTACCTACTTGGGCGCTGATGCACTGCGGCCCCTGATTCATCACTCCACTGGCACCCTGTCTGAAGTAGCTCCTGTTATCAGTTCAGTTTACTCTCAGGTCTACCATCCAAGCAGGGTGGAGAGGCCTACCAGCAGGGAAACGTCAGACAGCACGGATAACCATATGGATGGCCCAATTTCCCTTATAAGACCAAAGAGTCACCTTCAAGTGAGGGAAGTATCCCCCAGCAACAGCTGCCTGGACACCACTGATTCTGAAAGCAGCCATGATGATCGACAGTCATACCAAGCGAATCATGCCTTAAACACAAAAAGAAAGCAGAGTCCAGTATATTCCAAGGAAGATGTCAAAGCTCTAGATGCCACCAAGGCTGGATTGGGCACTTCCAAAGATGTCTACAAAGTGTATAATAGTGATGGGGAGCAAATCAAAGCCTTCAAATGTGAGCACTGCCGTGTGCTTTTTCTAGATCATGTGATGTATACGATCCACATGGGCTGTCACGGTTATCGGGACCCACTTGAATGTAACATTTGTGGTCACAGGAGTCAGGACCGCTATGAATTCTCCTCGCACATAGTACGTGGAGAGCACCCGTTCCAATAGCTCTGAACTGGTGAGGTGCTTCTATGAAGTAGAACTGCACATGAAGAATACTGCACTTACTCACCCACTTTCCAGACTTTAGTTACCCTAAAGCAATTTTAAGTTAGGTGTATTTTTAAGCTTATATAATATTCTTTCTCCATAAAATATTAATGTCCATGCTTCTTGTGAAACCATATAAGGCGGAAATACCAATGTTTTGGTACAACCTATGGGACTTCTACGTTGCTGAGGTGTGTTGTTGTAAGTGAACTATGAATACATGTACTACTGAATCCTCAAACCTGATCTCCTGGTTGAGATCATACTTCATAAAACATATCCATATATATGATTTAGCTTATGAAAAGCTACGATATGCTTACATTGAGAATCGGTGGGTAAATAGGCAGGAAAACTTCACTGCTTCCTAAGTTAATTCTGTACCAATAGCCAACAGATGGTGTTAGCCGTTATTTAGCTTCAGCCATCCTTGGACCAGAGGTTTAACATTCAACATGTTAGAATTTCTTGATTATAGCAGAGCATTTTCAGCTGGCCTTTCAAAGGTACACAGATATCTTGAACGTAAAAGTTTTACTTTGAAAGTTAACATTATAATCTTTTACATGATCTCCATTGTACAAATTTCTAACCTGCAATGCATAGTATATACATGAGAAAAAAAATATTTTAATTAATCCTTGCTCTCTAGTTGTTGATCATTTTGGGACTTACTAGTGAAGCTGGTGGTATTAGGCCTCTATCATTAATCATACAGGATAGTTGATAATTAAAACCCCTCTCAATCACAAAATCAGAGGTTTTATGTTCCCCATACCAATTAAGCCATGGCTGTGCATGTACTGCTGCTTAATTCATTGTCTTTTATGGAGATGGCTAAGGATAGTACTTGGCTTTCTTTGTAAGCCGTACCTTGTAGGCGTGACTGCTCTGTTCAGACTGGGGATTCTGGCTTCTTATGCTCGTGATCGATTATGGTCCTATTGGGAAGGACCTGTAGTAATCAAGCACTTATCTTCTTGTCTTATTTGTTTGATTGGTGGTAATCATGGGACATCTCCTTTTTGGGTTTAAAGAAATGTAATGCATACATTAAAATTTAAGATCTGGAAGTCTACAAATAATATGCACAAGTACTTTTCCTCTGTGATAAACCACTCATTTGTTTTCACTTTACTTGCAAAACTAAAGATAAAGCATGATATTATTGCTTGTACCAATCCTTTTGGAGAATATAACACATATTCTCAGTCTTAGGCCGGAGACACACTTGCTAGAGTAATGTGTGAGACTCGTGCAAATCTCTCATTGCATCACCCAGCAAGGCTGCCGGTTCTCTGGACAGGAGTCAGCAGCCACATGTATATCAATGCGGTTGTGCCAGGTGATGCGACGAGAGGCTCGCACGAGTCTCTCGAATTACTCTCGCCAGTGTGTCTCTGACAATAGACTAAAATGACCCTAAAACCAAGCTTACCACCATACTGAAAAAAAGAGCATTTGTATGTTCAATAAGAAGTAAGATTTTTCTGGTTGCCAAACGGCTCAACAAAGGATTTCCTAACTTGGACGTATTGTAAGTTCTTAGTTCTGTTTTAAAAGAATCTTCCATAACTCTTAAATGAGATTTACATTCTATCGTAGTTTGTTTTCAAATTAATAAAGTTGGCTTTCAAGTTAAGGTCCTAGAATCCAGAGCCATTAGCATATTTCATTAACGTTCCAACTATTTTTTTTTTTTTTTTGCTTATTAAAAAATTAAGTTCTTATGTATAGGATTGAAGCCTTCAAGCACTAGACTCACAGCAGTGTAAATTAGCAAGAATAAATATTCTATGGCCTTCAAGGTACCGTTACATGCTTCAATGTCGTTAAGATATCAGCAACGATCTCACGGGAGCACGGTCGTTAGGAAATGTTTTTGACATCATTGGTGAGATTTCACATGTCTAGATATCGTGAACGACGCACCAACGATGTTGTGAGCAGTTATCGTTCACACAAGCCAGTGAACGATACTTGTTCACTGATGTGAATACCCGAAATCGTTAACGACATCGTTATTGCGATGTCACACACAAAGTTGCAGCAGGTTCGCTGAACAAAGATCAGATGATTTGAGAACATGTTCTCAAATCTGTGATCAATGATCCAACAATTTATCGTAGTCGTATCTCTTTGTACGGTAACATGCAATGACGTCCTAAGGACGTCGTTTGAACGACTCCAATCCTGTGACGTTTGAGCGATATCGTTCACGATCTCGTACCGTGTAAGGGTACCTTTTAAAGGAGATGTACACCATTCAAACAACTCCTTCTCAACTGCAGTATTCTATAGTCCCATGTGTAAAACAGCCAATACTACCCTTCTGTGCCAGCACCATTTCAAAGTTGATGGCACCTGGTCTCTTGAGGCTTGTGTTATGTTGTACCAAATGGGCCCAACACCCATTCAGAGGCTGCTTAACTCTCATCTCCTTTGGATGAAACCGATACCCAAAAGAAGTGAAAGCTATTGCTTCTGCTTTTTTGTCTTTCTCTGAATGTCAGTTACATCCAAAGAAATTGAGTAAAATGGTCGCTGAATGAGTTCAGGGCTCATGTGGCATAACATCCCACAAGCCATAAGAGACCAGGCACCGGCATCGAAGGCGAGTATATGCTGTTTCTAATTGACACAGAGGACTATAGCAAATGAGAAGGAGTTATCAGAGTGGAGTACAACTTCTTTAATGACAAAGCAAGAGTAAAAGGAAAGTCCGTGAAAATGCCAGGCATTCGTTCACACTGTAACGTGTTTATGAGCGATGTCAAGGTCTTAAATTCTGGAGTTTATCTAGGACACTTTGCATTCAAGTGGCAGCCCATTTATGTATTACACTTTTTCTCCTGCTGAGCTATTTTCAGAATTTCCTTAGAAATAAGTGGAAACTGATAATTAGTAAAAGTTAAAGGACTCTGAATCCCCCTTTAAAGATGGACGTGGGACCCCCACAGCTGAGACATTTATGGCATACTTGTGAATATAATAGTGTCTAAAGATGAAAAAACAATTTTAAGGCAAGAAATCTGTTTGCATTAACATAAAAAAAGCAAGCTTTTATTTTTTTTTAACAAATATCAGTTCCTGTATTGTCACTGGCCTCATCTGGTCTTTGTATATACTGAACTTGGATTTGCTGCTTTGCTGACATTTCTGATTTCTAACAGGTTTCAGACCTTAAGGGGAAAATGTAAGATTCTCGGACAACTTTCTGGAAAGGCGTGGTTCAGGACGTCTCCCTTGTGGTTTGACATTTGTTGTATGTGCAGATTTCATAAATGTGAATTCAAATTCCCATTTACACAGTATTACAGAGGTTTTTTGCAAGTTTAAAACAATTTCAACACTTTATTCTCCAAATAATAATCATAATTTTAGTTTTATAGCGCCAACAGATTTAGCAGCACAATTAAGGTGGGATATATTAAGACAATACAAGGTTACACAAGTCAACAGATACCAGGAGGACTAAGGGCCCTGCTCGCAAGCTTACAATCTATGCGGGAATAGGGGACACAATAGGTAAAAAATGCTGGTCGGGGCCTGTCCTGCAATCATTTATAATAAATAGGGTGTTTACCAACTACCAAAAATTACATTTTAACATGAACATTCTGTAATGGATTAAATCTGCACATTAAGTTCAAGAACGATTTCAACCATATGCAATTCTCTACCATACCACTTGGGCCAAGGACACTCATATTTTTAAAGTGATTTATTCATACAGTTTTGGACATGAACTAAAAATTTTTTTTACCCATGACTTCGGAGGCAAAAACAACCTCGCTAAAGGTTATTACCATATATATAATTATGTTAAGGCTTTTACCTTTTTAAAATAAAGAATATGTGATCCAACATATAGAAGAAAAGAAGTGGCACTCACCATCTAAAGAGAGTTCATTTATTCGATCTGTCCTGCCAGTATCATAGCAGGATGATCAATGCGGGGAGAGGGAGTGAGCAGTTGACTCCTCACTCCCTCTCCCCGCATTGATCATCCTGCTATGATACTGGCAGGACAGATCAAATAAATGGAACCATTTTCAGTTGGTGAGTGCAGCTTCTATTTGTTGGAGCAAGGATGTTTTTCTGTTAAGCGTGCAACACCATATTCAGGTGGCCTCATACATCCACGAACAGGACTGAAGAGGTTTGGGAGATCCATGAAAGGGATCGTGGTGCCCAGTTGTTGACTCTTCAATAACTGGACTAAAGGAATATTTCATCATTTCATCAATGCCTTTGATCGGTCTCATCTCACATTTGTGAATCTAGCTGTTACCAAATCCTATATGCAGGGCTGTGGAGTCGGTAAGCAATTTCCCTGACTCCTCCATAAATTTAAGTGATAAATTTATTGTAGAACAACATGAACATCAGGCTTTAATCATTATTATACAATAATCAAGATATTTAGATAGAACATAATAATATTCAGCACATAGTGCATTGAACTACTGTACCCAATTTATATTATATATTTTAGGAGTCTGAGTTGGTCCGTTTTGTACCGACTCCTCCAAAATTACCGTAACTTTGATTCCATGACTCCAACACCACAGTTTTTCCTAGAAGTAAAATCGTATGGGCTTTTTAATTCCTAAAAATAGGTCAGCAAACACATTGATAGTCCTCCTGATCAATATCAAACTGAATTGATACTCCTCCTGGAGTGAGCACAGGTGAAATAAAGGCTTTTAAAAATAATATATTTTTCCTCAGCATATAGGCGCCTGTATTCTCTAGATCAGTGTTCCCCAACCTTTCTTATCTTCAGAGCCACATTCAGCTCCCAGAGAGGGTCACGAGCCACATCCAGCTCCCACCCCACGCATAGTAATGACACCAAAATCCAAGGACTCCTCCTGTATTTTTGTATCAAGCACTTCCTTCAAACTCACATTTAGTTTCAAGCACCTCCTCTGATGGGCAGTATTATTACGTCTCCAAGTTACCAAGCTTATGCGCATCCAGAACTGCTCTTCTGTGCAGAGATTCACTATCTGGAGACCTGCTGTCCATAGCTATCTTTTAGACCACGTGCAAATGTAATAGGCTGACAGACAGTCGTGAGCCACACATCATGGGCCTACAAGCCACGTGTCTCCCAAGTCACATGTTGGGGACACCTGCTGGACCACATCCAGCTCATGATGCCATTCGTTTATGGCCTCTTACCATCTGTGTCGGTTGTGGCTCACATATATTTCCATGTGTATAGTAGATTTGTGGCTATAGCCCTGAATTATAGACCATTAATTGAGACCGTCTTTGCTTTTCACCTTTCCTGTGTGGCATTTGAGAAAAATGTGAAGCGGCACATACAAGTGTGTGGTCATCCATTAGTGCAAGTCACTTAAATTACAATAAAAAGAGCTGGTCTTTTCCTTTCTGTTGTGAAACTAGGGAATGGGGGTGCCTCCAATTTTGTGATAGATTGAAGTCCTTAAATTAGCACCAATACCTATGACAAGGAGGAAGTCCTAAGAAGAGAAAGGGTTGGACATCTCTGGTCTAGATTATATAGATTTATTTATTTATTTTTTCATTTAAATGAGAAAATGTATTTTCTGGTCTTTTCATTTTGATTTTTAGTTTGCTAAATGAAAACCTGTGGTCAATATCATGTGAAGTGTGAAGGCTAGACAAGTGGTCAAGTGGACTTTTCTCGATTGATTTTACAAGATCTATGTTTTTATCTAAGCTTTGCAATTCATTTGACTGGAATATGTGCACACATAACTGAGTCTTGACCAAGAAAGCTACTGTCCTTGCATCTGGTCTTTGTGAGTCAAAGTTAATTATTAGAATGTGTGTATGCCAATATGACTTTGGGTACTACGGTATATTCAAGAGGATATGGAATTTTCTGATACTGGGGAACATTAATGCCACTATATGGATGGAAGTGGGTGCACTTTAAATAATTAACCTAACTTTTACTCATTGTAGCTGCAAGTCTTACTTGCATAGATTCATCCTAAATTAACGTACATTACAATTACCTATGTCGGTTATCTACAGTATTTGTCCAGTACAATCTCAGAGTGCTACATTGAGAATTTGTTTTAATGAAACGCCAAATGGCACTCCTATCTCGCCTAGCGATCAAGCTGTATATAAAAGTCAAGTTCTTGTTTTACATAGCAAAGTAAAATTTTGTAGTTGTATCACTGTTTATCGAACCTTTCAAGTAAGGCTGGTCCTTTTAGTGAAAGGGATTACGGTAATCAGTAAGACTCTGTTCAAACTGGAGTCATAATTGATACATCATAAAATCTATATATTCATTTAGCAACAAATTGAGGGATCCCATTTTCAGTTTTTTTTGGGGTTTATTTGTTCCCCAGGTATAATGACATAGCAGACTACATTTATGTGCCTGTTCTGGGGGAAAAAGCGAACATCTGATAGAATAGAACCGTGGCATCACTGTTAATGGTCTTCAGTTGGCTATCAAATTATAGTTTTACCATATATTTTTAACGGAAATATATCATACATATTTGCCCACACCAATGAGAGACAAAAAATGAACAGTGTAGCTTGCTTCTCGTGTAAACAATTTACTTGATTCATTGTGTTCTTAAGAATCTTGAAAATCCTATTTGTGATTTAGGTGATTGTTCTCCTTGTGGTGTCCAAGATCTGTTACCTGGCGTGGTCAACTTAAGATAGGTAAAACTTTATCCATCATTCAGTTTGTTTTATCTACCCAATATGACAGCCATTGACATCCAATATGCAACCACCTTGACTATATGCCCATTTTTGTGAGTAAGCCTTTAATTTTTTGGAAGTGTAATGCTGCTGGGTAATCTGTGCATTTCTACTGCAGACACTGTGAGAAACCTTAACAAAACTGAAATTCAAGTTTCCTCCTTTCAAATCTCTTTGTGGTACTTTGTACATATATTTTATACCAGGCGCTTTCATATGTTGAGTTTAAACTAAACATTTACATTTTATGCTACCGTTGGCTTGATGCATACATGGAATTGTATATTTTATTGGTGCGTTATACTTCTGATATACGGTTTCCAGATTTGTGATAAGTGGAAACACTGTCACTTGTCACTTTCTTCATCCTTTTACATTACTTGAGCTGCCATAGCCGTGGGGACAAACCTTTAGGTTTTTGTAAGGCGCTTCATCTGGACTTGGGTGTTTAAGCCACAAATATACCTCAAGTGACACGCCAATGTGTCTGAAGAGGATACTTCACTTTGTCCCCTTTGCTATGCACTTAACTGGTATCCAGTAAGCACTGGCATCATACTCTGCACAATTCAACAAAGCATGGACTTTGTGTATCTTCTCTTATACTGTGATCAATAATAGAACTCCAGGTCATCACTGTGGGACTATGAAAATTTTTTTTTTGTACGCCGCAGTTTCATGCACAAACATTTCCTGATCTGGGTATTAATGGGTGTGTAGCAGAACCTAACTGTTTTTATTGTATTTCTGAGCTGCTCAAATGACTTGTCTTTGTCATATGACTTTGTATTGTTCACCTAGCCTCCTCCATGTGTCAACAAGTGCTTTGATTGTATGGCGGCTAAAACCTTGTCGATGGTCAACAATATCCATGCCTGGTCCTAGAAGCCACAGCTTGAAGACCCAGCCTAACATTTCCGCTCCTATATATCTTTTTCACCTAGACAGTTCTATATTGAGCTGTATTTATCAATTTTATTAAAGGGGAACTCCGGGAAGAAAACTTTTTTTTTTTTTTGTATGGTCCCTGCACTCCTTGACTATAATGCTGATCTGCCTGTTTAATTCTAAACATTATACAAATCTATCTAAATCAGTTACTAATGCTGCTTACCAGTCACCTCTCCTATTGGTGTCAATACACCACTCCTGAGTGAGCAGCTCTCCCCCCTCACTCCACAGTGAGCATCTGTGCGTCTGAAAACAAATACTTCCTGCTGCAATCACATGGGCATGATGTCACAGGTTCTATCGACGCACAGGTCTCACCACTGCTCTCTGGACAGAAACAGGTCTTCAGACTCCAGCTTGGTATAGAACCCTCTATGTGACATTATGCCCGCGTGATTGAATGAGGAAGTGTCGGACAGAGCTGATGCTCACTACAGAGGGAGGGGGAGAGCTGCTTACTCAGGCATGATGTGTTGATCCCAATGGAAGTGGGGACTGTTAGCAACCTTAGTGAATAACTGTTTTATATTAATTCTAACCATTGTACAAATGTAACAGCCAGCTCAGCATTATAGTCTAGGAGTTCAGGCCTGTCCAATTTTTTTTTTTTATCTGCCTGGAGTTCCCCTTTAATAAAGCTATGGGTGTCATCATGTTCATAGTTTAGGATGGCGATCTCTAGTCTATGGAGAAATAACTGCAATCATATAAATTCCGGGCATTTAAAAAAAATTTACCTCCTTGTCCATAAAAGCTCAAAAATCAAAACTGGCCTCAAGGATGGCAAGGATTTGCTTACTGCTGCTTGACTTACAATGTTTTTTACGACAAGTTTATCATACTCTTCTTTTTATTTTTATTTTTTTATTTTTTTTTTTTTATCCAAAAAGTCTGCTGACACCTCTCCGAGAGCTAATGGGTTGAAGGAAATGTTTGTATAGGTCATTTATTACAATCTCTGAAAACCGTGGTCTACATATTCTTCTGTTTGGGTCATTGCTTGTATAGTCTGTTTACATATTTTTGTAATGAAATGTAGTTTTGTATTTAAAATAAAAGGACTGGAAAAGGTAAAAAAAAAATAAAAAAAAACCCGTGTAGATGTTCTGAGAAGTAAACTTATGATACATTCTTTGTAATGCATTAACTAGATAACCTGGTAAAGATCTTATTGTATAACTCGATAATTGCCTTTCTGTTCTTTTTGGCTTTCAATTCCAGTTGTACATTTGTTTTTGTTCTAAAATGTATATCTTTGTATAAAAACTGGAAGCTTTTATTTCTTCTGTTTAGGGAATATTGTAAAGCTGTTATATTGTATTTTTTTTCTTGGGAAATATGCTTTAAGTATGAATACATATATAAATGGTCACATTCCAGCAGTTGATGGGGAATCTCTCAATGTATATTTTATTTTTTATTATGAATTATTTGCCTCTTAACATGGGAACAGAAAATGTAAATCATTCTGAAATTGTTTTTATAATTGGGTTTTTGTTTGGTATTTTTTTTTTTTTTTTAAACTTAAAACTTTTTAACTTATTGACAGCACTTAAAGGCAACCGGTGAGCTGACTAATGGACTAGAGATCAGGAACAAATTGTGAGGCTCGTTTTTTAGCTGTACTAGCACGGCTTGTCATCCTATTACTGTGCTATTATTAATACAGTGATTACTGCAAAGATGAAGTTTTAATTGTGCATACGCTATATTTTAATTAGCATCTGGACAAAATTGCTACTCCATAGTGACTCTGTCCCCTTAATCTTCTCTGCTAATTCCTACTTTTTGGATGTTGGGCATGATGCCAATTATACTTTTATCCAGAGGCAAAACTTCAACAGGTGCAGGGGTTACAATCGCACCCGGACCCTGGACTGGAGCCTAGGGGACCGCAAAAGTCCCTTTTGGCATATAGACAAAGATTAATGCTACTAAAGATTTTCAATAATTGGGGTGCCCCATTGGAGATTTCACATCGGGGCCCAAGATCTTCAAGTTACGCCCCTGTTTGTGTAGATGTAATCTGCCAACTGCTCATGTTCTCGAATCTGAGAATCATCAGACTGTGGGGATTGAATGCATGACTGTAGAGAAGAACGTCTTCACACAAATAATTAGAAAAGGAAGTCTGGAACTCCATTTTTCCTTTCAAATTTCCAGTTCTTTTTATTGAGGTTTTAAAATTGCATCCACAGCATTAAAATCAAAAGTTCCTAGGCCCACAAGCGCGTTTTGGAATGCATGTCCTTAGTCACGTGCCAGGCGGGGTCTTGCAGGCCTAAACACTTTTGCTTTTATTGATGTGAATGCAATTTTAAAATATTACCCAATAAATATGACTTTACATTTTACGGAAGAAAGGATTTCTGGACTGTCCTTTTCAGCTTCATTCGTATATGTGGATACCAGTCACTCTAACCGGACACCTGTGAGTCCAGGAAGCAATCTGGTGAGCCGCATATCCTCTCCCTTATCCTTACCATTCATTTTGTTTACGTAAATAATTAGTCTAGACTAATTATAGTACAATTCGCACATACATTGATTTTCTGCAGCAATCCTTATCCGCTATCATTATAAAACCATGTTAATACAACTATTGAAAACCCTATAATCCAAATGTAGTGGTGGTTTCCTGTCTAAACTCCAGCTCAACCAGTTCATTTTCTTACTTATAGCTCCTAATGACTGTGGAAATTATACATTTATTCTTTATAAACCTTAATAAAGGTTTCTAAATCATCTAAAGTGTTTAGCAGAGCAAGCAGAGAATTTTAAGATGGGTAAAGGGGTTGCCCCACAATTATGTGTAACTTTATAGAACATTGACTGGTGAGCTTCAACTCCTGAGAAAAATCCACTTCTGCCCCAAGATCGAGAAGTTTGCAATGCCAGTGCTTTGACTTTGTTGCTATCAATTGAAAAGGGCCCATACACGATATTGACTTTTCACATATTTTCACTGACTCTTTTATTTTTTTCAGCGAAGTCCATTTGTAAACATCATAAAAACTACCTCCTAAATGTTTGGGGCCTCAGAATCAATTAAGAATCTTTTTTTTTATTTAGTAGGATGTTCTCTTGCACTTTTATCAAAATTGTTAACTTTTGAAAAAATGTATTTATTTTTTGTTCCCAGTTGGAAGGCAAATGTTGAGGTACACAGCCCAGCTTGCCCTCAATCCATGCACTTTTGGGGTACTGAATTAGAAAGATGATACTGTAACTTGATTTTATATGTGCATGTTAACCACTTTGGGAAGGGCTGGTGCCCAACCTCCAGTGGCAATGTTTTTATTTTTCTTATGCCCAGTTATTTTGAAAATGTTGCTGCCCTTCTGAGTGAATGTGCTTGCGTATGCATGATGGGGTGATTACGAGCCCTTAGTTTTAATATTTGAAGTTATAGAATCTTTGTAACAAATTGAGAGTTGTAATAATTTGATTGCACAACTACTGGAATAAACTTTTCTAGGGAATCTCAGGAACTAATGTTATTGTCTTGCCTGATATTTTTTTATTTTCCTATAACCTTGATCTCATTGGTTAGCAGGGCTGTGGAGTTGGTAAGCCAAAACCACTTCACAACTCCGACTCCCTCATTTATGGCTCATGTTTAAGTGATAAACTTATTGTAGTACAATGGTAACATCAATTATTTAATCATTATTATGATACAATAATCAAGATATTTAGAACATAATAATTAATGCTATTCAGCACATACTGCATTGAACTACTGTACTCAATTTAGTATATATTTTAGGAGTCGGAGTCTGCTTTTTCTACCAACTCCAGCTCCGACTACGCAGCCCTGATAGTAAGTCAGCAGAGGCTGGATAGACATCTGTCAAGGGTGGTTTAGTAAATCCTGCTTTGAGCAGGGGTTAGGTCCAGATGATCTATGAGGTTCCTTCCATCTTTACCATTCTATGATTCTATATTTTAAGGGACATGAAATCTGGTTACAAAAACATGTACCATATTAGGGATTTGATAGACCTGTCGATGTCTCTTACTCTGGATGACTTGTTTTGTCCACAAAATAGATAGACAGCCCATTGATTATCTGTAGTGATGGGTGAATAGCGAAGTATTTGGGTTTATAATTATTCTAGCCTAATACTTTTTGCTAATCTGGTATTTGTCTTGAATAGAGATGATTGAACATCTGGATGTTCGGTGGCTGCCTGTTTGGAACCTTTGCATGACCACGTACATCCTTGGAAGTCATTGATTGGCTCTCCGCCCACATACACCCAGCCATAAGCAAAAGAAGTGGGAGGATGGGGTTTTTAACTTTTTTTTGTGTTTTTGGTTTTTTACATTTTCAAACTACACTATAGACAATGCCGCAGGATTTAACCGCAGTGCAAGCCAATCATACACTGCAAGCGACTCGCACTGGCCGACTACCCAGTGTACCAGAGCATAGCGATCCCAGATCCAGCGCTTTAGAAGATGGAATTTCCCAAAACTCCAGCCCTGAATATGTTCGCTCATCTCTAGTCTTGAAAACTGCACCTAATGTAAGGCAGTGGGATCTTCATATAGTTTTCAGGGAAATTGTCCAGAAAACTATTTGAGGTCCCCATTGACTAGAATTAGGTTCAGTATTTGAGATGAATACCCGAATTGTGAAAAGTATTCAGTTAGTGAAATATTTGGATTCAAATTATTCTATTTGATCATTATTAATAATCTGACAAAACTGATTGTGTATCACTACTATGATCATTAGCAGTGTCCAGTATGCCATTCATGTCTTCATTTTATGTTCTCTTATGTCCAGATATGAGACAGTTTAAACCAGGGGTCTCAAACTCCAGGCCTCGAGGGCCGCACACAGTCCAGGTTTTCAGGATTTCCATAGCATTTGACAGTTGGTTATCAAATGACCAACTGTCAAGTTCCAAGGAAATCCTGAAAACCTGCACTGTGTGCGGCCCTCGAGGCCTGGAGTTTGAGACCCCTGGTTTAAACAGTTATTCAACATTACTTTATCTGGACCGAGCATTTTATCAACCTATTACAAACAATTAGTCAAGAATCTTTGGTGACCAATATCTTGCAATGTAATTCTACAGTCCTACAGTGAGTGGTCCACAGTGGCAAAAGTCCTGGACAGGAAATTCTTATAATTGCAAAATAAAAAAAAAAAGTAGCAATGAAGTCATTGGCATCGCATATCTGGGGCTCTGAAAAACACCCATACTTCTCCTTGTGAGCGGCAATTTGAACTGTATCTATGTCAACATAACACCAATACAGTTCATTTCTGACTCGGCGCAGAGCTATATGCTAGCTGTCTCAGGGTGCGTGCACACGGTCCGGAGGAACTGCGTGTTGGACGCAGCTCCTCCGGACCTGAGTTAAGCCGCGGGTGGCCGCAGGGAGACCGCAGCCGCCCTGTACTCCCCATGTGCGGCGGGTGCAGGGCAGCTTCTTCTTGCAGTCACCCGATGGGAGCCGCTCCCGGCAACCCGCACCGCAGCTCCAAATAAGCTGCGGCCGGGTTACGCATAGTGAGGATGGGATTTCTTGAAATCCCATCCACTATGCTTATACCCTACTACGCAGCGTTTTGGACGCAGCGGCAAAACGCTGCGTACACTGATCGTGTGCACGCACCCTCACCACTATCCATTCTGTAGGCTGCAGACATATTGCTTACATGATGTCTAGAGATCCCAGTACATACAGCACAATGACATCACTATATTGTGCTGACCTTATGTGTACTAGGGAGAAGAGAACTCTGAAACATGAAATGACTATACAGTATATTGTGTTGAGAGGTGGCACAAATGAGACAATTTTAACCTTAAAGACCAAGCCAAATTTACAAATGTGACCGGAGTCACTTAATAAGGTTGTAACTCTAAAATGCTTCAATGGTTCTCAGTGATTCTAAGATAAATTTTTTCGTGACCGATTGTACTTCATGTTAGTAGTTAAATTAGGATAGTGTTTTGCATTTATTTGTCAAAAAATCTGAAATTTGGCAAAAATGTTGCAAATTTCACAATTTTGAAAAGTTTATTTTTTATGTCCTTTAAACCAGAGCGTAATATACAAAATATTTAATCAGTAACATATGCCACATGTCTACTATACTTCAATATAACTTTTAAAACACATTTTTATTCGTTACGAAGTTATCAGTAATTTCAAATTTTTCCAACAAAATTTACAACACCATGTGTTTAAAAGCCACATCACATTTGAAGTGACTTTGAGAGGCCTACATGAAGGAAAACACCCAAAAGTGACATCATTCCAAAAACTGCACTCCTCAATGTGCTTAAAACCACATTCAAGATGTTTATTAACCCTTTGCATGAATTCCTGTGAAGCACCTAAAGTGGAATGAAAAAAATACATGTAACGTAAAAATGTTGCTTTAGCTTCAAGTTATTCACTTTTACAGTTGATAGCATGACAAAATGCACCCCAAAATGTGTCTCCCAGTTTCTTCTGAGTATGCTAATGCTAATGTCCCATTTGTGGTCAGAAATCTGTCAACAAGTGGAAGGGCTCAGAAGGGAAGGAGCAATATTTGAATTTTGGGAAGCAAATGTGGCTGAAATTGACTGTGACCATCATGTCCACTGCTGGAACAGAGACCAGATGGAATCCAAAGCGTCTTCATCTGCTTCATTAAGTCATCATGCAAAAAAAAAAAAAGCGGCACTCACCGGTTTCTTTGTGCTCTTTTTTTATTTACCTATTCCAGGTGGACAGTAGGTGCAGGGAGGGGGTGGAGGACGAAGACGGCGGCACCGTTTCGCAGGAGTTCTGCTTCTACGGGTCTGTGCTTGGCCAAGATTTTTCTGATGCAGAATGAACAACCAACAATTCACTTACTATTGTTTATATTTTTTTCTTTTTGGCAGTTCATTTTCCAGTTAAAGTGAAAAGACTGGTTTATTTAGAATTTTTTTTATGCTTTTCACTGTATGAAAGTAATAATGTGATAGTTTTATAGATCGGGTTGTTCCAGACATGACACTGCTTATTTTGTGTACTTTATTTTTTTTGTTTTCTCATACAAACACGTTTTTAGTGACGAAATGTGTCTGTGGTTTTTTTTTTTTTTTGGGGGGGGGGGGGTTATGTGCGCTTTTGTTTTTTTGTTTTTTTTTTCTATTTTTACACATTTTATGTAAAGGGATTTGAATAATTTTTGCTTTAATCGCTGATCCCATGCACTGTTTTACTGCTATACAGCAGAGCATGAGACCCCTCCGTGTATAAATGACTGTGCCTAGAAGACACAACTTTAGCAGTATCTCTCAGGCCACTGTCATCGGATGACCCCAGGATACCAAGGCATCAATCGGCACCCACGATTATCATCACTGGTTAGCCGATCCTGCCACAGGGTGTCTTTTAACCATTTAGATTACACTGTCATGATTGACAGGTTTTTTTGTTTTTTTTCTATACTATAAATTTTTATTGGACAAGAAAAACATTTTCCAGTTAACAAGACATATGCTAGATTCGGTACATGAGATGCATCGACTCTAGTTTTCTCTATGCAGTAATTCTCCGTACCTACAGACTCTCGTAAGAGGTTAGAGATCTCGTTTCTCGCAAAGCTGGCGAGATCTCCATAAGAGATGTGAACAAAGAATAATGACTATTGATTCAAGCAATATACTGTCAAGCAAACAAATATCAAGAAAGTGTAGAACATTATAGAGTTCAAACAAACATATAGACATACAGTTAGGGCCAGAAATATTTGGACAGTGACACAATTTTCGCGAGTTGGGCTCTGCATGCCACCACATTGGATTTGAAATGAAACCTCTACAACAGAATTCAAGTGCAGATTGTAACGTTTAATTTGAAGGGTTGAACAAAAATATCTGATAGAAAATGTAGGAATTGTACACATTTCTTTACAAACACTCCACATTTTAGGAGGTCAAAAGTAATTGGACAAATAAACATAACCCAAACAAAATATTTTATTTTCAATATTTTGTTGCGAATCCTTTGGAGGCAATCACTGCCTTAAGTCTGAAACCCATGGACATCACCAAACGCTGGGTTTCCTCCTTCTTAATGCTTTGCCAGGCCTTTACAGCCGCAGCCTTCAGGTCTTGCTTGTTTGTGGGTCTTTCCGTCTTAAGTCTGGATTTCAGCAAGTGAAATGCATGCTCAATTGGGTTTAGATCTGGTGATTGACTTGGCCATTGCAGAATGTTCCACTTTTTTGCACTCATGAACTCCTGGGTAGCTTTGGCTGTATGCTTGGGGTCATTGTCCATCTGTACTATGAAGCGCCGTCCAATCAACTTTGCAGCATTTGGCTGAATCTGGGCTGAAAGTATATCCCGGTACACTTCAGAATTCATCCGGCTACTCTTGTCTGCTGTTATGTCATCAATAAACACAAGTGACCCAGTGCCATTGAAAGCCATGCATGCCCATGCCATCACGTTGCCTCCACCATGTTTTACAGAGGATGTGGTGTGCCTTGGATCATGTGCCGTTCCCTTTCTTCTCCAAACTTTTTTCTTCCCATCATTCTGGTACAGGTTGATCTTTGTCTCATCTGTCCATAGAATACTTTTCCAGAACTGAGCTGGCTTCTTGAGGTGTTTTTCAGCAAATTTAACTCTGGCCTGTCTATTTTTGGAATTGATGAATGGTTTGCATCTAGATGTGAACCCTTTGTATTTACTGTCATGGAGTCTTCTCTTTACTGTTGACTTAGAGACAGATACACCTACTTCACTGAGAGTGTTCTGGACTTCAGTTGATGTTGTGAACGCGTTCTTCTTCACCAAATAAAGTATGCGGCGATCATCCACCACTGTTGTCATCCGTGGACGCCCAGGCCTTTTAGAGTTCCCAAGCTCACCAGTCAATTCCTTTTTTCTCAGAATGTACCCAACTGTTGATTTTGCTACTCCAAGCATGTCTGCTATCTCTCTGATGGATTTTTTCAGCCTCAGGATGTTCTGCTTCACCTCAATTGAGAGTTCCTTTGACCGCATGTTGTCTGGTCACAGCAACAGCTTCCAAATGCAAAACCACACACCTGGAATCCACCCCTGACCTTTTAACTACTTCATTGATTACAGGTTAACGAGGGAGACACCTTCAGAGTTAATTGCAGCCCTTAGAGTCCATTGTCCAATTACTTTTGGTCCCTTGAAAAAGAGGAGGCTATGCATTACAGAGCTATAATTCCTAAACCCTTTCTCCGATTTGGATGAGGAAACTCTCATATTGCAGCTGGGAGTGTGCACTTTCAGCCCATATTATATATATAATTGTATTTCTGAACATGTTTTTGTAAACAGCTAAAATAACAAAACTTGTGTCACTGTCCAAATATTTCTGGCCCTAACTGTATAAGACTGACAAGACTGGGGGTGGTTGGAAAGAGGGGGAAAAGGGAATGGGAAAAAACATTTGCCTCTATAATCACGTTAGAGAGAAGCTAGTTCAGAGCCAGCAGCATAGTAGTCCCATGCAGACCAAATCGACATGAATCTATCCACTGAGTCGTTCAGTAACGCCGTAAGATGCTCCATCCGCCTAACATCTAAAATCCTTCTCTTGAGACCAAGCAGAGAGGGTGCATTTGTTGATTGACAGGTTTTTAAGGGATGAATCAGGCCCTTGGTTTTAAATCCAGTCGGATCTGATGCCCGTGGATGTCCACTGTCAAGTATAGTGCTATTCACTTAGTCGTGGTGGTCATTTTAAAACTCTAGAAAGATGGGGTGACCCTGCTGGGATCAAACACAATAAGGAGCAAAAAGGTGCTGCATGCCAACAGAGCAATATGAACAAGGAAGAAAAGAATTGGCACTACAAGCAGCTTAATACTGAATAGTAGAAAGCTTTATTAAGGACACACAAAATCAGTCGTGGTTAAAAAAACAATTAAAATTACACAACCAAAGGTTGTCCAATAGGATGGACCTCAGACCATTGCGGTGACAAAACAATGGCATAAGGATTGCATACAACATACATCAATATGTATATCAATAGGCAGAGATTCGAAAGTTATACAAGATTTGCAGACAGGTTTATGGAAAGCTCAACATACTGCTAATGCATGAAAATATTCCTATAAGATTTGGAAGGCTAGTCCAAATACTAGTGGGTCAAAAATACAATAACCTATACACATACACATCTGTCCTTATCCAGCAACGGCCTAATAACACAGGACTATAATCAGCATGTGTAAAGATAAGAAGCAATACAAAAAGAACGGCCCATCACTGTTACCTGTAATAGGAGCCCTGGTTAATTGCAGACCCCTTTGACAGCAAAATTGGAACACACTATTATAAGAGCATCATCGGTATGTTTGGGGGTCCAAATGGACCAATAAAGCCTGTCGGAGATGGAGCAGCTAAGAGCCAATTGTGCCAAATGGCACCCTTATTAGGTAAATCTGTAAGGGATCATAAGCCAAATGAGGGGGCTGGGAACCCCAATCTAACACGTATCACCACTACTACGACTTCATTAGGGAGGCTAGTTTAAAACTGAGATGAGGGAATAAGTGCCATTAGTGACCACCGTTTATATGTGTATCGGCGGTCGTTAAGGGGGATTACTACTTTACAAAGAGATCACTTTGTAGGCATTTTTACTTGGTTAAGACTTAGGGGGCCGTCACATGGAACGATATCTTGCCCGATATCGTTTAAGCGATCTCCTTTTTGATTGCTTAAGCGATATCGGGCAAGATATCGTTGCATGTAATCAAGCGATTTACGATGTTAAATCGCTTGATCGTGACATCGCTGATCTGAGGTTCGGTTCTCAGATCTAGCGATGAACGATGCAACGATCTGCATCATCGTGGTGTATGACACCACGATGATCCATCTCCCAGCGACCGCGCCTATGCTGGGAGATGGTAACTATGGTACACGTCGGGTAACTAAGCGACGCGCGGCGCCTAGTTACCCGATGTGTACCATAGTAACGAGCGAGATCGCGGCTCCACATCGCTGGTGAGTCTGTCTGTGTGACATCTCACCAGCGATGTGAGCGATATTGTAAGCGATTGCGCGTGCACGTGATCGCTTAAAATATCGCTAAGGATATCTCAGCGTGTGACGGCCGCCTAAGAGGCACAATATTAGCCTAGATCTTGATCCTGTTGACCCATGCGACGCAATTTGTTATCCTATCAATTTATTTGAAATATACACAGGAATTATGATATTGTTATATATTTAAAGCCTCATCCTGCAAAGAATATATAGCGATAATAACTGTAGAACAAATTCAACTTTGTTTTTTGCTATTGACTACTACCAATATAACTGTGTTGCAGTTAATTTCACCGTCCTATATAAAAAGAGAATCCTAGTGATTCGCACCTGGATGGAGAAACTAGCAGCCAAGATGAAAATCGCCTTTTAATAGGTTTCCTCAGAATAAATAATTTTTTAAGGTCAGGATATGTGCTAAAATTAAATAATCATAGCTGGTCTGTCATGTCAGAGATCAGTGGATTAATCTGCTGTGAATGCGATTCAAGTGTAATTCACTGAAATTCACAGATCTCCATGAACTGGAACAAGAATATCCCCCAAAAACCCTGGTTCTATTTCACATGCTGCTAAAGATTACAGCAGCAAGAGAGCGGGCTCATGATATCTGGTACCACTGTTCGTCCTACCTTATAAGGCTGCCTTCACACTTGCAGATGGATCTGCAGCGTTTTGCAGATGCATCTGCAAGTGTGAGCATGCTGACCGCGGCCCCTATGTTTATAATAGGGCGCACGCGGTGTGAAAGCTCTCATTCATTCCTATATGTGTACTGTCAGCAGGCGTATGCCTGCTGACAGATCACACACTCCCGCCCGCAGCATGGACGCTACATCTCGCGTCCACAGTGCGGACGGGAGTGTGTGATCTGTCAGCAGGCATACGCCTGCTGACAGTACACATATAGGAGTGAATGAGAGCTTTCACACCGCGTGCGCCCTATTATAAACATAGGGGCCGCGGTCAGCATGCTCACACTTGCAGATGCATCTGCAAAACGCTGCAGATCCATCTGCAAGTGTGAAGCCAGCCTAATTCCTTTTCACTTTCACATCATGTGGTATAGCATACCCAATCAGGGGAGGCTATCATTCGAATTGCAAAGATGATGGTAGAACAAGCAGCGGCCATTTTTTGGATGTTATTGCTTATGGCCACTTTACACGCGGCTACATTTCTAGCTTATCCACAGGTAACTTACTGGCTGCAGTGAAATCATGGAGACAGGGTTCTATCTTGTTGCTGTGTACAAATGGAATAATGTCTCCATGATTTCACTGCAGCCAGTAAGTTACCTGTGAATAAGCTAGAAATGTAGCCGCGTGTAAAGTGGCCATTAGAGATAAAGGTTAGAGCACACAGAGCTCACGCCACATACAGGTAGAAAATCACTTAAATCTGATTGTGGTGTACTACAATGGTGCTGGTTGATTAAAGTGAGAGTTGCAGTCTAAGGGTGCGCTCACAACTCGCCGAGTGCAATCCGATAAAGCATCGGGTTGCACTCGCAACAACATTACAGTATAGCCTAGCTTCCATCTGTGAGTTTTTACTCAGCAAGAAACAAGCTGTGTAAAAAATCACAACGTGCTGCGTATGGCAGAGTCTCATCAGAGATTCCCCAATGCCAAGTCATGGGTGCAAGAAAAAAAAATAGCACATGGGAAGCACACAGAATGCTTTTTTTTTTTTTCCAGAAAATCTTTAACATCTTAAAAAGAATACAACATAGCAATATCAAGTCCAAGCACATAAGAGTACAATAAGGGTCTGCCAGGTAATGAAAAATTATTAACATAACGTACACAGGACATATCTCCAAGATATTACGTACGCAGGAAAAGAAAGTGCACAATCAAATATAACCTTGTTGGTAAAAGAAAACAATTCTCCTGCGGATCTTGGTCATACCATGAGATATGG
Organism: Allobates femoralis; assembly: GCA_033576535.1. Lineage (NCBI taxonomy): Eukaryota > Metazoa > Chordata > Amphibia > Anura > Aromobatidae > Allobates > Allobates femoralis. The sequence continues at coordinate 67,961,544 of JARQOC010000011.1, forward strand.
TAGTAAGATAATTAAAGCTAGACAAACAAGCTGTTGTAAGTTGTCTTGGAAGGCATAAAATATTCAGTATACCAATACAACATTAATTTCTTAAAACTAAGCAAAGAGAGTAGAGCAGAAGAGAAAGAAAGAGGCAAAGGGAGGAAGAATATAAGAGGAACAACAGTCTAGAGAAGAAGGGAGTAGGACCAAACCACCTCCACTCTGTCGTTTTGGTTCAGGGTGGGGGGCAAATCAATGCCTGTTAAGTCTATGATCTCAGGATCCTCTCAAACTCGGGGGATTCCCGAAATATCAGCCAGGCCTGCCAGGTCTGGAAGTATTTATCTGTCTGGGAATCTGAGTGGACATAGAGTCTCTCCATTCTACAAATGAAATCCATCTCCTTGACCCAGTCTGGAATAAAGGGACAAACGGGTAAATGATACTTTCTCGGAATTATTGATCTGGTAGCAGTAAGGCAGTGACGTAACAAGCCTGATTTGATTCCCTTGAAAGAATCCGGGATCATAGAACAGGATGCTTTTTTAACATTGTCTTTTACATGCTTTAAAAAGCTAAGATAGATGTCAAACCGCTAGGAACTTTGCCCCCCCCCCACCAATATTATAAGATTGCATACTTTGCTGCCTTTTTTGTGGCACTAAAGATTGTTTAGCCTTTGTATTTTGAGCAAAAATAAATAAAAAAAACACGTGGGGTCTCCTCTATTTTTGATTGCCAACTTTTGTAACGCCGACTGGCTTTTCCTTTGCTGGTAACCAGAGGTCACCCCAAGCTTTATTTTTTGATTATAAATATTTTATTTTCTTAAAAAGTGGAGTCCCTCCCATTTTAGAATACCAGCCAAAGTAAAGCCAGCAACTGAAGTCTGGTATTCTCAGGGTTTGAAAGGCCATCCTTAATGGGCCCTCCACACCTTAAAAATAGCAGGCCACAGTAGTGACATACAGTAGTACCTTCATCTTAGTAAAAGCAACATTTTTTTTTCACATGCTGTAAACAAGGAGAGCAGTCTAATAACCATCTGTCCAAATCTTGCTACTGAAGATAAATTCTGAAACCAAGGTTTGTGCCAGATGATGACGTGGGAATGGTAGGCTCTCTCTGGGGGCACGGCAAGGTGTTTTATGCAGTGGAAATGCAAAAAAGACCACCCTGTCCCGGAAATGCTCTTTTTACGGCCGGATGTCTGTGGGCAAACCTATCACTAATTGACTAACATTGGACGGAGTATAGCGATTACGAATATTTTGCTACTTGCTCATCACTAATAATAATAATTTTATTTATATAGTGCCAGCATATTCCACAGCACTTTACAGTTCAGAGGCGACACAATACAACACTCTATAATAATATAATACAATACAGACAATATGAGACAATACAAAAAAACACAAAACAGATACCGTCAGGAGTGAGGTCCCTGCTCACAAGCTTACATTCTATGGGGAAATAGGGGAGGCACAAAAGGTAAATGGTAAAAAGAGCCATCATATATGGTCCCGCCATCAATATAAGAAATAGGGAATTCACATAGTGTTTCATAAATAGGTCACCAGCCGAGATCTGTACAAGTACTGATAAAGTGCTATATAGTGCATGGGGTGTATAGACAGATGGCAGAAGAGGCCAGATTTGGAAAAAGGACAGAATGGCAATAGTTACATAGATGAGGTGAGGTGATAGGCTAGTCTAAAGAGATGTGTTTTTAACGCTTGCTCAAAACCATGTATCATGGAAACTTAGTCAGGACCTGCAGCTCTCTGGTGCCCTCTTATTCTGCTGGCCAAACTCTGTGTTGCCAGAGGATAAGAAAAGGAGCCCAGCTGCTCTAATTTATGTAGTCTATTGTGGCACATAATGTGACGGGATGTTTATATACCACCAGTTCCTGCCAAGATTGTATATATACCTCGATCCAGTCACCCTCAGACCCACCTTAGCACATAAATACAAAAATGATGCTGCCACCACAGATCTCTTTCAGGTAGATCGGAAACCCGTTTGGTAACGTGAAAGAGCGGGAGGTGCGTATGTGGAGCCCACTGGGACGGGGTACTTGGTACCGGACTGGGGTATCACGGGGGGTTATCACGGCGGTCTTGGTCCGAACCGTGTCCCGAGCCCACAGGTAATAGGGGTATTTACAGGGGAGAGAGTCGTGACGCCACCCGTGGTATGTGGTCAGGGTGATCGCCGCTGCTGCAGAACCTCCGGGGGTGATGGATGGCAGCCTGTGGTGTGACGGCTCTCCACGGGAAGGACCTGGTCCCTGGGGCAGTAGTGATGAAATAGTTTGTGAGGGAGAACAGGGTTTGCAAGGATTACACAGACTCTTGGTTTTGTAGTTTTCCAAGTCTTTACTGAAGCAGATGGTATACAGCTGAGTACTGTCCACAAAGTCTATACAGGGGCCGGGTTGCTCCCACCCTGGCTGGGTCCTTTGGCTCCCCGCTTCTGCGCTGTGTGTGTGGCCCTGCTGCCACTTTAGCTAAGCTGCTGGCCCTGTCTCCCCTCATGGGTACCAACTTGCTAGGCAACTTGAGTCTTATTCCGTGTTCTTGACCCCGCCGTGTTGCTTCGCTGTGGTACAGTGAAGATGTGGGACCTTCACTAATCCGGTGTTCACTGTGCTGCTTGTGTCAGGCACAGCATCGGATCCAGTATCCATTCTATGCGCTTCTCTGGGGCAAGTCTCAGGGGACTGAGTCTCCCAGGGGTGTTCCTCTCGGCTCCTTCTACTGTTCCTCAGGCCCGGCCTGGAATTGGACAGTGGATCGTGGGTTGGGCCTAACACAGCCCTTTTACACCCAGGTCCGTTTTCCTCAGTGCTGCTCCGCAATGAACTAACTGCCACTCCCTCTCCACACCAGAATATATAGGGAAGCAGCTTTAGCTCCCCCTTCTGGCCTGGAGGTGCTAGTGTAGTGTTGTGGGTTGTGTGGGGAGTTAACCTTTTGTGGTGTTACTGTGGCATATGAACCCTGGGGTGCCACACGTATTCAGCCTGTTCATAGAACATGAAGAACAAAACTAGTAATATTTAATCTTTACTCCAAAAAGTTGGCAGTGTTTACAAAAGATGTACAAGATATTACGAAAGAAAATATTTGCATATATGCATAAAACCATTAATAAAATAAAAGGAATTAAAATAAGAGACTAAAACCTGTGCCACGCGGTGGCCATCGCTGATTTCAAGGGGGAAGGCACCCGGGAGATGGGTTAGGATTCCGGGCTCATAGCATAGTGTTGCTATGTCCGTCATTTAAGCTGGAATGACCCCAAAATGGATGCTTTGGTTTTATGTAATGAGACAGAAAACCAGAGAACTCCCACTTTGTTTACCTCACAGGTGAGCTGGGTTCTGTAAACCCACCCGGCTGCACAAGTCTCAAAACCTCAATTTTTCCATATTTTTGGCTTGGACGTTCCCACATCAAAGATATGAACATCATGCTTACCCTCGTGAATTGCATGTTATTTGATACCAAATATGAAATGCCTGGGATGTGCAGAAGGTCAGAACTAATTTCCCAAGTTTCTGACCGTTTTCCAGAAAAGTAAGCTATACCATTAAATCCGTAAGAATGTAAGCATTTCAAGAATATAATTTATGAAAGTGTAACATGAACGTGTGTTATTAGATTCGATGTTGATGGTTAGTAACTTTACACAAAGGATTCTGCGGGGACAAAACCAGATCAGACTAGCTGAGTTCTGCTTAGCTACAAGTTTATTACTTGGTGGTCGTAAACATTTGTGATAGGGGAGGGGGACAGAGAGAGCGAGGGACTGCCTGTAGAATTTGGTCTATACAAACCAGTGATGGGGGAAGGTCGTATGCCCGTTTTGGCTTTGTATCTGTAACAATAATAATAGTTAATATTTCTCTGACACCATGGATATTTGGAATTAATTGAATTGTTCTTGGTAATTCGTTCCAGAGAATTGGCGCAGCTCGTGAGAAATCTTGGAGATGGGAGTGGGAGTGGTTCGGATTGTAGATTATGTCAGCCTTAGGTCACTTGTGGAACAGAGAGCATGTATAGGGCGATAGACCGAAATGAGGGAGGTGATTTAGGGCAGTGCAAAACTGTGGAGGGCTTTGTGGGTGAGAATGATAATGTTATATTTTACTCTGTAGTGGATGGGCAGCCAGTGCAGTGACTGGCACAGGATAGAGGCATTGGTGTGTAATATGATCCTGGCTGCTGGTTTAGTACTCGGGAGGCTGATTAGTAGCATTAATAAAGGCAACAGGGTTTTTGCAGAGTCGACAGTAAGAAAAGGTCGAATTCTAGAGATATTTATAAGGTATAGGTGACACGAGTGAGTGATCAGATGTGGGGAGTGAAAGAGAGATCTGAGTCAAATATAACTTCAAGGCAGCAGACATGCTGCTGGGGAGTAATGATAGAACCACATACAGAATTGGCATGCTGCTGGGGAGTAATGATAGAATCACATACAGAATTGGCAATGTTATGTTTCGGATGATCAGTAGATGGAGTAAACCTGAAAAGTTCAGTTTTTGACAAATTCAGTTTAAGGTAGAGAGTGGACATGATGCTGGAAACAGCAGACAGAGAATCACTGGTATTTTGTAGTAATGTGGGGGTAATATCAGGTAATATCAGGAGGCGATGCGTATAATTGGGTCTCATCAGCATAGGGATGGTACTGAAAACCAAATCTACTGATGGTTTGTCCAATAGGGGCAGTGTATAGAGAGAAGAGAAGGGGACCTAAGACTGAACCTTGAGGAACTGCAACTGTGAAGAGAAGAGAGGAATAGAAGCCGTCAAAAGATAATGAAGGAGCAGTCAGAGAGATAGAAGGAGAGCCAGGATAAAGCGATGTCCTTGAGCCCAATAGAGTGGAGCATGGAGAGGAGGAGCTGGTGATTCACAGTATCGAATGCAACGGAGAGATCCAGGAGAATCCGTAGGGAGTAGTGGCCATTAGATTTAGCTGATAGTAGATCATTAGAGACTTTATTAAGGGCAGTTTCAGTAGAGTGTAAGGAGCAGAAGCCGGATTGTAGAGGGTCAAGAAGAGAATTGTCAGAGATATAGCATATCAGATGAGAGTGGACCAAGCGTTCCAGGAGTTTAGAGATGAAAGGGAGATTAGAGACAAGTTGGTAGTTAGCAACACAGTTCTGGTTGAGGGATGTTTAGTTAGGTGAGTGGTGACGGCTGGGGAGAGAGACTGAATGAGATGTGAGGGAATAGGGTCACTGATGCAGGTTGTAGGGGAAGAAGATGCAAGGAGCAAGGTAATTTTCTAATAATTCACTATTCACTTCCTAATATTCACGCTGGTAACTTAAAGGTTACTGGAGTTCACAGCCACCAGGTATTTTGTCAGCTGTGAGGCCTGGAATCTTTAAAGAAATATTTAAGAGAGACTTTAAGGTTCCTGGAGTTCACAGCTGCTGACATATCTGGAGGCTGTGAACTCTTCCCAAAGTTCACAACCTTCATGTGTCCCAACAGCTGGGAACTCCATGAACCTTGAAGTGTACCTAAAAGTCTTCTTTAAGGCTTTCCGGTCCTTAAAACTACCGGACTGTGTGCTATGGCCATAACATGCTCTCCCACAGTCTGACACAGTGTTTACTTGAGGTTGCAGCTGGAGGCTCAGAAAGCAGGTACCATGTGAATCGCTAGAAGTGACCTCAGGTAAACACAGTGCAGGATTGTCGGAACGTGCCATGACAAGCTCTCCTACAGTCTGGCATTGCGTTTACTTCAGGTCACACCTGGCTGCTCACACATCTCGGGTACCAAGTGAATCACCAGAAGTGACATCAGGTGACCATAGTCCAAAATAGTCAGACTGCACCGTGATTACTTTGGACCTCAAGAGGTGTATTTGGGATTAATAAATTGGTGAAAGAGGATGTGACTTTTTTTAATTTAGAGTAAGGAATTTTTGTATGCTTTTTTTTATTTTCCTTTTTACTTATAGGATTGGTAATGGAGATGTCTCATATACACCTCTCCACCACCAACTCAGGACTTGATGACAGCTGTGATTTTTAAGAATTATTGCTCATTTATATTACCATGATTACCACTACACCAGGGCAATTGGGATGATCCAGGTGCCACGATGGCATCTAATGGATGCGACAACTGTGGGATGACTGCAGGCAGGAATTTTAAGGCTGGTGAGGTCCCAAAAACCATGGGCCTAACCAATCTGAGAATACCAGTCCCCAGCTGACCGATTTATCTTTGCTGGTTATCAAAAGTTTACATTATTTATTTCAATATTTAAAAAAAAAAAAAAAAAAAAAAAAAGGCTGTGGTGACCAGCAAAGAGAAATCGCACAGCTGGGGCTGCAGCTGTCTACATTTACCTATGAGTCAGAAATCCATGCACGCATCTTCTCCATGCTATTACCATTTAGCACTTTTCCACCTATTTCTGCATTTTTACAGCCCTGCTAGATCATCTGCTAGGATCAAGTAGAAAAATATTCGAGTTGCATTGACTTGCATTCGATTATTCATAACAAATACACAAATATTACAAATTAATCAGCATGGATAATTTGAACCCAAGTATTTGGTATTCACTCATCACAACTGTTACTATACAGCAGTGTTTAAAATAATAGCAGTCCAATATTCACTGTTTTTGGTATAAATTATGTTAACGTATGTGAAACAATTTACCGTTTGGTGCAGCAGGTTCTTAGAAAACCAACAGACTCAATATTCATAAATATCCAAAATGTGCCTTATTGCCGTCCTTTCTTGTTTTAAGTTTTTTCAAGTGTATAACTTAGTATGTCATTGGTTTTATTATAAGAAAGTGATGTAGCAATATTTAAATAATGTTGTTTTTCCACTTTTTGAGTCTGTGTATTTGAATCATTGATTGAAAGTGGGTGTGTTCAATATAATAGCAGTGTGGAGTTCAATTAGCACGGTCAATCATTCTGAATCAAATGGCCCTTAAGGGGCCGTCACACGTGTCAATATTGCTGTCAATATCGCTGCTGCACGTGACATTGCAGCGATATTGACGCGATTGACAGGGCGCATCAACCAGCGATAAATCGCTGGTTGATGGTCGCCAGGTTTTCGGACTGGACCGAAAACCTGGTGATGGTCGCCCGGTGGACACGCAGCATCGCTGCGTGTGACACCGGGAGACGCAATCAGCCAGCTCCCAGCACCTCTCAGGAAGCGCTGGGAGCTGGTATCCATGGTAAACTGCGGGTATACCAGCCTGCAGACATCGTGAAAACGATATTTACATCATTTCCACAATGTCGCTGGTCCACTGATCGCTGGTGAGTCTGCCTGTGTGACAGCTCACCAGCGATCAGCCGTTAATGTCGCCAGCGATCAGATCGCTGACGACATTGACGTGTGTGACGCCGGGTTTAAACACACATCTGAAAGAAAGAAAAAGGGATTAAAAAAAGTCATGTTCATTCAGCTCTGTATATAAACCCTTCCCGAGTCAGCCCATTTCAGTTTTTACATTTTGCTATTTTCTTCCCCATTTTCCAAGGCGATAACTTATTTAAGGGTGAAGCCAGCACATACCGTTCATGCATTTCTCCTTGAAAGCCTGAGAAATTTGGGTCTGACAAGACATTGTTCAGAAGAACAGCGTACTTTGATTAAAAAGTTTTGGATATGGGGAAAACTTATAAGAGAGTGCAGACAGTGATATACTTTTCAGGTAAAATGATCTCCAATGCTTTAAAATTGAAAGCAAAACCAGAGAGACGTGGAAGAAAACGGAAGACTATCATTCAAATTGATCGAAGAATAGCCAGAATGGCAAAGGCTTAGCCAATGATCAGCTCCAGAATAATCAGAAGTCTCAAGTTACTTGTGAGTACTGTGAGCGTTAGAAGACGCCTGTGTGAAGATCATCTATTACCAAGAAGTCCCCACAAAGTACCGTGATTAAAGAAAAGACGTACTGAAGCAGATACAATTTGCCAAAGAGCACATCAACTGGCCTAAAGAGAAATGGGGAATCATTTTGTGGACTGATGAAAGTAAAATTGTTCTTTTTGGGTTCAAGGGCCACAGGAAGGAGCGCAATTTGACTTTTTGAATGGAAAATTAGCTCCAAAAGTCAAATTGTGCTCCTTCCCTTCTGAGCCCTGCCGTGCGCCCAAACAGTGGTTTATGACCACATATGAGGTATCTCTGTACTCAGGAGAAATTGCCCAACAAATTTTAGGATGCATTTTATAACGTTGCTCATGTGAAAATGAAAAAATTGAGGCCAAAAGAAAGTTTTTGTGAAAAAAAAATCAATTTTTGAAGCACCTGAGGGTTCAAAGTGCTCACTATGCATCTAGATAAGTTCCTTAGGAGTCTAGTATACAAAATGGTGTCATTTGTGGGGGAGCTCCGATGTTTAGGCACACAGGGGCTCTCCATACGCGACATGGTGTCCGCTAACAATTTGAATGGAAAATTAGCTCCAATTGTTAGCGGACACTATGTCGCGTATGGGGAGCACCTGTGTGCCTAAACAATGGAGCTCCCCCACAAGTGACCCCATTTTGGAAACTAGACCCCCTAAGGAACTTATCTAGATGCATAGTGAGCACTTTGAACCCCCAGGTGTTTACCGGTCATGACATCACCGGTACTGGGAAAAAGTGCCCGATCCTTAATCTGTGGGGTCTCAGCTACCCTCGGTAGCTGAAATGCCGGGGATTTTCGAGCACTGGGGGGCGCTACAGTCTTATTCCTTTCTGACTTATTTTCGCGTCAGAACAGAATAAGTACCCTGTAATGCCGCCTTTTTTTTTTTTTTATAGTGGGCCGTCGTTAAGGTGTTAATGATGAGTCACACACCAGCTAATATAATGCATTTTTCTGCCATATAACTTATTTTCTTACGTTTTTCAGTGCTATTTTGAAAAACAGTATTTTCGGTCTGGGTGGGAGTGGCCAGTAGCTCATAGGGAATAGTACAATGTGATGTGATAACAGAGAAAGGGACAAGACAGATCCTGAGCTGCGTGGAGCCAGAAGACAAGGGGTTAACAGACATTGTGACACATCTTTCTGGCAGAAACTAGTTGGACCTGATCCTGAACTCTGATATTGCTTAACAACTCTACTCTGAGCCAGCCTAAAGTGATGCATTGTTACAAGTCCGTATTCACTGAAGACGGCTGTGACTGAGAAAAACATGTGTGTGCTTCACACACAGTGCAGCTGGGACACTTTGTAGAAGGATTATAATTATAAATGGTTTGCAACCAATGACGTATATTAGAAAGTTTATTAAAATCACTTTGTTTTGCATTATTATCAAATAAAAATTTAAATGGCGGCTACGCTTTAAGTAGTTAAAATTATATACATTTCTCTTCATGTTTTGATTTAGACAACACTGCGCACTGTTCCCAATGCATGGAAATATTAAGTATTATAAAGATTTTGGGCTTAGCAGTGTGTTCAAAAACATGAAATATTATTTTTAAGCCAACTGTATGTCACAAAGGAGTAAACTGACTGTTTTGGACGACCTGTGTAAGATATAATGACTCTACTCTGTTAGCATTCACTTGGACTTACAGGGAATCTGTAGCCAGGTTTATGCCATCTCATCTGAGAGCATAATGTAGAGACAGAGACCCTGATTCCAGTGACTGAGCTGCTTGATGTCATTTTGTTAAAATTTCTGTTTTCACAGTTGCAGATTTAGCAGTTATTTGAGTGTGGAGCTGTATAGCCCCGTCCACACCACCGATTGGCAGTTCTCTGTGTACACTGTAATCAGTGGTGGGGGCGAGGTTGGACTAATGGTAATCTTCAGATGATTAAACAATGATTTTATTCAAACTACACTTAGCAGCCCAGTAAGTGATACATTGCTGTAATCAGGATCTCTGGCCCTACATTGTTACTGTCAGATTAGGTGGCAATATTCTGGTGACTAATTCCCTTTAAAGGGAACCTGTCGCCAGGTTTTTGCCATTCCATCTGAGAGTAGCAGAATGTAGAAATAGAGACCCTGATTCCAGCGATGTGTCATTTACTGACTGCTTACTGTCATTTTAATAAAATTAGTGTTTTCTCTGCTGCAGATTTACCAGTCTGTGAATAGGCCAGACTATCTGGCCGCAGGCCAAATAGACTGCTGATGATAATCTCCAGCTGATCAAACATTGATTTTATCAAAACTACACTGAACAGCCCAGTAAGTGACACATCGCTGGAAGCAGGATCTCGTGTCCTATATTATGCTATTCTCAGATTAGGTTGCAAAAACCTGATGACAGGTTCCCTTTAACAAAATTAGCGCATTAGGTGCCAAACACTTTGCTAAAATCTCTGAAACGGATAGGTGAGTGGAAAAAAAGACAAAAACAAATAAACTAAATACTTTATTCCCCATTCAGCTACTATTAATACGTCCAGTTCAACATGAAAAATTGGTTAAAAGCTTTTCTTTAGATATTAGTTATATTGTATAGGCTTTCTTTTATCAGATCAAAGTTTTTATTTTTGGGGATAATGGATGGGCCTTAAACTGGAGCACATTGTACATTGTCCATCACAGGTGTCATTCAAAGAAGAACGCTCTTTGAAATAAGTTATTTCCATGTCCAAGCAGTTTGTCTTTGTGTCGAGCCTTGAGCTATAGATCAACTATTACACAAACTTTTCATAGCAAACTGCAGCAACAAACTTGAGCGATCGCCTATTCTGCGTCGCCCCTGCAGTTTTGTAAAGTGTTAAAGTACACTATATGCACATATTATGGCTGAGACTGCATTTATGAGAAAAGGAATAGGCAACCAGAGATACATCGAAACACATCAGTTGTGTCATATGTTCTACAGCTTGACAAACCCTTGTACACAACACAATATCCAGTGTAATGCCTTTTCATCATACACTGTCCATTCTGATTTTATCAAGATGGAAACAAAAAAACGGAATTTCTCTTTTGAGATAATGTTTTCTAACTGCCTGGTTCCTTATCTGAGATGTTACACTTGTCTCCCAGGGTTTAGACACTTCTCATTTTTACTGTCACCTTCATGTGACCAATATGCTCATATTGTTTTTAAGAAAACAGTATGTGCATAGTAATTGTCTATAAGAAATAAGTGAATATAGCCTCTATAATTAATAATCAGGCTCGATCATTATTATAGATACTGGTGCAGTATTTTAATTGCTGCAATCCCATAACATACCCTACTTTATTTGACACAATCGGTATTCAGATCTTATACCTAAACTCTGTGCATCATGAATTGTATGGAGGATCTGGGAATGACAATCAAAGGTTTTTGTATTTGCAGAAAATATCAGAATGACAAATAAGCTATTTCTCTGTCATTGGTCAATCACTGGTCATAATAGTTGGTGGTCACTTATACTGCTCCTATCTGTTCCCCATTTCCTCAAGTTGACTATACCTATACTTTGTGTCACCCCCACCTCATTGTCAGATTGTAAGCTCTTATGAGCAGGGCTGTCATTATTTTGCTTTAATTATTGCATTATGCTCTTTATTGTATTGTATTGTATTGTTTTTTATATTGTATTGTATTGTATTTTATTTTCTGATAACTGTTTCTTATGATTGTTTGAATATGAACCTCTGGATTGTGAAGCGCTGCGGAATATGTTGATTCTATATAAATTAAAGATTATTATTATTATTATTATTATTATTATATACAAGGTTAGAACTAAACCTTTCACTAATATAAATTTCAGTAAGTGTTCACGTTTGGTACCCAGGTAGTCTTCAGGGGGAAGGTATAGAGCTGTGTATACATTTTTAAACCACCGTGCTGTCCTGCCGCCGACAGGCCATTTCATGCACCCAGTAACTTACACTGTGTCACCAGAGTAATTTGTGCCCTCCCGCATTAGGCAGGGCTTATCATAGACACATTTGCTGTTCATTTCCCGTAACGTCTTAGCTCGGTGATGTAGGGTGGTCCTGGTCAATCCTGAGCAGGTGCATGAAATATTGTTTTATTGATTACTCTTGTTGCTTTGTTGGAGATCCCTATTCAACACCCCTTATTATAAAGATCCAAGTTCTCAGAAACTATCTGGTCTCGTATCTGATCTGTGACCTACTGTATCCCGATACAAATCCTTTGGAACTGAGGTTCAATTTTTATCAATCTAACTCCGAATCATCATTTTTCTTGCACTTTTTTTCAGTAAAAGTTCGGACTTTTATTTTAGAGACAAATGTAATATGGCTTTTACTCTTCTTTTTATGTTATGTTTTTCAGTCTTCATAATTTTTTTGATTTTACAGCTATGGTTTTCATTATCCAGATAATTTTAGCTGTAATATACTTGCCTGATCCAGCTGTAATGATGTTGCTGGGCACTGCTTCACTGAATATGTGGGCAGCACTGGAGAATGTAAGTGGTGGCAATATTTATTATTATTTATTTATTATTATTTATTTATATAGCGCCATTGGGTTCCATGGCGCTTTACATGAGGATGAGGGAGACAAGAACAAGTACACTAAATCTAGGCGATCAGGACGTACAGGTACAGGAGGGGCAGGGACCCTGTCCATGAGGGCTCACAGTCTATGAGGGGTGGGTTAGGATACAGTAGGATGGGGGAATGTCAGGTATGGGGCGTTCGCCTGGGTCTCATGGCAGGTTGTAGGCTTGACGGAACAGGTGAGTCTTCAGGTGACACTTGAAGTTACTCAGGGTAGGAGAGTGTCTGACGTGTTCGGGTAGGGAGTTCCAGAGTAAGGCAGATGCCCGGGAGAAGTCCTGGACTCGGTTGTGTGAAGAGGTGATGAGGGGGGAGCAGAGGAGGAGTTCTTGGGAGGAGCGGAGGTTGCGTGAGGGTAGGTATCGGGAGACCAGGTCGGAGATGTATGGTGGGGCCAGGTTGTGTATGGCTTTGTACGTCATGGTTAGTGTTTTGAATTGGGATCTCTTGGAGACGGGGAGCCAGTGAAGGGCTTGGCAGAGGGGGGAGACAGGGGAGTAGCGGGAGGACATATAGATGAGTCGGGCAGCGGAGTTGAGGATAGACTGGAGAGGTGTGAGGGAGTTAGCTGGGAGGCCATTGAGAAGAATTGAGAATATAACTTAATGTATTGTGTTTCTGGGCGTTGTAGTAAAATATTGGAATCTGAGAGTCCTCAGTGGTTGATACCCTTTAATGGCTAACTGAAAACATAGTAAACATAACAAGCTTTCGGGACACTAGAGCCCCTTCGTCAGGCCGATAATGACACAAATTCTGAAGACAAATACATATATACATAAGCAAAAGGAAAAAAAAAACGTGTTAAATGCTGTAGTAAATACGACAGGTGACGTAAAGCAGAGTCCGGCTAGGGAGGGGTAAAGTAACTGGGAAAGAGAAACCAAAATTCTAAGATAAGCGGAACAAATTGTATTATTGTTATATGGTTAATAGCCTGTGGAGACCTGAAAATACTTAAGTGAGTTATGGAGAGCAATAAATCGAAGCGAGAGAGTTCACATAAGAAAAGTCAAAAGTTCATATTCCTCAAAATAGAGTCTCTTGGAGATGTGATCTCCCAAGTGTCCTTTCAATTTGTATAAAAACGCATGAATCTGTGATGCCCTTTCATTTTATATAAAATCCCATGAGTCCATATGAAACATTTAATCCTTTTTTGAATGTGTCAAAGGTCGTTATCAATTTGTATTCCCAAATTCTTCTCTCTGAGATTTGAAGTTGCTTTTTAAAATGACCAGCCTCATATCAGTTACATTGTTGTGGTCAGGGCTGGAAAAATGTTTTGCTATAAGTAGATCCATACGCTTTTCTTTTATTGAGTGTTGATGAGAATTCATTCCTATTCTGAATTGTAGTCCGGTCTCCCCTACGTACATGCCACCTGTTAGACATTTGGTACATATAATTAAATACACCACGTTGCTTGTGGTGCAACTGAGGTTACCTGGGATCTTGTAGTCCTGATCTGGCCTGGGAATCTTTCTCTTGTCCGTTGTCATTATAGATGGACAGGTTTTGCACCTGTTCTGGTTGCAGGGAAAGGTTCCTGTTGTTGCTGGAGATGACAGGATATGCTTCTGATGTCCAATGATGTTTTTTAGATTCGGAGGTTGTCTAAAACACAAGAGTGGGGGATCCGAAAATATTGATTTTAGTCGGGCATCTTTTTGTAGGAGTGATTGCGGTTCCTGTGCAGCTCCTCTTAGCACGTCCAGACTTGGATTGTAGGTGACTATGAGAGGAACTCTGTTATTTTCTTCTCTGGTTTTGTACTGTAGGAGATGATTCCTTGATATTCTGGTGGCTCTTGTAATCTGGTTTTCGATTGCTCTTGGATGGTAGCCCTGGTTCAAAAAGGTCTTTCTGAGGTCCTCAAGGTGATTGTCTCTATCTATAGGGTTGGAACATATCCGATTGTATCTGACGGCCTTGCTGTACACATTAGAGTTTTTTATGTGCTTTGGATGAAAACTGTCCCATCGGAGATATGTTGGACAGTCAATTGGCTTCCGGTACAGCGATGTCTCTATTTCATTGTTCTGTAGCTTAATGATGGTGTCCACCAGATTTCAGTGCGGGAGTAGTTGAGTGTTAAATTGAAGGTGGGAGGATGAAACTGATTAAAGTGTTATGGGCATTGTAGTGCCACTCAGCCAATCCAATAGCTGACACATCAGTGGTGTGTAACCCGTGCAGCCGCACAAGGGCCCAAAAATTAAAGGGACCTATTTCCATTTCCAAAACAGGTGGAATTATGCATTAGGATGAGCTATAGGACTGCAAAGGCCCCTGTATTGTCTGTTGTATAAAGTGCAGCCTGCCCTGCCTGAGCACCTTTGTTGTCACTCAAATGTCCTATTTTGTAAAGAATGATGAAAATAAATCATGCTTAAATGGGTTGCTCCTTTTCGGACAATTTCTGCCTTGGCTGCAGCTTATTAAAATATAAAGTACTATACTCGCCCTCCCAGTGTCTACCAGTGAGTTTCCGGACCTCCTTCAGGTGTCTAACAATGGTTTCGGTGGTGACATCCAGTAAACAGTATAGGAAATAGCTCAGTCGCTCTAAAGATGACATTCTGTCTACAAGGACACATCCAGTGTCAACATGATGACCGCTCCACAGCCAATGCCAGACCCCAGAAGTGCGATTTCTTAAATTTTAAAAAACAGCAGTTTGGGCAGAAATAATCTAAAAGAAAAAAAACCTTTAATTGTCATATTCCGTGATCAAATATCAAAGATATCTTTGCTCTGATAGTATTAGACATAAAGAAATGTTTCTGTTATCTCAACAGAATTTTGAGTTTCCATAATATCTCTAGAAGATGTGCTTGCTCATGACACATATTCCCCTGCATCTGATGCTCCAGATATGGTCTCCTCAGAAGTGAAAGATGTATGTTCCTGATAAGCTGGGAACCTCAGACTCGACTTTATTTTATTTCTAATTCTTATGCCCTAAATCAGGTTTTGTGCATGACGGAGGAGGTTCAGATGTGAAGCGATTGGGACAGTAGCCTAGGAGGTGAGGAGGGCAATGACTGATATTGTAACCTCACTCAGAGATAAGATCTGGAGTCTGTTCCTTTTTCAGTTGACTGATGGAACAGTTGTGTCTGTGGTTTCAGTTCTTTTCTCATTTGACATTTTAGGTAGAAATAGAGCAATCACTTATCTAAGGAAAGACGCTGCAGTTTGTTATCACTGTTCACTGTGTTTGGAAGCATCAGCAAAGAAGCTGAGGGATACGCTCATTATCTCCTGCTGGTGTCATAAGCTACTTTACATCTGATTCTGAAACACAGTCCCATCTAACAAATGGAGAAACCAACTGTGAAAACTTGAGTCCTTTCATGGCCTACTTTTAACAGGTGTGTGTCTCATGTAATGGAGGGCATATGTTAAAACATTGTTCGGTCTTTTGCTAGGATGACTTTTTTACGTGCCTTTAAAGGAAAATATTGCATGAATATTTTGTGCCATTTTTCATCTATGCATAAAACAAAGGCTTATCCCTCCATGGATCACTATATAAGACTTAATTATTTATACAAAAAAACAATATTTTTAGAAATATAGAATGAGTGTTGCAGTGTTTTTCTCTATCCGTGTGCACAGGTGCAAAGCGAAACAACACTTTTAGCACTAAAAAAGGAGCAGAGTGCAGCTTCTCTTTTTTGGTGCTACAATTCTTGTTTGGCTTCGTACCTGTGCACACGGATAGAATGAGTGTTGCAGTTTTTTTCTCTCTGGTATATAATGTGGGTTCACACCCATTGTTGCACACCCTTCCCTGCCATGTTGACCCGTGATGCGATTGTTTTCTGTTATAACTTTTTCTAACTTGCCCATATAAAAGGAAGTTTTAACCCAGATAGAGTTAGAAATTGAAGGTTAGGGTCCCAGTCCAAGAGACACGCCTTGATGTGGCGACAGGGCGGTTTAACGATATGGCCATATTTTTAAAGCTAAGTGTCTCAATTTTTATATTTTTGCTTAACTGAAATAATTCTGTATATTTTTATTGTCAGAGCAGAGTGCAGCTTCTCTTTTTCTAGTGCTACCATTTTTAGAAATATGTAGATGTGTTCAACTTGTGTATGATAAAAAATTTTTATGTGTGTGTGAGCCTTTGTGTATATTTCACCACCATGGAAAATTAATAATAATAATATAATTTGTGTCATGGATAGGATTAAAGAGAACGGTCAATAAATTCATGATGTCTAGCCCATGGATAGCATAAGGTAAAACCTAAACTCATAATTGCAGCCAAGTGTGTTTTTTTTCTTTAAAGCTACAGCACTACAGATAAAACATAGTTTGAAAATCTCCAGGCCAAAGACTATATGTAAAGAAAAATAGAGAATGCCCAGCTCACATGTCCCCTGCATGCTCCGGATAAAAGTTTTCCGAAAAGAAATCCAGCAAAAGAGTAAACTTTATAACATTAAAAATCATTACAAGAAATGGGAAGCAGACAAAAGATGGAAAGACACCATAGTATGCTGTCCTGAGGTTATGACTAAGAGGCATGTAGCCTCAAAATGCATAAACCATACTAATGTGTCTTTCCATCTTTCCATCTTTAGTCTGCTTCGATTTTTAATGGAATAAAGTTTACCCATTTATGAGGTGCTGCATTTTTTTGGGATTTTCACAATATGTCCTTGTATGGCCCCAGCCAGCATTACTTTACACTGCTCCAGTTGATTGACAGGTATCTCCTAATGTACACACAAGGAAGACATCTGTCAATCAACTTTAGAAGTGTGAGCAGAATGTGGCTGGTAGCAGAGCCGGACTAGTCATGACTAGAGATGAGCAAACCTTTTATAGTTCAGGTTCAGTTCAGTTGGCCGATCGGGCATATGTAGATCGGCAAACAGTTCGTCCAACTTCCAAACCCCATTCAAATCAATGGGAGTCAAAATCAAAGGCCTAGAAAACACCTTCAAAGGGGGACAAAAGCTGCCAAACACAGCACAAACTGTTTTACAGTGGAGCCCCTCTGTTTTAGCACACACATTTTCTTCCTATACTTTTACTTACTGTAGCAAGCTTCAGTGCTGCTGTCACCATGCTTCTGGACCCGCTCATGAACCTCAAAAATCCTCATGACTTCACTGAGCTTGTCTCGGGTTACATAGCGGGCATCATGCAGCAGCGAATCCCGATGTGTGACCTGAGATAACCTCAGTGGCATCTGCACTCGTAACACTAGCTGTCTCATGAGAGCCACGATATTGCCTGAGACATAGCAGATATATCTTCATAGTATCATGAGACAGCGCTTGTGAAGAGCATTGATGTCAGGGAGTGGAGCGCAGTTCAAACTTGCTGGATAGCCCCTATGTGACCCATTGAGTCTTAATTGCAGTAATGTTTGTGATGGCACCTCTTCTTACAACCTCACTAAGGCCTGCGTACCTGCTCTCAAAGCATATTGGGGATGCTTTCTGTGAATGTGACCCCACCATATTGTTATACGGTCCTGTGTCCATGGTACGTTGTTTGATGCTTCTTTTGAAGCAGATTTTGAGAATCTGCATGTCTATTCTGAAGCCGGCAAAATCTAATAAGACTACAGAAGTGCTGTGCCAACATGGGTTTTTTCCCTGCAGATATGGTGCAGATTTTGGGGCAGAAATCTGATCCACATGTACTAGGGAAAAAAAAGCAACATGGGCACAGCACTTCTGACCTGCCATAGACTTTTCATAGACATGCAGATTTTGATATAGATTCTCAAAATCTGCATAAAAAAGCATCACACAATGCACCATGAGCACAGGGCATAAGAAGATTCAGGAAGAGTCACGGTTGTGCTGAGAGGGCTCAAGTACTTCTCTTGCTCCCTGATTACTTCCACAGAGACTTCTAGGGCAGGGGTGGCCAACTACAGTCCTCAAGGTGTGAAAACAGTGCAAGTTTTCAGGATTTTCTTAGCATTGTGCATGTGCTAATTTTATCACCTGCATAGGTGATGATTCCAGCACCTGGTACAAAGCTAAGGAGATACTGAAAATGTGTACTGTTTGTGGCCCTTGAGGACTGCACTTGACCAGCCTCCTGTTCTACAGGAGTGTGTGTAGTGTCTTGTATTTCCATATCTCAGACAGTCAAGCCAGAGGCCTGCAGCTTGTTTACCAGTCTCTATAAGGCAGTATCAAAGCACCTCTTTTCAGAAACAGTCTAGCACATGAAAAGTTAAGTAAAAAAAAAATTTACTGTAGCACAAACTGTAATTAGTCTAAAAGACACATATATGAATATACACAATATATATAAGGAAAGTTCCACAAGAATCAGCAGGCTCCATTACAATGGTGCAAAGTCCATTAAGGGCAGAGTCCATTAAGGGCTTTGAGAAGTAGCCCAAAGGCTGCAGTCCCAATAATCCAGCAGGGAAAGTGCAACCTGTGCTAAACTTGGGAGGGGTAAAATTAACAAAAAAACAGGTCTCACTGTTCGAAAACTGAAAAACAATTTAAAAAAGTCCAAAATGCCAACTAAGGGACCAGCGACCCAACCACATGCCTTTTTTTTAGGTCAGTCCCTCTTTATTCATCATAGAAAGCCTTGAATATCTTTTTGAATGTGACTCGAGAGTTAAAGATTGCCGTTCTACATGGAACTCCACTGCCAGACAGTCTCAGGGACTCACAGGGGCTACTATTCCAGAGGCACTGTCTGCCACCACCTGCCCCCCAGCACACCCCATCATTGCCACCACTGGAAAAGACTATGGAGGATTAGGGGACGACCACCCCCTCTAGGAGAGATTGGACCAATTTGGGCAACAACGACAGGCCCTTCATAACTGATGGTCCCTGTGGGCTTGGGTGCAGCTGGCTGGCTAACCAAGAGAAGCCTAGCCTCCACCCAATGACACATTCTTTCCCAGTCAGCCTCCTGCTGCCACTTTTCAGAGTAGTCGTCGGTGGCAACCCGACTTGCTTCAACAGTGAACCACCCCTTGCTGCCCATCATCTTCATTTAGGTGAACTTCTCCCCAACAGGGATTGCGCAGAGTATTTTGAGAAGAGGGCCACACAGCAGGGTGGACTGGTTGACGTAGCACCGATGACCAGCACTTTATTCAGCTATGAAGACAAACCTACCCTTGATGAATACGACCACCTTGCCTCGGGTACATTGATCATCAAAGTCATTGGTCTTAGGCCCATGCATCCATTCCCGGGTGATGGCATCTGCCAGCTAAATCTCCTCAAGAAAGAAGACAGGATGGGGTGGTTCATGCTTTAGTGGATAGTTGCTTAGAGAGGGTAGGGGTCCCAATGCGGCATTCTCCCAGCCGAAAGCCGAAGGCCTCTGGTGGAAATGCTACACATGGCTGGCAAACTGCTACCTCCTCCTCTTCCTCCCCCTCCTCATCATTTTCCTGGATTTTTCAATCCAGCAGCTGTGGCACCAGCTGCAGGTGTAATCATGCCAGGCATGATGCAACATCCTTCGGAGCGTGACATCTGGTGCTTCCGGCTGGCATGGGGAATGGCTCACCTCCTGACTTTGAGCTCCTCAGGTCCTTCTCTGGCATACGAGTCCAGCATTTGATTCTGTGTAATATGTGTTGTCCTTATAGGAGCGCTGGAGCACAAATGGGGTCCGGTTCTCTAAGATTAAAAAGCTTTATTTGACAACCACAACATGTTTCAACGATGGTATGTCGTCTTCCTCAGGTGGATTTCCACTAAGAGGATCAATAATAGGCACACTTATGGCAGCAGCAGCTCATCATTGGGGTGTCGGCAAGACGAGGGGTTTGTGCAGGTTTGGAATCATGAGGATGGGGCTGGAAATGTGAGTAGTCCGATGTGTCTTTGTTGTAACCTCAACAGACGAGTTTTCATATCAGTCAGGGCCAGCTGGAAAAGAAGGTAGAAGTGAACAAGTCCATAAGAAAGATCATCAGCTGTAAGTCACTATCTAGAATTGTATTGTAATATCTTATATTTTCTGCAGGGCTAGCATCTACTACTACAAGTATGTGATCACTTTATGGTGGTAATATTGGTGCTAATCTAAGTGCCCAGTAATTTGATGAGGTTCCCCTATACTTATAATTAGGCTGCACCCCCATACACTATAGTTGTCACCACAGTTACCTGGTTAGGGGCCTATTCAGATGTTTCACCCCCCCCACACACACTTCTGAACCCTAGATTCTAGGCTACATCTCTAAGGAGAGGGGTTTTAATAGTGTGAGGATTACATATATTAGGCAAAAAGATAGATGAATTGGGAAGAAAATAACTAAATGGTTATTGGAGGTTTTTTATATGACAAATAAATAAGCATTCCGGAAATTCTCCGCTGGATCCTTTCTTCATTCACATTATCAAATAGTAGTACCATTTAGGTTAAACATAAATTGATAGTAGTTTAAATATCTAAGAAATGTTTGGAGGTTAAAGGGAATCTGTCAGCAAGTTATTGCAGAGGACAGCATGGTGTAAGTGTAAGGGCGACTTCACACTGCGGTGTGATCCGGTCCGGGGCTGTCAGGGATGAACCTGACAGCCCCGGACTGGATCAGCACACAGCACTGGAGGGCTAATTTGCCCTCCAGTCCGGTGTGCAGCCGCATGCAGCGGCACCGCGGTCCTGACTTGTCAGCAGCGGGAGCTGTGTGCGGCAGCACACCGGACCAGAGGGCAAATTAACCCTCCAGTTCTGTGTGCTGATGACTCACCGTGGCCAGGGACTCCGGTTTAGCCAGGCAGTAGCTCCTTCCTCCTTGTCACGGGTGGACCGCGCCTGCAGGTAGTGGGGCCCGGTTGAGTGCAGATCAAAAGGGTTGAAGACGTCTTGTGGGAACAGATTAAGGGGTTAATTTGTCGTGACGCCACCTATGAGTGTTTCGGTAAGTCTTACCGACGCTGCGGGGCCTCCGGGGGATGGATAGCAGCAAGATGGAACGCTCCCCACAGGTTAAGCGATGATCCCCGGAGCCTGGAGCTGCTTAAGATGTTGTGCGGCAGCTGCGGTTACCTTGTGTGCAGACGGACGTAGTCATAAGGAAGCACAGACACTGGAAGTCTCTGTAACGGGTAATTTACTGTAACCAGCAAGCAGTACATGGCATATAGTTAACGGGTAGTGGACCGGGTGGACTCAGCAGTGATAGGTGTTCCTCAGAGATCCGCGGTGTTCCGCCATTCTAACTAAGTAGGTTGCCGTTGTCGCCCAGGAATACCAGGTCGGGTACAGGGAGGCTGCTTGAATGCCCTATCCAGGGTATACGTTCCGGATGCTTTGGGGAGCCTTGGGTCCCTTGGTGGGTACACCGCTGGTTAGACGACTGGATTTGGCGATGGTGGGGTGCTCCGTTAGAGCTGCTCCTCCACTCTTCTGGTTCGCGTAGCAGAGCTGAACTGCTGCTAGCTTCAGTACCAGCAAACTGGCTGTAGGTTGGGCACGGGAGTTTTTGGACCCGCATGTCCATGTCCGTAGATCGTTTGGTAATGCACCGGGAGTAATGGTGCTCAACCGTGGTGAAAGTGAGGAGATGGCCGGTAGAAGGTGGCCAGGGGCTGCACCGACTGTGCAACCCCCTCTCCTAGGTTGCAGAGCTGGAATCTGCAGAGGTCTTCTAAGTTGCTGTTACTTCTCCAGACCCGAGACTAGAACTCTCTAAGCTGGACTAAACTTCCACTACACACTACCCTTGCACTTCGCCCAGCAGGACCTTGATTGGCCCTCTATGCTAAGTGAGGCATACAGAGTATGGGTCTCTAAGTTAACCAAATGACTGCTGGGTCAGAGAAT
Organism: Allobates femoralis; assembly: GCA_033576535.1. Classification (NCBI taxonomy): domain Eukaryota; kingdom Metazoa; phylum Chordata; class Amphibia; order Anura; family Aromobatidae; genus Allobates; species Allobates femoralis. The sequence goes on from JARQOC010000011.1 coordinate 67,983,849, forward strand.
ATTGCTGCTGCATTTATGGCTGCAATACCCTCCTGTGACGCACTCGGTGCGGGGCGCCACACTGATCCAGTCCGTGGCTGTCAGGTTCATCTTTGAGAGCCCCGGACCGGATCACACCACAGTGTGAAGCCACCCTTAAAAACAAAAAGCAGCTGTGCTTCTGAGGGTCTGTGCAATGATTTACTTAAACTAATGAGTTTATTACCCTGTAAATAACATTGCACTCAGTCCAATATGTCCCCTGCTGTGATTGATACCTCATAATCAATGCCCTATCTCTATTGAGAGACTGATGTGCGCAGGAGGAGGAGGGGCTGTGCAGGTACTGTGGTGCCCCTGAGGGTCTAGTTGCCACAGGGGTACTGCAAATTAGCTAGAGGTGTGGTACCCCCACCCCAGGTAAGGAGGGGCACTACCTGATACCCATACACCTATACCTAACACTAGCCACTCCAGCCCAGGAAGATGGTGGGAGCTGACGTACCTCATCCCAGGCTGGAGACAGGGGCTTAGATAGGGAGGTGAGTGGACCAGTCGGAAAGAGGGAGCTTTAGAAAGAGCCAATCAGAAAGAAGCTCGGGGGGGGCAGAGTGGGACAATGACAGTATAAACGGACCGGTAGAAACATCTAGAAGGGTTCTGTCAGGCGGTCACTCAGGGAGTCTCTGAGCAGACCGCGATGCAGTCAGAGAAGGACTGAAATGTCAGGGAGTTGGACCTGGGGACTGGAGCTTGAGTAGCTTGTCCCAGGAAGTAGGGAGCAGTGCAGGAGCTCCAGAGGCAAGCAGGGGTCCAAGTGACATGGGAAGTGAGAGATCCACACGTGGGGCCCACATCCATTGCCGGTTGCAGGCAAGTGGACAGACCAGGGCCACAAAGGGTACCGGGCCCAGACTTAGTTGAGCTACAGGACTCCGCTAATAATCCGGAGGTGACTGACTTCAGGACAGCTGCCAATATCCACACTTAAACGCTGAGAAGGTGGCCGTATAGGGCCAGGGGACTCAAAGGAGCTTGCCCGTGAGGGTCTGAGGCAACTGGATCGGGACCCTGAATGTGAGGTGCCGGGCAGGCGGGAGCAAACCAGCACAGGGAAGACGACCCAGTGAGGTACATTAAAAAGGGGTACCAGTCAAGTTCCTCCAATCTACCTGAGAGTGGCTTGATCCCTGGCTCAGAGAACACACCACCTGGCTGGTTGTTGAAACCAAGAACTGTGAGTAAATTGTGGAAATTGCACCCTGCTGTGTCCTTGAATTATTACAGTGTCACCTGCCCTGACCTACGTTGATAACATAAGCTAATTGACCTTTATAACTGCCCTGGGGTCACACTGTACCCGTGGAGAGCGCGAAAACCAACTCTGCTGCGTCACCAATGGCCCCAGTGGACCTAAATAGCACCGGCGCCCATTGTTAGCCGCAACCCACGGCTGGCATCATGACAATAATCCCTTATAAAACTTATTCTTCCCCTTTATTTGATTGGCACCGCTGGGGCCATGGAACCGGGTGAGCCACAGTGACATCCCCAAAGAGAACTGAAGTCCCGTTTCCGAGTGTCCCACTGTCCTGATCCAATATAATATATGGGCCCTTTGCAATCAATAATTCATAATAATACACAATTCTAATTACTTTAGGGGTAGAAGTGGGCCCCCATATCTCTTGGGTCCCTGTGCAGCTGCAAAGGTTGCATTCATGGTATGTCCATCTCTGGTACTGACCACACATGTATTTATACACATAAAGGCTCATTCACACGTCAATTTTTGGTCAGTATTTTACATCAATATTTGTAAAAAAAAAACTTTAATTGAACGATTGGCACCTGTTCTGTGTTTTGGAGACTCTCCAGGTTTTTGTATACAAATACTGATCAAAAATTCTGATAAAGTCTAAATGAGATCTCCTCTCAGGCATCTTCTTTTCTAAGATAAACAAACCCAGCTTTTCTAACCTTTCATTAAAGTACAGACTTTACTTCTAATTATCCTTTTTAAAATGTGGATGACACGACCCCCAGGGCCGTGGGGCACTCGGAACCGGGCTACAGTACTGCTGGGAAATCAAGCAGGTTTTGGGGGTTGAAGTTGTGACGCCACCCGTGATGTTCGACTATTGATGGCAGATGCTGCAGTACGGGACCTCTGGGGATGATGGAATCGCAGCTAAGGTTGTATGGCTCCCCACAGGTGGAGCAGTTCCCCAGGGCAACCAATCTAGTCTATAGCAGTGGTAGGCCGTTGGGTTATTCTGGCTGGAGAAGCGGATGGGGGTATTACTGAAGAAGGTCTCTTGTAGCCTATGCGGTTACTTGGTGCAAAAAGAAACAGTCTCACACAGCTTCTGAGTTCTGTACCCGGTTTACTCAATGATCCGTTAAGTAGCGCCACCGAGTGCTACCCTCTACCAAACCCCAGTCCGAATAGTCCTCAAGCAACCAGGATAGCTTGTCCAAGACACCTCTTTATGTTCCTTTCTCCCTCTGGTTGCTCTCCCAGCGCTGACTATCCACCTCTCCTATCTGCACCTCTGCACACAGAGCCTCAATCCAGAAGCCACGGGTCTTGGCGGGCGACAGGAACCTGGTCCCCTGACCCTAGTATGGCTACCTTCTCAGAAGATGTCCGGTTTCAGCCACAACACCTATAGATCTCGTGGCCTCCGGTTCCATGGTTGGAACGTAGAACCTCCTTGCCACCTCAGGGCCAGACCCTGGTTTTCAACCAACCCCTCCGTCTGACTCCGGTCGAACCTGGATTCGGGCACATGGGTGGCTCTTTTTCTCTCTGCCCGTGCCCTTAGGGCTCTCTCTTGCTCTCTTGTTGACTCCAACTCAGGACGAGCTCCTCACCGCTCCAGTCCCTGAGTCAACTCTCTCCTTCTCTCTACCGCCCACCCTCCTTACTCCCCCTCTCCTTGTTCTAAGACTAAGCACTCACACTAATGGGTCCGCACACCGTGCCCAGGCCCCGGTTCGAGGGGTGTGTTGTGTGTTTGGTAGGTGTCTCAGACTTGCCATCCCGTTTCCCTGAGAACAGGAATACTACGCCTGTGGAGTAGGTGCAGTATTCCCGGTGGCGACCAATCCACAGGGGCACGACATTGAGCCCAAAACTAGATCCCATATTAATCTAGTTCACAGGATTTTATTTCTCCTTTTATACACCTTAAATTTTTTTTTTGCTCTTGCAAATGCTGCCAGACACTGCGTACTGTTGCTTAGTTTACTTGTAGGCAGAATATCACAGTACTTCTCCTGTTCTGTTAGACCTAATGTATTTCCATTCAAGGTATATGTAATGGCACCTTTTCCTGTTATCAATCCCCATGCAGTGTCCATAGCTGAGAATGACCACAGACGCAGGTCTCGAGAATAACAGCTGCATGTACTATCACAGGAACAGGGAAATCCAAGATGGAGTAAATACTTCCAGTTTCACATGGGTAGGCCACGGCAAGTACAGTTTACGGTTGAATACTGACATGTAATTGAGGTTCTGGAGCTTTAGGAACACGGATTATTTGGAAGTAGTATTTGTATGCTAGTGTAAAAAACTTGAGTCTTTTGTGTCTTAAACCAGGAAAGTAGATATATAGGAAGAGAGTTTTACAGACCTGGGAATCCTGTGGTACTTTCACAGCTAGTCACGACACATGCAAAAATATACTTGAAGCAAATAAAGGACAGTTGCAGTGAGACAGGAGACCTTCAAATTTTCTCAACATGCGGGCAGTAGGTTCTTCTTTACATTTTGTAAGCCCTACTGCTAAAGGAGCGTGCATAAATCCAGACAGCAAGGATCCAGGGTTAAAAGTCTTTAGCCATCTTGGCTGTAGAAGTTAGAGAAAGGATCCTAGGCATTGGGACTGCCAGTAAATGTTGTGGTGAAAGAAAGGATGAACTTCCAGGCATTGGGCCTGAAAGTGGTGAGGAGAGCCCTCACATGAGTTCGGCTCTGTGTCACATCCTGTACCAGACTGTGGAATTTCCAGCTCTTGTCTGTCTAGACAAGAGACTGGAGTAACTCCACCTATTTATCCTTGTGACAGCATCACTTGCCAATAGGAAAACACTCAATTTACTTGTCGTATTTGTACAATGGAAAGTACTATAAACTATACATTTCACCAGCAGATAGTCCTGAAACACTACAACTGAGAAATGCATTAAAATGTAAGCTAAAGGTGACTGGAAATAGATATCTACAGCTTACCAATGATATGAAATAAACGTATAGGAGTGACCAGGGAGTGTGTTGTAGTGTGCAGGGGCTACTCACGGTCCAGGGGTACTTACAGGGACAGACATACTCTGGATGGATGTCACTACATATATACAGTATTACAATTACTGCAGCCAAGATCCATTACTTTACATTTATCAACATTAAACTTTATCTGCCAGAAATTTGCCCATCTTATCTTATGTGCCTGTGTGTAAATAAAAATTAAATTCTTCTGCTTAAATCAACAAATGCGTCTTCTATAGAAGATTATTTCTCAATTCTCCTAAAACAAAGCAAACGTTTTTTTGTTTCCAAACAGCGCCACGACTGCCCACAGGTTGTGTCAGGTATTGCAGTACCGCCCTTTCCCTTCAATAAAGCATAACCATGACATGGACAAGTAATGTGCTGTTTCTAGAAAAACATAGCTATGTTGTTCAGATCTAGTACAAGCCATTAAAATCCTTTAGTGGATCCAGAAGAAATATTAAAAAGATGAGTTATATTTAATATTGATCACTAAGGATGTCTAGGTGTCAATATGATCTTGATGATCAGACCCTAATACAAAAACCAAGGCCCCTCTCTATAGAGCTGGAGACAGAAAAAGTTGGCAGAATGCTCTACATATTAAAACTAACACCTGGTTCCTGGAATTCATCTCGATTGATTTATATCAACTGATTCCTTTAACTAGTGAGAGACTGCTACATCATTTTATAATACTGAACTCTTTTTATGTAAAACCACTTCCATCTTACTGCTTTTGCAGGGGTCATTATCTACTTTCAATCAAATGTTGCTATGTAATGGAAGCCTTTCTGTGATTCTATGATATGATAGAGGTGACTAATTGGAAAACAATTACTAGTCAAAAGAAAGAACAACATTTGTTAATTTAAAGAGGATTTGTCACGAGGTTGAAAGTGAATAGTTTTTGCTCTTATCTTATCCTTATATCACCTCTGACTAGTTTAGGCTGGGTTCACATTTGCGGACCCCTCCGCTGCGTTCTGCAGAGGGGATCCGCAATGTGACCGCAGCGGCCGCCAGCTCCTATCTTTATAATGGGAGCGCACGGTGCTGCGTTTGACAGCGCAAGACCATGCGCACCCATTCACTCCCATATGTGATCTGTGCGCAGGCGGAGAGTGGGCATCTGTGATTGGCTGTAGGAGTAGCCTGAAAAGAGCCCATACACTTTAGCATCTACCGCAGTGAATAACAAGGAAGTTAATGAGCAGTCCTGGAAGAACAAGAGTGCAGACCCAGTAAGTAATCACACTAATGTTTAAACATAGTTTTATTTCTTTTTACAGCTCCCCGCCCCCGAACCTAAACAGTAACACAGACTTCTTAGGGAAGTTCGTGTTCGAGGTCCGTGCCTGAACACTTAGGGCCGCTTTACACACCAACTTCTGTGTCCAACTTCTGAACAGATCTCTGGTTGCAGTGAAATCATGGACACATTTTTCCATTTGTACACAGCCACAAAATCTAACAATTTGTCCATGATTTCACTGCAACCAGAGATCTGTTCAGAAGTTGGTCATAGAAGTTGGTGTGTAAAGCGGCCCTAAGTGTTCAGTACAGAACCCAAACATTACACTCTTGTCCGCACATCATTAGTTATCTTGGCCATCATATTGTGTATCTGGGATTGTGGTGGCTATCATATTGTGTGTCAGGGGTTGGGGTGGGCATCATACTGTGTGTGGGTAGATGCAGCTCGACCTGTTTTTAACCCTTTCACTTCAGAGTCTGTTTTCACTTTGATGACCAGGCCGAATGTCCAGATGTTACAATTCTGACCAGCATAATTTTATTATGAGGAAGTAACTCTGGAATGATTCAAAATATTCCAGTGATGCCGACAGTCTTTTTTTTGTGACACATTGTACTTCATGTTATTGCTAAATTTTGGTCGATATGATTTGTGTTTATGAAACTATCAAAAATAAAAAGGTTTACATTACATTACATTTTTATGCTCTAAACCAGAGTTATACCACCCAAAATAGATAATAAATAACATTTCCCAAATGTCTACTTTACATCAGCATCATTTTTGAAACGTAAGTTTTTGTTAGCAGGTTAGGCCTCTTTCACATCAGTGCTTTACGCTGATCATGACAGTTGCGGTTAAAAAACTGCATCTGCCGCATCTGCCGCCTAACCATCACACTTGCGGTTCACCTGCGGCAAGCCCATGCAATGTCTATGGGGCTTGCGGGAGGTGCGGCAAGTGCGGTATAGCTGCGGTTTCGGCACTTGCGGCAGGTGCGGCCGCGAATAAAACGCGGCTGACTGCTTTTTTTTCACGGCCGCACCAGCTGCAAGTGCCAAAACCGCAACTATTCCGCACTTGCCGCACCTGCCGCAAGCCCCATAGACATTGCATGGGGCTTGCCGCAGGTGAACCGCAAGTGTGACAGTTAGGCGGCAGATGCGTTTTTGTCACCGCAACTGCCGTGATCAGCGTAAAACGCTGGTGTGAAAGGGGCCTTAGAAAGGTTAAAAGTTTAGCAGCAATTTTCCTAACAAAATTATATCTCCTGAGTAGATCGGTACCCAATATGTGGTGGAAAACTACTGTTTGAGTGCATGGCAGGGCTGGGAAGGGAACATCAAATTTGCTTCACAGAATTTTATACCATTGGTCGATTAAGAAAAAAAAAAAATGTTTTCACTAAAATTTAGTTTTAACCCCAAGTTTTCAATTTTTAAAAGGGCTTATGTTATGCAATTTCTCCTGAGTACACTAATATCCCATATGTAGTCAGAAACTACTTTTTAGGCACAGTGCAAAGTTCAGAATGGAAGGAGCACCATATTGTGGTGCAGATCCCTCCCATAAGTGGTCCCAACTTCAGGAGGGTGCAACACCACAAGCTGCCATCACAACTCTTTGCTTCCCCATGATCATGTTGCGGGGTGTCGGGGGGAGGGTGGGAGAAAGAATTTGTAATCTTCTATATCCGGTGATCGCTTTTGATAGTGGTACATAGATGATAGCAGTTGGAAAAAACATCATCGGGACTTGAGCCAATCAGGTCCCGAAGATGTCACTGGTCAGATCTAGCATTCTGCACTTGAGTTGCTGGAGGACTCTGGGGGGGGTCCCGATTTCAGCAAACACCAATGCTTATTTACTATTGGTGGTCATGAATAGGTTAAATAATACCAGTCACTTTTCTAGCCTCTTGTAAACCCTGTCTCATCTTTTTTAGGTGTTGTTGCCTCCAATTCCTAAATGGGTAATTTTTTTTTAAATGAAATTTTAAAATGTTTAACTTTCCACTTTTGATCTGCTTTCTGTGGTTAATGTAATATGGCTATGAGAGATTTACAAGTCATTGCATTCTTGTTTTCATTACATTTTACACAACATCCCAATTTTTTTTCATTTGGTGTTTTGTATATTTTTAGTCAAGAATATTTGCTGGTCCATTATTTTATCTTATAGTATTATTGCATTGAGAAACTGAGTTTGGATCTGCACAAAAGGCGCTGTATAGTCAAGCTAATTCACTTGGCTTGGCAGTCACATGGCGCAGAAGAGGATTGGACTGGTACTATTCAAATTTAAATTCAAATAGGCTTTATTGGCAGGACCAAAATACATTTAGTGTTGCCAAAGCAAGAAAAATAAGTATGACAAGGGAGGGGATCGGGGGTTATGGGGATGGGTGTTGGGAGCACAGTTTGGGCAATAATGGTCCATTCAGGGGCCTTACATTGCTCTCAGGTTATGACATATGGTGACATATTGGGCAGCAATCACCACTGTATATTTCTCTTCTCCCAGTAGGATGCAGATTTTCTTCACCTTGTCCATGGATGGGAAGTCCAGGATCTAAGGGGAGAGTTTCTGAAAGTGGGAGATCCTGACAGCTGAGTATTTGTTGCAGTGTAGCACGAAGTGTGCCTTGTCCTCCAGTGCCCCCTGTTGGTAGTGCTGGCACAGTCTGTTCTCCCATGGCTTGCACGTATGACGGTGCCACCCTGGTTCCACCTCTAGGCTGTGGGCACTCAGTCTTTATAGACTCAGGGTCTGCCTGTCTTTGGGGTGATCCAACCTCTCCAGATATTGGGCCAGAATGTAGTCCCTCCACAGTGACCAGTAGATGGTAAGTTTCTGGGAGCTCTCTAATTCACTCTGCCAACCCTTTATATATTGCATTTGCCAGGGTTCATGACTCGCTCAGGGCTCTGGCTAAGCAGAGCTTTATGATGGTAGGAGCTAGGGTTACTGCTCTGTATGTGCACCTGGTGTGGTAGAACCCTCTTGTGTATAGTTAGCATTAAGGGGAATCGGCTCAGCTCCGCCTGACAGGCATTTTTGAGGTGTTGCACTGTACTTGGAGAAGGTGGAAGACAAGATTGTACTGGAATCCCACTTTGTCTGGTCTGGGTAGGTCACTGAGCCCCAAACCTTGCTACCATATAGCAGTATAGGGGTGATGACGCTGTTGAATATCTTGAGCCAAACTCTCACCAGTGGGGCAGTACAGTTGTCTTCTGATGGCATAGAAGGTTCTGCATGCTTTTTCCTTTCAGGCCTCTGCTACTTGCTTGTGACTCCCAGTTTAGCTTAGCTCCAGACTGAGGTAGATATAGCTGTTGGTCTTCTCCAATGTGGAACCATTGTGTGGTACTAATAACAAAGGAGGCAATAAGTAAGTATGTTAAGATATTCACTGTGTGTACCACATACAATTAAATGGGAATGAAAAAATGGTCTGTGCCCTTAATGTAGGATTATGCTGTCATGAATAGGCAACAAACTTATGAAAACCGCTGTTCACACCATGATGGGAATTATATAACAACTAATACAACTAATACAACTAATTAATAGAAGTAAATCCCAATACATTTCAGCACATCTGCTATCAGTATAGTTTTTACTTGTAATCGCGTCAGCCCTTGTGGAGATGAGGGTCTTGGGTAGTTGCCCAATTTGCCCCCAACCCCCAATGATATCCCTAGGTTTATTAGGAACTGGGTAGTGCTACATGACCTTTGAGTCCACTGCATGATAAATCCCCATTCTTTATACTGTACATACATATTTTATTATAATTAAATACGGGTACAGAAAAGAAAGGGAAGGGCGAAGGGATAGGATAGGGAAAGCAGGGAATAGAAAATAGGGATTAAGGAAGTTAAACGGCTTACAGTTAATGATCAGTATGAATATTTCAATAAACTTTCATACAAATAACATATCTGGGAAGCTAAAATGTCTAGAAATTGAATGTGAAAGATTCTCAGTGTCTTAGGACTCTTTGATGAGTAGTGCCGGCATATACTGTACTTTTGAGCACAGTATATACCATTATGTTTACAGGCACATAATCTGTGGACTATGCTCTGACCTACAAATGAAGAAAACTTTCCATTTAGCTTGTAAATAAAAAATAAAATAAAAATATTCAGGAAAAACCTGTTCAGCAACATAATAAATGTGTTGCTAATAAGGAATGAAACGGTTGGTTTAGGTATTGGGAAGAATGTTAAAACAACTTGCCTCTTTTATCTTCAATAGCTCTGCGAATCCTCCTAAAGAAGACACTGTCTTCTCAGGATTGACGTCAATGCACAGGATTTAAAGGTTGAATTTGTATATGAAGAGTAAACCATTCTTTAGCTGTCAATGTACTATTTAACTGTAGACGTAACTTATAAAGTATTGATATTACTATTGGAATAGAGACGTTAAAATGCCTTATTTATGTTTTTCATAGACTCCATACAGGGTCAAGCACCTTGTTTTTGAACGAGGTCCTACTTTTTTCTTTTTTTGCCACATTATAATATATGCCCATTAGTTGTATTCAGTCTACCACCAAGTTTATACTGTGTTGCCCCAATCTGTAACCCCAATAAACTTTTGCCCTTACAATTATTTTTATAAGGGCTTTGTACAGTATATATTCATTGTTTTAACTTTTTTTAATACAGGCTGGAATTGAGTTTCCATTAATATTCTTATTTGAAATTGTGAGATGCTTTTTAGCATAATGTTACGCAGAATTCAATTCACATTCATTTTCTTTGTATGTTTTAAGGGGAAAAGTAAAGTCACTTATTTTTGACTAATTAAAACCAGATTGTACAATAATATTTCCTGTACATAATTATGCGGGCAGCTATTTTGCCTGAGCTTCTGTCGCACTATTTTACATATTTTCAAAAGCTCTCAGGTTCAGTTATGAAACGAGGGTGACAGGACAATTGTGTACAAGATAATTGTGTACGGACAATTGTGTACAGACAATTGTGTACAGGCCAATTGTGTCCAAGGACAATTGTGTACAATGACAATTGTGTACAGGGCAATTGTGTACAAGGCAATTGTGTACAAGGCAATTGTGTACGGACAATTGTGTACAAGGCAATTGTGTACGGACAATTGTGTACAAGGCAATTGTGTACGGACAATTGTGTACAAGGCAATTGTGTACGGACAATTGTGTACGGACAATTGTGTACAGACAATTGTGTACAAGTGTGTACAAGGCAATTGTGTACGGACAATTGTGTACAAGGCAATTGTGTACGGACAATTGTGTACAAGGCAATTGTGTACGGACAATTGTGTACGGACAATTGTGTACAAGGCAATTGTGTACGGACAATTGTGTACAAGGCAATTGTGTACGGACAATTGTGTACAAGGCAATTGTGTACGGACAATTGTGTACGGACAATTGTGTACAAGGCAATTGTGTACGGACAATTGTGTACAAGGCAATTGTGTACGGACAATTGTGTACGGACAATTGTGTACAGACAATTGTGTACAAGTGTGTACAAGGCAATTGTGTACGGACAATATTGTGTACAAGGCAATTATTTGTGTACAGGCCACTTGTACAGGCCAGTTTCACAATGACGCTTACTTTCAGTTTCATTACTCACCCCTTGCAACTTTCACCATGACTTTTACTATGAGCAAGTCTGAAAAAGACAAAGATGTCCTTAGGCTTGGGGGACACGAGTATATCCTGCACAGGACACGTGATGACAGCATCAAAGAATGGCGGTGCAGGCAAGTCAACAAATTCAAGTGTCCCGCACGCATGCACACATCTGGAGCCGCGATTGTTAAACAGCCGACTGAGCACAGTCACTCTGCAGATCCAGTTCAAGCTGAAGCCAGAGCTACAATGGCTGCTCTGAGGCAAGAAGCAATCAGCTCTCAAGCATCTACTAGAAGCATTGTTGGACAGGTTCTTCGAGACAGGTCTGATGACGTGTTGTCTCGAATGCCCAAGCGAAGTGACGTTGAGCGAAATACACGTCGGGTCAGGCAGCGAGCAAACACCATGCTGACTCCTCCTCAAAGCATCAATTTTGCTATCCCCCAGGAATACAGCGACATCATTTTATATGACTCTGCAAGAGATGACCCCCACAGGATTCTTGCCATTGGTAGCAATGAACTGTTGCCTTATTTCGAAAGAGGAGAGACATGGTTTGGCGATGGAACGTTCAAGGTGGTGCCAACCATGTTCTTTCAGCTGTATTCTCTCCATGCAAAAGTCGGCAACTCCTATCCTCCCCTGATCTACTGCCTGCTGCCAAACAAGACTGGTCCAACCTATCGTCGAATGATCACGGCGCTCAAAGGGTTGATGCCAGGTGCAAATCCCCAGAAAATTCTTCTTGACTTTGAGATGGCAGCAATGTCAGCTTTCCAAGATGAGTTTCCAGCTGCAGCGATTTCTGGCTGCTTCTTTCATCTGAGCCAGTCCATTATTCGAAAGGTCAATGAGCTGGGCCTAAAGGCTGAATTTGAGGCTGAGGATGGAGAGTTCAATCTCAAGGTAAAATCTTTGGCCTCCTTGGCGTTTGTCCCACCAGCCGAAGTAAGTGCAAGGTATGACGAACTAGCCCAAATCTTCCCTGATGATGATGCTACCAATCAGCTCCTCTCCTATTTTGAGCATACCTACGTTAGGGGGCCAGGAGTAGGTGGACGCTTTCGAAACGCAAGGTTTACTCCAGAGGTCTGGAATCATTATGCTGACGCTTTGGCCTCTGCCCCCAAGACCACGAATTGCTGCGAGGGGTTTCATAACGCCTTACAAGCACTCTTTCTTTGTGCTCATCCTACCGTGTGGAAACTGTTCAACGGACTCATTAGTGACATGGCAATTCATAGACTTACAGCCCAGAATGCTGAGGTACTGAATGTTGAGCATCCACGAAGCAAGTATGTCCAGCTAGCTGAACGACTGCGTGTGAAAGTGGCTGATTATCACAATCAAGGAGACAAGCTGCGGTATCTACGAGCGATCAGCAACATGCAGGCACGATAGACAAGACCAGCAATATTTGTAGAATAAGAATAGAAGAAGCTTTGAAACTGTTATTCAATAAGCAATCTTACGTTAAAATCAATGATGAATAAAGTATTTCCTTTTTTTGGACGTTTAATTTTTTGTTTTCCCTATACTTGTCTGTAAATAATCGTCCGTACACACTTGTCCGTACACAATTGCGTTGTACACAATTGTCCGTACACAATTGCCTTGTACACACTTGTACACAATTGTCTGTACACAATTGTCCGTACACAATTGTCCGTACACAATTGCCTTGTACACAATTGTCCGTACACAATTGTCCGTACACAATTGCCTTGTACACAATTGTCCGTACACAATTGCCTTGTACACAATTGTCCGTACACAATTGCCTTGTACACACTTGTACACAATTGTCTGTACACAATTGTCCGTACACAATTGTCCGTACACAATTGCCTTGTACACAATTGTCCGTACACAATTGCCTTGTACACAATTGTCCGTACACAATTGCCTTGTACACAATTGTCCGTACACAATTGCCTTGTACACAATTGTCCGTACACAATTGCCTTGTACACAATTGTCCGTACACAATTGCCTTGTACACAATTGTCCGTACACAATTGCCTTGTACACACTTGTACACAATTGTCTGTACACAATTGTCCGTACACAATTGTCCGTACACAATTGCCTTGTACACAATTGTCCGTACACAATTGCCTTGTACACAATTGTCCGTACACAATTGCCTTGTACACACTTGTACACAATTGTCTGTACACAATTGTCCGTACACAATTGTCCGTACACAATTGCCTTGTACACAATTGTCCGTACACAATTGCCTTGTACACAATTGTCCGTACACAATTGCCTTGTACACAATTGTCCGTACACAATTGCCTTGTACACAATTGCCTTGTACACAATTGCCCTGTACACAATTGTCCTTGTACACAATTGTCCTTGGACACAATTGGCCTGTACACAATTGTCTGTACACAATTGTCCGTACACAATTATCTTGTACACAATTATCATGGAACCATGAAACGAGACGTTTCTTATTGCTTTTGACCTTCTGAATTTAATCTGACAATGAACATTTATAGTTGGCTCTTTTTTCTGATATGAAAGAGTTAACCTTTTAATGCTACATAGAATTAATGCTTAAAAGTTTCAGTACTTTGAAACATTATTGTTTTTGCAGATCCGAAGTTGCAGAATAGTTTGCTATGCTAATTTTTTTATGTTTATTTAGAGGAAACTTAGAAACCATTCCAATACCGTATTTATCGGATTGTAAAACACATTTTTTATCACAAATTTTGAGGCAAAGTGGGTGGCGCATCTTATGATCTGAATATATTGTGCTGTGCTGTAGTAGAGGGAGGGAGGCTTTGGAGCAGTGACTGGGGGCAGGAGGAGGCTGGTGCGGGCTGCAGAGACAGCGGGAGGTCAAGTGTAATATGCACTGCATCCCACGGTCCATCACCTCAGCACTGAGATGTGGACGGGGGGAGCAGCACATATTGTATGAGCCGCTACTCAATGCTCACCCCCCATCCTAGATAAGGCTCAATCCATCACGCTATATGCCCCCTGCTGGCATGTACACTAAAATAATAAACTATGTGACTCCGTGCACCCTGCCTGAAGCATCACTGTCTTCCTGCTTGTGGCTGTGTCTGGGAATCCGATCATTTGATCGGGATCCACGGCGAAGATGTCACTGTGCTGCACCGATCATATGATTGAATGCCTAGGACACACAGGAAGACGGCGGAGCTGTAGACAGGGAGCCCGAAGGGTGAGTAATATAATTTATTAATTTAGTGTTCTCACCGGAGTGGGCATATAGCATGACAGGGGGCAGTGTGTCCCAGGACATAGGAGCCGTGTGTCCCAGGACATAGGAGGCCAAGTGTCCCAGGACATAGGGGGCCATGTGTGCCAAGTCATAGAGGGCTGTGTACCAGGACAAGTGGGCAATATCAAGGTCAAGGGGCTATGTACCAGTACAAGGGAGCAATTTCCAGGACATGGGGGCTGTCTATTGCAATCATAAAGTTAAAGAAACTTCACTACAAAATTTGGTCCTCATTCGGCGACAACTCAATTTGCTTGTCTCTTGTACCCCTGCATCGAATTATCTCTTACAATTGTCCAGCAGTAATCTGCAGGCATTGATGGATACCATTTTCCTTTATATCTTTTCTTGATAGCTGCAATATCTTGGTGAAATCTCTCACAGTGCTCGTCACTCGTTGCTTCGCAGTTTGATGGAAAGAAGTCTAGATGCAAATGTAGGAAATTAATCTTTAAGGACATGTTTCATCCAAGTTACTTATATTTTTTAAGGAGATTTTCCATAAACTCTTCATGGTTGTCATCTCCTAGGTTTTCCAAAAAGTTATTTCCCACTAATGTCAATGCTACCCATGCAGCTTTTTCCTTGCCCTGCAACAATTGGAGAAGCTCCTCATGTTGAAGAATCTTATGAATCTGTGGTCCAATAAAAACTCCTTCCTTTATCTTTGCTTTACCCAACCCTGGAAATTTATCAATGAGATACTTGGATGCTTTTGCATTTCTATCCATAGCCTTTACAAAGTTCTTCATTAGGCCCAAAATTTACCGTATATACTCGCGTATAAGCCGACTTTTTCAGCCCAAAATTTGGGCTGAAAAGTCCCCCCTCGGCTTATACACGAGTATACAGTACTAGCTGGGTGCCCGATGCAGATGCATCGGGATTCTAGCAGAGCGAGTCTCTGACTCGCAATGGCCGCTTCGCGGCCAATGCTTCGGTCGTATCCACATGACGACATTGACTCGCAGCGTGAGCGGACTCAAAAGGGGCAAAAATCCCATTCGTGATTATATAATAGATATATACATATATATACATCATATATGTATATATACTGCAGCAGCCCCGGAGGTATACAGGCCCCCCCATCAAGCTCCAGGGCCCCCCCCCTTGAGCGGCGTCCTGTAAAGGAATATCATACTTGCCAGTATCCTGTCGCGCCGTCGGCAGCTGCCGACACGCGATCCCGGGCTTCATTCAGCGTCTTCCGCATTCCTTTAGTCGCGGGCAATGACGTCATTGCCCGCGACTACAGGAAGTCGGAATCCGGAAGACGCTGAATGAAGCCCGGGATCGCGTGTCGGCAGCTGCGGACGGCGCGACAGGACACTGGCAAGTATGATATTCCTTTACAGGACGCCGCTCAAGGGGGGGGCCCTGGAGCTTGATGGGGGGCCTGTATACCTCCGGGGCTGCGGCTGTATACAGCCCTGGGGCTGCGGCTGTATACAGCCCTGGGGCTGCGGCTGTATACAGCCCTGGGGCTGCTGCTGTATACAGCCCTGGGGCTGCTGCTGTATACAGCCCTGGGGCTGCGGCTGTATACAGCCCTGGGCTGCGGCTGTATACAGCCCTGGGGCTGCTGCTGTATACAGCCCTGGGGCTGCTGCTGTATACAGCCCTGGGGCTGCGGCTGTATACAGCCCTGGGGCTGCGGCTGTATACAGCCCTGGGGCTGCGGCTGTATACAGCCCTGGGGCTTCTGCTGTATACAGCCCTGGGGCTGCTGCTGTATACAGCCCTGGGGCTGCTGTATACTACCTAGGGGCTGCTGTATACTACCTAGGGGCTGCTGTATACTACCACTGGGGCTGCTGTATACACCACTAGGGCTGCTGTATATACCTCTGGGGCTGCATATACTTCTGGGGCTGCATATGGGGCTGCATATACCTCTGGGGCTGCATATGGGGCTGCATATACCTCTGGGGCTGCATATACCCCTGGGGCTGCATATGGGGCTGCATATACCTCTGGGGCTGCATATGGGGCTGCATATACCTCTGGGGCTGCATATGGGGCTGCATATACCTCTGGGGCTGCATATGGGGCTTCATATACCTCTGGGGCTGCATATGGGGCTGCATATACTTCTGGGGCTGCAAATGGGGCTGCATATACCTCTGGGGCTGCATATGGGGCTGCATATACCTCTGGGGCTGCATATGGGGCTGCATATACCTATGGGGCTGCATATACCTCTGGGGCTGCATATGGGGCTGCATATACCTCTGGGGCTGCATATACCTCTGGGGCTGTATATACCTCTGGGGCTGCTGTATACTACCACTGGGGCTGCTGCTGTATACTACCACTGGGGAGGCTGCTGTATACCTCACTGCTGGGGGTTGTATACCTGTGCTGGAGTCCACCCTCGGCTTATACGCGAGTCAATAATTTTTCCCAGTTTTTGGGGGCAAAAGTAGGGGGGTCGGCTTATACACGGGTCGGCTTATACACGAGTATATACGGTATATGCAATGTGGGTAACAAAATCTTATGTGGGTCCACAAGTACTTGATGCAGGACATTTTTACTCCCTGTCTGAAGTGAATGTTTGTTGGCAGTGGATCATTCAGGATTCACTGAAAGCATGTTGACAACAGAACTTAGCTTTAATTAGCCACAAAGAGGTACAGATATGAAGGGCTTTGTAGAAACAGGAATATACATCTTAATTGTGCCTTTGCAACATCAGCAAGCTGCTGTGCATCTCTTCACATGCACAGACACAGGAAACTGGTTACAGTCACATGGTATTTCCTGTGTGTGAACCTCTGGGAATGTTCTCCTTTCTTTTTAAACAAACTTTACTGACAATGCACAAATCTAGCAATACAGCACTTACACATACAGGATTGGAGTTATTGCACTAAACATATTCCAACACCCCCACTCAACAACTACTTATCCTGTTAATCCCATTGCGGTTCTAAAGTCCTCAAACTTGGCTCTTGGCAATGGTTTTGTCCTAACATCTGCTAAGATCTTTTCAGACTCGCAATACACAAATTTTAGAACATCACGATCCACTAAGTCACGTAAGTGGTGATGCTTAACGCTGATGTGCTTAGTCCTTGCACTGATCTTCTCACTGCTGGCAACGTCAATACATCCTTGTCCTCATAGACAGAAGTGACACCACTGCTTGTCTGTAACTCTCATTGCTGAAGTATTGATGAATCCTGGGCTTCTAAGGGCTCTTTTTCCTTGCCATGACCGTGGCTCTGATTCAGGAAGTGTTCTGACCCTATAAGAAAGGCGTCTTTCTGATCTCCTGACTGGAGGTTGACTGGGTTCTTCTGTTTCTTCCTCTCTGGCTTCAGAGCTTATCCAGACTTCACTGATTTCTTTTTCAGTGTCTGGGTTTGGTGACTGAGATTCTTCTTGTTCCTTTGCTTGAATGACTGGTGTTACTTCATGAAATTTGAGCGAAACAGAGTTCTCATCAATCACTACATTTCTGCTGATTGTTACTGTGTTGGTCTCTTGGTGCAGGATTTTGTATCTATTTTGAGTTTCGCTATAGCCCGCCAGAACTCCTTGCTTTGCATGTGATTTCCACTTGGAACGTTTTTCTTTGGGAACATACACAAATGCTTTGCTTCCAAATATGAGATATTTCAGGTTAGGCTTCTAGCAGTTCCATAGCTCATATGGAGTTTTATTTGTGGCTTTACCTGGCAGTCTGTTTTGAAGATAGCAAGCTGTCATGATGGCTTCTCCCTAATACATTGTAGGAAGATTGGCATCAAACAGCATACTTCTTCCACTTTCACAGGGAGTGTGGTTCTTTCTCTCTGCAATGCCATTCGGTTCTGGGTTGTATGGAATGGTAGTCTGGAACATGATTCCATTCTTTTTCATAAAGGTTTGCACCTTACCACTTGTATATTCAGTCCCATTATCTACGGCAAGATATTCTTCAAGTTTCTGTGGAACTTCATCCTCACTGTGAAGCAGGTAGACAACTGTATATCTGGAGTAGTCCTCAATAAACGTGAGAAAATATTTCTTCTTTCTTGGAGTTTGAAAAATCATTGGACAGCAAACATCTGTGTGTATCAAATCCAGTGGCTGTGCAGATCTAGTGCTGCTTACTTTAGGAAAGGATTTTCTGGACATTTTCCATTTAAGACAGCTAGTGCACTTTATCATTTGACTACATTGCTTTATTTCAACACCATTTGCTAGTTGACCTAGTTTCCTTACTGCTTCTGGGTCTCTGTGCCCAAGATGTCTGTGCCATACATGGATACAGTTCTTATGCAGATCTTGTCTAGCACTGTACAGTCTTTCTTTGCATTTTAGCTGATAAAGTTCATTTTGGATTTCTTCTGCAAGAGTGTGACCCTCCTTAGATATAATGCAGCTGTTGTCTTTAAAAGTAACTACATTCCCGTTTTGGGTAAGCTTCTTTACTGACAGAAGATTGCTTTCAAGACTGGGAACATAGAGAACATCATTTACTGGGATCTTTCTGCTTAGTGCTGAGGAAACTGGACAGTAAAGGTAGCTGTCTCCTACTCCTTCTGAAGTCATATATTGACCATTAGCTAAGATGACCCTTTCTGACTTGCTTTCATCAAGGTCAGTGAAGAAGTCCTTATCATTTGTCATATGGCTGCTAGCACCAGAGTCTATACACCATATATGCTTTGCACCTGTACTGGTATTAAATGCAGCTTTAACACATGCAGACTTTTCTTTTACAGCTGTTTTGATCACTGTTCTGTTTTTTAAACTGACTGTGAGGTAGCGCCCCAGGGGAACCCACTTGGCATGGGGAAATGATATCAGCGACTACATTTTAACGGAACATAACCAGCGGATTTATTGTTTTTCTGTCATAAACCACTTTCATCACATAAAACAACACCGTATTTACATTTTCATATGACATAACTTCCACATTAGTACATCACATGACATTACATTACAGGACATTCACATGAGAATCAACGGGACCATACCATGACTTATTGTCGGTCCCAAAGGCGGATACCTCCGCCTAACACCCTGACAGGGATCATTCCCCATCCTATAGCACACGAGTCATCATACAGGGTACTTTTTCATGAACCATTATGACTCACGCATGAAATAGCATTCATAGAATTTTTACATAAACCAATATGCTACATACTCAGGGCCCACAATAGTAATAGGAACCCTGTCACTCAGTACATACGAGACCTCCATGGGTCCACCGGGATCGGGACACTTATATCTGGATCAACGGGACCATATCATGACTCACTCAGTCAGTCCCAAAGTCGGCTGTGACCGCCTGGCCTTGAGCCTTCCTCCCATCCTCCTCACTCATCTGACGCCTGGCCCGTGAGCCGTCCTCGGTCCTGGACACTGGCTGGCATGCATGCATCATGTGCCACCGGCTTGGAGCTGGCAGGTTCCCTTCACTTCCCCCACCGGGGACGGATCACTTCCAGCACATCCTCACATGGCAGTGGTCTGGACTGCTCTGATTCCCATCGTCCTCTCCTCACTCAGACACCTGGCAGGTTCTTATCCAGGCTGCCTCACCCACAGCTGCAACACAGTGTGTCAATCAGCACATCTGACTCCACACAGATCTGAGATGTGATTAACCCCCTGTACACTATTCAGGTTTAGCCCAGCAAAGCACTCATACACACAGGTTCTGACACAGCCACTCATCAGGCTCATCTACTACTTCTAGATGTTAACCTGTGTGATGCACCCAGCCATGGGCACATGCCAGTAACATCACCATATTACCCCCCCTTTTTTTGAGGGTCCATTTTTCAGCTGCAAAACTGGATCAGCTTTACAAAAAACACATCAAAAAAGGATGATCCGTTATTGATGCTTTTGATATGTTTTAGACTGTTGCAATTTTTAAGCCAATCGACAATGATTTCAATTGGAAAAGTGGATCGGAAAAACTCCACATAAATTGACATGCTCATTCTTTTTGAGGATCCATTTTGAGCGAAAAAACGCACCAATGCATAAGGTTGTGTTTGAGTGACAAATCTTGAAAACTCATTAACTTTGCCGGGAAGCTCAGAAATTGATCCATTTCACTGCACTCTTACTGCAAAAATGTATCATCAAAAAACGCATCAAAAACTCTTTATGTGAATGTAGCCTGAGAGGGAAACTACCTATAGGTCATCACTGAGGGGCCACAAATGATGAACAGAGTTCAGGCATCTCAACAGAAGTTTCATATTGTCATAAGTTTTTTTTCATGTTGACAGTGTAAACAACTGGAATTGAAGGTAGTGCATACTATTATGCAGCAAGATGCCTTTTAGACTAATTTTGGATGAATTGATTAAGAAACTCCATTCCTCTAGATTATGACTTCTCTTGCAAGCTTCTGCAATGCCCATCAGGGCTGTAGGGTACTCAGGACCAGGCCGCTCAGTTCTTTGGGGTGAGTCTGCCGGTGTGCGGTGTAATGAAGGGAATATTTACAGGGAAAAGTTTGTGACGCCACCTGTGGTTTTCGGCCAGGGATGGCTGATGCTGCTGTTTCAGACCGCTGGAAACAGATGGTAGGGCAGCCTGGATGGTATTGCTCCCCACAGGTGGAGCAGGAGCCCCAGGGCAGATGGCAAAGTCTATAGCAAGGACAGGGCTGTGATGATGAAAAGGGTCGCAGGGTGTAAAAGGAGGAGACACAGACATTTTTGCAGTTCTTTACCTTTACTTGCTGATCGGGCAAGGTTTCCAAGCTGGGTGCTGTGCTCCTTCAAAAGTGCAGCCAGGTTAGTCCCCAGGAGATTAGGATTGCTCTGCCAAGACACCTTTCATGGGCCTTCCCAGGTTGCTCTTCCTGTGCTGGATTCTCACCTCGCCTGTTCTGAGCCTTCGTGAACAGGGTCCCAGGTTGTGGGTGCGGTAACTGCAGCGGCATGTCCCCTGGCCCTAGTTCTAGCCGCCATCCTGTCGATTATCCACAGTTTGTGGCCACTGCTTTTGCAAAGTTTTCTTGATCGGGGCCTGGAGTACCCAAACCAGATTGGGGCCGGTCCCCTCCGGTAACCAGTCCCTCCGCCAAACTCAGGTTGGGACCAGATTCGGGGCACATGGGTGGATCCTTTACTCCCATGTCCCCTACGACTCTCTGTCCTGCGCCCGCTCCGAACGCCTTCCTCCGACGTTCTCTCTCCCTGTCTCCAACTCATTAACTGCTAACCCCTCCTCCTGACTAGAAGATGGGGCCCTCCCTCTCAATAGGGTACGCCCAAATATCCCAGCTTGGAATTGGGATGATGTTGTGTGCAATTCTGTGTGTCTCGGGTTCACGACCCCTCTCACCTGGGAACGGTGACACCACACCTATGGAGTAGGTGCATCATCACTTGCTGACCAGCTTGCAGAGGCGCCACTCTTCCATTAGACTGTTGATGTTGTTTCATGCCACATGATCACCCTCCATAAAGAAGTATTGGAAAAAATCCTCACGACGGTTGTGAAACCAAGAGCCCGAACATTGTGTCGAGCCCCAGGCCCTGGGGTACTCTGTTACAAGGCTCAGTGTTTGTTCAGGGATGTCACGGGTGGCAGCGCCTGATCCGTGGCCTGGGTGACACTTCAAAAAGGTGTTATTTACAGGGGAATAAGAGTTTGTCATGTGACGCCACCTGTAGTACCCGGTGATGGGTCACCAGCGCCGCCACAGTCCGCCGGAGGTAAATGGTAGTTGGCAAAGCTCACTACAGGTGGAGCGGGTCCTACGAGGCAACATAGTGTGAATGGGCAGCGTGGAGTAAGGCTGTAGGCCGGGATGGGGAGTGATGGAGCAGTCTATGAGAGACTCCGGGAGTGGAGAGGAAAGACGCACACACACTGCAGAAGTCTCTTTTATCTTTTACTGGTGGTATGCAGGTAAAGGTGTCCAGGGCAATGACAGGTGACCAGGTGCACAGTGAAATTCCACAGCAAGTGAGTGTAAGGCCTCCTCTGTTCCTCTGTGGCAACTGACGCCCAGTCTGCATGCAGCCAAACCGGCCTCCTCTCTCTTCCTGTCCTCGCTCTCTTCTCCTGTGCGGTCCACGGGTTACCCTGTCTGATCACTGCCTTGTGCTGATTTACACTCTGGTGTCTGGCTCCCTCTCTCTGGACTCACCGGGGGACCGGGTGACTGAAGTCTCCACGGTGCGACAGGGTTTTCTGTAGTCCTGGAGTATCCTACAAGTGCGGATCCCCGAAGTCCGGTACGTCCTTGGGAGAACTTCCACTAGTCCCTCACTCCCTTTTGGCTCTGCTTCTTGCCTTCTGTCCCCACTCCTAGGCTTGCGGGACTTCAGAAGGACCACTCCAGGTCACTGGCTCGGGCCTAACCGCGGCACCGACCACCAGGATGTCTTCGCAGCTCTCCTAGCATCTGCACACTCTAACTAACTTCGCCCCTAGCAGCAGTATTATAGGGGAACTCACCTAAATTTGGTGAGTAGCGCTTCCACTACTGTGTCGGGGTGGAAGGTGTTGCATGTAGTTGGTACCTGCTATGGAAACCCAGCTGTGCATTTGAGAAGTCTGTGGCTACCTGCATGAGCAGGGCACCACAATTGCTCTTAGGTAGCCTGGAACCTAAGAGCTCAGCCTTACTCTTAGGCAGATCCAAATTTCTAACAAGATAGTTCAGTTCACTTTGTATTATAAGGTGTAGATCAGTTAAGAATGATAATTGAAAATCTAGGTTGTGACAGGAAGATGCTCTCCAAGTGCCCTTTTCTTCCTCACTTAACTCAACTGAAAATATTTCTAGTGCTTTAGAAACCAGTAGACCTCCTGTATGTGGTACTGGGCATATTGCTGATGAGATGTCAGACACTGTAACGTACATTTCTTCTTTGAATCTCTTTTTCTATGTGTGTTTTTTTAGTCCTCACTTACTGAATTGGTAATGGGCAGATTTCATTAGACACCTGACATTACCAATCCAGGGTTTAATTACAAACTGTCAATACTCAGCTGACATTAACCCCTTCTATCACCCCAATGCCACCAAACCAGGGCATTGGGAAGAGCAGAGTGAAGAGCCAGAATTTGGAGATTCTAATAAATGAATAAAGAAAAAATTCAGCTCACTACCTTAACTGACATTTCAGACGCTCCAGCACGGATGTAGCCCCATCCAGGCTACGCACAGCTATATCCAGGTAAAGGAAAAAAGGTAGTTTCCAGCGAGTGTTGAAGGAACAGTGAGAGATGTTTTATTGCAAAAACTTCAATATTTAATGAATCCAAACATGTTATACGTGTATCAAAAAGAAATCCACCCCTCACCCCCTAAAAACTACGCGTTTCGGCAGATGCCTTTATCAAGCAGTATCAAGTATCATCTTAATAAAAGAATCCGCCAAAACGCGTAGTTTTTAGGGAGGTGAGGGATGGATTTCTTTTTGATACATGTGTAACATGTTTGGATTCATTAAATATTGGAGAGTTTTTGCAAAAAAAAGTCTATCACTGTTCCTTCAACGCTCACTGAAAACTACCTTTTTTACTATTCTAATAATTGCGCCAAATTCTGCGTTGGTTGCAGGTTGCTATTATTACCCTGGGTGCTCAATAACTATGTGCCTTCCCAAGGTAAGAAAAACAACCCCAAACCATGCACTTTATCTTGGTTGAGTATCAAATTGGGGGGATCCCACGCCGCTGTTTTTATGAATTATTTATTTTCCCGTATATGATACTCAGACAATATAAAGTGCAAAGCTGGGGGCTGCATCCCGCAGCTGTCTGTTTTATCTGTGCTGAGAATGAAAAATGCGGGGGAACCCTACACATTTTTTCGCATTATTTATTTAACACACACATGATGGCAGGTTGTGTATAGCAACCATACGTAGACAATGGTACAGATTGAGGGGGCACAGTGTGAGTGCAACAGCAAATCACAAACACTGTTACAGGGAGTGAGCATCTGTGATAGGCCATTGCTGAAAAGTGCAGTATAGAAAATGCATAAAGCTTAACCCCTTAAGTACCGAGTCACTTTGCAGCTTAATGACCGGACCATTTTTTGTAATTCTGACCACTCTCCCTTTATGAGGTAATATCTCTGGAACGCTTCAACGGATCCTAGCGATTCTGAGATTGTTTTTTCGTGACATATTGGGCTTCATGTTAGTATTAAATTTAGGTCGATAATTTTTGCGTTTATTTGTGAAAAAATAAAATATTTGGCAAAAATTTTGAAAATTTAGCAATTTTCACATTTTTAATTTTTATTCTGCTAAACCAGAGAGTTATGTGCCACAAAATAGTTAATAAATAACATTTCCCACATGTCTACTTCACATCAGCACAATTTTGGAAGAAAAAAAAAAATTTGGTAGGACGTTATAAGGGTTCAAAGTTCATCAGCAATTATTCATTTTTCCAGCAAAATTTACAAAACCAATTTTTTAGTGACCACATCACATTTGAAGTCTCTTTGAGGGGTGTACATGACAGAAAACACCCAAAAGTGACACCATTCCAAAAACTGCACCCCTCAAGCTACTCAAAACTATATTGAAGAAGATTATTAACCCTTCAGGTGCTTCACAGGAACTAAAATAAAGGAAAAAATGGACATTTTAATTTTTGTAACAAAAATGTTCTTTTAGCCTCAATTTTTTCATTTTCACATGGGCAACAGGATAAAATGCATCCTAAAATTTGTTGGGCAATTTCTCCTGAGTACACCGATGCCTCATATGTGGTCATAAACCACTGTTTGGGCGTACGGCAGGGCTCAGAAGGGAAGGAGCGCAATTTGAATTTTAGAGCCAATTTTCCGTTCAAAAAGTGAAATGGCGCTCCTTCACTTCTGAGCCCTGCCGTGCGCCCAAACAGTGGTTTATGACCACATATAAGG
Source organism: Allobates femoralis (assembly GCA_033576535.1). Taxonomy (NCBI): domain Eukaryota; kingdom Metazoa; phylum Chordata; class Amphibia; order Anura; family Aromobatidae; genus Allobates; species Allobates femoralis. The sequence continues at coordinate 68,009,147 of JARQOC010000011.1, forward strand.
TATCGGTGTACTCAGGAGAAATTGCCCAACAAATTTTGGGATGTATTTTATCCCTTTGCCCATGTGAAACTGAAAAAATGTAGGCAAAAAAATTTTTTTTATGAAAAAAAAGTGTTTTTTTTAATTTTTATGAATGAATTTGTGAAGCATCTGAGGGTTCAAAGTGCTCACTATGCATCTAGATACCTTCCTTAGGGGGTCTAGTTTCCAAAATGGGGTCATTTGTGGGGGAGCTCCAATGTGGAGACACACAGGGACCCTCCATACGCGACATGGTGTCCGCTAACAATTTGAATGGAAAATTAGCTCAAATTGTTAGCGGACACCATGTCGCGTTTGGAGGGTCCCTGTGTATCTCCACATTGGAGCTCCCCCACAAGTGACCCCATTTTGGAAACTAGACCCCCGAAGGAACGTATCTAGGTGCATAGTGAGCACTTTGAACCCCCATATGCTTCACAAATTCATCCGTAAAAATGAAAAAGCACTTTTTTTTCCTCTAAAAAATTATTTTTTCATTATTACGGATCAATTTGTGAAGCATCTGGGGGTTCAAAGTGCTCACTATGCATCTAGATATGTTCCTTTGGGGGTCTAGTTTCCAAAATAGGGTCACTTGTGGGGGAGCTCCAATGTGGAGACACACAGGGACCCTCCAAACGCGACATGGTGTCCGCTAACAATTTGAGCTCATTTTCCATTCAAATTGTTAGCCGACACCATGTCGCATTTGGAGGGTCCCCGTGTGTCTCCACATTGGAGCTCCCCCACAAGTGACCCCACTTTGGAAACTACACCCCCAAAGGAACATATCTAGATGCATAGTGAGCACTTTCTACCCCCAGGTGCTTCACAAATTGATCTGTAAAAATGAAAAAAGAAAATTTGTGTGGAAAAAAAAAGTGCTTTTTCATTTTTATTGATGAATTTGTGAAGCATATGGGGGTTCAAAGTGCTCACTATGCATCTAGATACGTTCCTTAGGGGGTCTAGTTTCCAAAATGGGGTCACTTGTGGGGGAGCTCCAATGTGGAGACACACCGGGACCCTCCAAACGCGACATGGTGTCCGCTAACAATTTGAATGGAAAATGAGCTCAAATTGTTAGCGGACACCATGTCGCGTTTGGAGGGTCCCTGTGTGTCTCCACATTGGAGCTCCCCCACAAGTGACCCTATTTTGGAAACTAGACCCCCAAAGGAACATATCTAGATGCATAGTGAGCACTTTGAACCCCCAGATGCTTCACAAATTGATCCGTAATAATGAAAAAATAATTTTTTAGAGGAAAAAAAAGTGCTTTTTCATTTTTACGGATGAATTTCTGAAGCATATGGGGGTTCTAAGTGCTCACTATGCATCTAGATACGTTTCTTCGGGGGTCTAGTTTCCAAAATGGGGTCACTTGTGGGGGAGCTCCAATGTGGAGACACACCGGGACCCTCCAAACGCGACATGGTGTCCGCTAACAATTTGAATGGAAAATGAGCTCAATTTGTTAGCGGACACCATGTCGCGTTTGGAGGGTCCCCGTGTGTCTCCACATTGGAGCTCCCCCACAAGTGACCCCATTTTGGAAACTAGACCCCCAAAGGAACGTATCTTTATGCATAGTGAGCACTTTGAACCCACAGGTGCTTCAGAAATTCATCCGTAAAAATGAAAAAGCACTTTTTTTCCACAAATAATTTCTTTTTTCATTATTACGGATCAATTTGTGAAGCATCTGGGGGTTCAAAGTACTCACTATGCATCTAGATATAATCCTTTGGGGGTCTAGTTTCCAAAATGGGGTCACTTGTGGGGGAGCTCCAATGTGGAGACACACAGGGGCTCTCCATACGCAACATGGTGTCCACTAACAATTGGAATTGTTAGCGGACACCTTGTAGGATATGAAGAGCCCCTATGTGCCTAAACATTGGAGCTCCCCCACAAGTGACCCCATTTTGGAAACTAGACCACCCAAGGAACGTATCTAGATGCATAGTGAGCACTTTGAACCCCCAGGTGCTTCACAAATTGATCCGTAAAAATGAAAAAAGAAACTTTTTGTGGAAAAAAACGTGCTTTTTCATTTTTATGGATGAATTTGTGAAGCATCTGGGAGTTCAAAGTGATCACTATGCATCTAGATACGTTCCTTCGGGGGTCTAGTTTCCAAAATGGGGTCACTTGTGGGGGAGCTCCAATGTTCAGGCACACAGGGAGGGGCTCTCCATACCCGACATGGTTTCCGCTAACAATTGGAGCTAATTTTCTATTGAAATTGTTAGCGGACACCATGTCGCATATGGAGAACCCGTGTGCCACCAGCACAAGGGCAACTGGTAGAGTTGGGGTACAGCACCAGAAAATGCCGCCTCTAATGAATGCGCTATTTTCTTGGGTGGCTGTGGGTTGAAATTTGCAGCGTGGGGGACCCACAACATTTGAGTCTCTCCACGCTGAGGATTCCAGTCAGCCAGCTACCAAATTGTACATGGCTGGCTACAAATACAGCGAAGGCTTTATTTTATTTCTAGAACTAATTCTAGAAAAAAAAAATGATGTGGGGCTCCGCCATATTTTTGGTCCAGCCAGATACAACTTGGCAGCTACAGACTGCCAGCAACCCCCAGCTGCCTCGTTGTACCTGGCTGCAACCAAAAATACAGCGAAGCCCATTTTTTTTTATTTCTAGAACTAATTCTAGAAAAAAAAATGACGTAGGGCTCCGCCATATTTTTGGTCCAGCCAGGTACAGCTTGGCAGCTACAGACTGCCAGCAACCCCCAGCTGCCTCGTTGTACCTGGCTGCAACCAAAAATACAGCGAAGCCCATTTTTTTTTTATTTCTAGAACTAATTCTAGAAGAAAAAAAATGACGTAGGGCTCCGCCATATTTTTGGTCCAGCCAGGTACAACTTGGCAGCTACAGACTGCCAGCAACCCCCAGCTGCCTCGTTGTACCTGGCTGCAACCAAAAATACAGTGAAGCCCATTTTTTTTTATTTCTAGAACTAATTCTAGAAAAAAAAATGACGTAGGGCTCCGCCATATTTTTGGCACAGCCAGGTACAACTAGGCAGCTGGGGGCTGGAATCCTCAGCATGGAAAGGCCCAAGCGTTCTGGGCCCCCCATGCTGCGAATTGCAGCCCGCAGCCGCTCCAGAAGATGGCGCATTCATTGAAGCGCCATTTTCTGGCGCTGTACCCATGCTCTTCCAGTTGCCCTGGTGCCGGTGGCAAACTGGGTAATAAAGGGGTTAATGCCAGCTTTTTATTGGCAGCTGGCACTAAGCCCGAGATTCATAATATAGGGCCAATGTTAGACCCGCCATTAGGAATCTCTGGTAAATAGTCAGAAAATACACACATAGAAAAATCTTTTTATTTTAAAAAAAAACACAAACAAAATTCGGACTCCATCTTTATTATAAGACGACGTAGTTCACAACGAAGTAGAGATCGCCTTGCTCATCAAGCTGACAGGACAGGTCCCTCACAGTCTCATGGCCAGTTATGCTCAATACAAGACTTAACAGGCAAGGATCATGTCCCCAGAGTCTAACAGGGTACACTTATCTGGTTGCACTGATGCACACATGATCCATATACCAGCACCAGACATCCAAGTACGAAACACGTACGCACTATCCCTGTTGCACCATCCACGCATGCACACACAGCACGCACATACCACGCATGCACATACCACGACGCATGTCATCCACGTACATCCACTACAGCACATCCACGACATGCACACAAGCACACGCGTACGCAACATCCACGTATGCACACATCCACGCACGCATCATTCACCACGCACCACACACCATCACGACATCCACGCACGCACATCCACGTACGCACAATCCACGTACGCACATCCACGCACATTAACAGCACATCCACGTACGCACATCCACGTCACGCACATCCACGTACGCACATCCACGTACACGCACATCCACGCACCACATCCACGTACGCACATCCAGTACGCACATCCAGTACGCATCAGTACCATCCACCACACACATCACGACGAATCCACTGCTCATCACATCATCACAACCACGCACACACATCCACACACGCACATCCACGCACGCACACATCCATCCATCCATCCACCCATCCATCCATCCACCCACCCACCCATCCATCCATCCATTCATTCAATTCATTCATTCATTCATTCTTTCATTCTTTCATTCATTGTTTCATTCGTTCATTCATTCATTCATTCATACTTACCCAGCGATGAGAAGGAGGAGCCCCTGAGAAGAGGAGGAGCCACACCGGACTGCAGAGGAGGCCCGACGGTGCGGGCGGGTGCACCGAGCGTGCAGCCCGCCGGGATAGGTGAGCGGGCTGGGGACCGGGGATCGGGGGCTGGGGACGGAGGACAGGGGGCCAGCAGGGAGGAGGAGGGGGCCCTGCAGCTTCGCCGGCGGGCGCATAAGCCCGCCGGCAGACAAACTATGTCGGGTGGAGGGCGGGGATGGACAGGACACAGGGGGGGGCTGCACAGGGGACGGGGACAGGACACAGGGGGCTCAGGACACAGGGGGGGGCTACTGGACACAGGGGGCTCTGGACACAGGGGGCGGGGACAGGACACAGGAGGGGCTGCACAGGGGACGGGGACCGGACACAGGAGGGGCTGCACAGGGGACGGGGACAGGACACAGGAGGGGCTGCACAGGGGACGGGGACAGGACACAGGAGGGGCTGCACAGGGGACGGGGACAGGACACAGGGGGCTTAGGACACAGGGGGGGGGGGCTACAGGACACAGGGGGAGCTGGACACAGGGGGCGGGGACAGGACACAGGGTGAGTTGGAGCATCAGCTCATGGCCGGCGGGTGCGGTGCAGCCCGCCGGCAGATAAGTATGATTGGGGAGGGGGGGGTGAAGGGGTTAACAGGGGTGCCCACACCTCTTCCCCTAACCCTTGGCTGTCACTGACAGCTTTTAGATTTGAGCTGTCACTGTTCGTTTAGAAGCAGTGACAGTTCAAAGCCATGACGAGTATACTCGTCATGATGCGGGAACTGACAGCTTTTCATGACGAGTATACTCGTCATTCATCGTAAAGGGGTTAATGAGCAACCCTGAAAGCAAGCATCAGTAGACTAGTAAGATCAATCTATCTATCATATCATCTCTCTCTCTCTCTCTCTCTCTCTGTCTATCTGTCTATCTATCTGTCTATCTACTAGAAAAAAATTCTCTGCAGCACTCAGCTACTACCAATGATGTACATATGCTAACAAGCTATATATATAAGAGAAAAAAGTTTAATAACTTACGTTTTTTTCAAAAAACTTAAAATTCTTATTTTTTTATTTCTGAAGTTCTTAGTACACACATTGGCCAATGTCTGTTTGCTCATCAACTGTGACAAAGTGACTTCAGGTCTGATGAGTCCTAACGCTGACATCCAAGCCCTCCTTGTCCTCCCTATCCCACTACTAAGTGGACGGACACCATCTCGACCCTAGACCACCTGTAGGTGATGAGGGTGCAAATTGCAGAAATGAAGCCAGCAACTCCACACGATACAAGAGAGAAAAAAAACTGCACAGCACTCACAGACATAATGTGAACTGGTGCCAGCAGGGACGCTGCAGAGAATTTTTTTCTAGTTGCTGCAGAGAATTTTTTTCTAGTTGTTTGACCAAGCGTCCCTGCTGGCACCAGTTCACATTATGTCTGTGAGTGCTGTGCAGTTTTTTTTCTCTCTTATCTATCTATCTATCTATCTATCTATCTATCTATCTATCTATCTATCTATCTATCTATCTATCTATCTACATTTATGAGTAAAGTTGCAGCACTCAGATCCTTTCTTGTGCAAAAGGGCTCTTTTTTATTGCAGCATGGTACACAATGCGACGTTTTGGGTAGTGTTACCCTTCCTCTAGCCGAACAACACTACCCGAAAAGAGCCCTTTTGCACAAGAAAGGACCGGAGTGCTGCAACTTTATTCATAAACGTATGTATTGGGAGCCAATAGTGGACGGCTTTGGTTGCGGGCACCATATAGAAGCACGGTGCTGTCCTATATTTATGAAATATCTATCTATCTATCTATCTATCTATCTATTCTAACATTTTACAGCATGGGAAAGACCATGTTGAAAATGCATGTCATACACATGGCCTATGTATGACATATGGATGCTGGGTGAAGGTAATAACGCACGGATGTAAAAACGCTTAACACTCACGTGACGCTCTGCTACTTTTCTCGGCGAGGCAAGATAGACCATTGTGAGTATACCCTAACAGAGAGAAGTCCTACATCTCAACAAGAAAAATAAAAATAACATATACAGGATGGGAGGGATGGGGTTAAGCAACAGCACACGTGAAACAGACTTGGGTATTCTAATATGTATGGGTCAACAGTGTGATGCAGCAGTAGAAAAAAGCAAACACAATTTTTTTTTTTAACAGATACATGCAGTCTAGATCACGTGAAGTCATTTTCCTCCTCTATTACTCTTTGGTGAGACCTCATCTGGAAAACTGTGTTCAGTTAAAAAAACATAAACAAACTGGAGCAAGTTCAGAGAAGAGTGACCAGATTGGTGACCGTTCTGCAAACCATGTCCTATGAGGAATGGTTACAGGATTTGGGAATGACTAGCTTGCAAAAAAGAAGACTGAGAGGAGACTTAATAGCTATGTACAAATATCTCAAGGGCTGTCACACTGTAGAAGGATATTTTTTTTATTTTCATTTGCTCTAGGAAAGACAAGAAGCAATGGGACGAAACTGAATGAGAGAAGAAATTTATTAGAAAAACTTTGGCAGTGAGTGTGATTGCCACAAAAGGTGGCGAGTTCCCCTTCAATGGAAGTCTTCAAACAGACGCTGGTCAGACATTTGCCTGAGATGATTTAGTGAATCCTGATTTAAACAGGGGATTGGACCAGATGACCCAGGAGATCCCTTCCAACTCTACTTTTGTATGATTCTATGATGGGAGCTGAGTTGCATTTTTTGATTGGTCACCCGAAGATAATAGAGTACTGATGGCTCAACAGACTAAATAGATGATGCAATAGACTAGCTACCAAAAATGCAATGATGATGAAATAATACATTTTCTTTAAGCCTACATGTCCTGGGGAAGGGAGGAAGCAAAAGAGTATACAGATAGTACAGCATGGAATTGCAGCTAATTCTTTCTGTGAGGTAAAACATTTTGCTCTATGTTTTTAAACAGGTTTTACTTCACACAAAACATCAGCTGTGATTCCATGCTGTCCTGTCTGTATACTTTCTTACTTTCTTTCCTACTGGGGAGATGTGGTATGATCAGACCTTATCCTAGTACCATCAGACACATACCTTCAGAATCGGCCATTTCACAGTACATAGCAGGGACACATATATAAGGGTAGAGGGGACCTGATTCTATCGCATCAGGGGATTCTAGAATGTGTGTAATTATTTATTAGTCTAACTACTCCCTCTACTAATTGCAGCACTACTGAGGAGGGTGGGGGGAGCCCTCTGCTGCATGGGGTGGCTGTGGCTTGGCATGTGCTGATGAGGCTCACCATCCCCCTTTGAGCTCTCTCCAATTGTTCTGTCTCTCACTGCTGTGCGCTCTTTTTCCCTTGTGCTGTCCTTCCCCTTTGTGCTTTTTCTTCCCCCCGGTGTGCTCTCTCTCCCCTTCTGCTGTCTCTTCCCTGTTCGCTCTCTCCTCCCTTGTGCTGTCTGTCCCCCTGTGTGCTCTATCGTCCCTCATATTGTCTCTATCTCTATGCACTCTCTCTCCCCTTTGTGCTGTCTCTTCCCCCTGTGCGCTCTCTCTCTTCCCCTTGTCTGCTCTCTTCCTTTGTGCTGTATCTCACCCTGTGCACTCTCTGTTCCCCTGTTATTACCTGTCATCCTCACCCCTGTGCAACATCTCTTTTCCTCTGTATGCTGAGGAGCCTCTGCACCTGCATGTGCTTCAGAGTGGAATACAAATAGGAGGAAGTGCAGCGGCAGGATGGTTTTCCCACAAAAGTATGACAGAGCAGATCCAGGCACAGGCGATAATGAATGCCTGCACTGTGACCATTGTCTTGGATGGCGTGTGAGCCCCCTGTCACAGATGTCTTATAGGTGGCATACGTCTGTTCACATTTTGACTAGATGTGCATGGTTCCAGCCTTTTTTTTTCCAAACTTGGACAACTGCCTTAAAGATGTACTCCATTAAAATTGTATCCTCTTCATACACTTATACTGTTGTCCTACTCCAAGCTATATAAGCTTGAGAACCAACTACCAATTAAGTAAATCAGTGATGTGCATCTCTGTAATGAGGAGGGTGTGGTCTATGACATCAACACCCTATATAAGGTGTGCTTAATTATAGGTAACTTCCTTTCCTTAGGCATAATGGGTCAGAATACAGATGTGACGGGCTCTGAAAAGTCCAAAATTGTGAGATGTCTGCAGAGGGATCAGCAGTCTTGAAATTGCCAAACTTTTGAAGCGTGATCACTGAAAAATCAAGCGTTTCATGGCAAATAGCCAACAGGTTCGCAAGAAGTGTGTTGGGCAAAAAAGGCGTAAATAACTGCCCATGAATGAGGAAAATCAAGCGTGAAGCTGCAAGTTGCCATTTGCCACCAGTTTTGCCATATTCAGAGCTGCAACGTTACTGGAGTATCAAAAAGCACAAAGTGTTCTATACTCAGGGACATGCCAAGGTAAGGAAGGCTGAAAAATGACCACCTTTGAACAAGAAACATAAGATAAACGTCAAGAATGGGCCAACAAAACAAAGCATTCACTGATCTCAGGGAGACCATTTAAGAAAACACCGCGGGCAGCCGGCCAAAGCGCTCAACACAGTGATTCCTAGGCCATTGCCCCTGGGAATTTTGAATATGCAAATAGAGTCTGTGGAGCCTCGTTTAGGAGTCTCAACACAGGACTAGCCAGATCTTCCTCTAGTGAAGGACCTAGCCATGATAACCCCCATATTAAGTGGCCCTTTGATCAATATCCAGTCCTTACAAGCTTAAAGATATGACAAGGAATACAAGGCCAGCATCCATCCACAGACAGCTGTTTCAGGGTGTTGCCCTCATCAGTGTGAGTAGGATCTGGCTAGTGAGAGCAATGCCTAGTAACCAACAAAACAAAGCATTCACTGATCTCAGGGAGACCAGTTCAAGAAAACACCGCAGGCAGCCGGCCAAAGCGCTCAACACAGTGAATTCCTAGGCCCATTGCCCCCTGGGAATTTTGAATATGCAAATAGAGTCTGTGGAGCCTCTTTTAGGAGTCTCAACACAGGACTAGCCAGATCTTTCTCTAGTGAAGGACCTAGCCATGATAACCACCATATTAAGTGGCCCTTTGAGTCAATATCCAGCTCTTTACAAGCTTAAAGATATGACAAGGGAATACCAAGGCCAGGTATCCATCCACAGACAGCTGTTTCGGGGTGTTGCCCCTCATCAGTGTGGAGTAGGATTCTGGCTAGAAGAATGGGCCAAGAAATATCTTAAGACTGATTTTTCAAAGGTTTTTTGGACTGATGAAATGAGAGTGACTCTTGATGGGCCAGATGGATGGGCCAGAGGCTGGATCAGTAAAGGGCAGAGAGCTCCACTCCAACTCAGATGCCAGCAAGGTGGAGGTGGGGTACTGGTATGGGCTGGTATCATCAAAGATGAACTTGTGGGACCTTTTCGGGTTGAGGATGGAGTGAAGCTCAACTCCTGGACCTACTGCCAGTTTCTGGAAGACAACTTCTTCAAGCAGTGGTACAGGAAGAAGTTGGTATCGTTTAAAAAAACAAGATTTTCATGCAGGATAATGCTGCATCACATGCATCCAACCACTCCACAGCGTGGCTGGCCAGTAAAGGTCTAAAAGAAGAAAAAAAAATGACATGGCCCGCTTGTTTACCTGATCTGCACCCCATAGAGAACCTGTGGTCCCTCCTAAAATGTGAGCTCTACAGGGAGGGAGAACAGTACACCTCTCGGAACAGTGTCTGGGAGGCTGTGGTGGCTGCTGCACGCAATGTTGATCGTAAACAGATGAAGCAACCGACAGAACCTATGGATGGAAGGCTGTTGAGTGTCATCATAAAGAAAGGTGGCTATATTGGTCACTAATTTTTTGTGTTTTGTTTTTGCATGTCAGAAATGTTTATTTCTAAATTTTGTGCAGTTATATTAGTTTACCTGGTGAACACAAACAAGTAAGATGGTAATATATTTGGTTTTTATTAAGTTGCCTAATAATTCTGCACAGTAATAGTTACCTGCACAAACAGATATCCTCCTAAGATAGCCAAGTCTAAAAAAACCTACTCTAACTTCCAAAAATATTAAGCTTTGATATTTATGAGTCTTTTGGGTGATTGAGATCATAGTTGTTGATCAATAATAAAAATAATCCTCTATAATACAACTTACATAATAATTCTGCACACAGTGTATATTTTAATTTTCATATTATATAGCACAGTATACTTACAATTGCTCATTTTGTTCTTCTACCCAGTTAATTCTTCTCTTTTCCATTAGGTCTATGACATCACATGATTAAAACAGACTTTTTAAATCCTTTTTAATTCTATGTAGAAATGAGAAGTCTCTTCCCTGCATGAATCATCATTTCAAAAGTCAAAAGCGGGAGGGTGAGAGGAGTAACTGGGTCAGAGCTGAAGAGGGAATGATTCATGCAGGAAAGAGGTCTTTATGTTTTTATATAGGTGAAAGAAAATAAAGAATTAACTGGGTAGAAGGCCAAAATGAGCAATTATAAGTCCACAGTGCAATGTAATATGAGTTATTTATTTGTTGTTTATTTATCTACTAGGAGGATAAAAACTGATATCAATGCTTCTTTAAGTAAATAAAATTTGTTTCCACTGAATGATGTAGTCTGCACAGATTCCTGGGCTCCAATGCAATATCTGATTAGGAGGCCCTTATAATATGAGAATCTTCTCATTCATTTGGCAAGGCTAGAGGTGACCAATGCCACTGCTCTTCCTAGACCTATACCTCTGGAAGTTAAAGTAAACCTATTATAGCATGCTTTTCCTATGTAGTGCCTTGCTGCATCTGATATTACTAATATTTTGCTGGATCAATGAACTTTCATCAGAAATAATAAATAAAAATGTATAATTTTAAATGCTAATTAATTTTTACTGATTTTAAGCACGCCCTGAGCCAAAGTGTTGGTATATATTTTTGCACGTCGGTTCTCTCTTAATGCAGAGCAGTTTGTACTCAAGCTGAGCTCTGGACTAATTTGGTGCACTTATTCATTATGCTGCGGCAATAAGGTAAAATCTGCTTTACTGTAACATCACGTGGTTACGTAAACTCATGGCCTGCAGCTGCATGGGTTCCAATTGTGCAATCTTCAATACATGTCACAGCTTGAGGACATAAGTTGCAGGGAACGATTTGTGAATTGACTTTTTATAAAGGTCGGTGTGCAGCCATTGAGCTCTTAAAGCCTCTACATATGGGCCCACAATGCAAAAGATCCATGGGGCCCCCAATTATTGCAAGTCTTCAATAGCATTGTTCTTTTTATATAGGACTTTTGGGACCCCATAGGCTCTCTAGGTTGGGGTACGATTGCAACCCTGCACCTTTTGCAGTTAAGTCCTGGTGTGCAGGTGTCATTGAGTGCTTTAGAACGAGCCTTCCTTTCACAAATGTTAGTAAAGGAAGACTGAATGGTGAGGGTTGGAAAAAAGGACTGAATGGAAAACCTCAATTCTGAGATTTAGACACGTCCCAATACTTTTTGTCCGAGAGAAAGCGAAAGAAGCGCTACTGTGCACATCAGAGAGTGTATCTGCACTTTCTGCCACTTAAGGCAGAATCCTGCATATTGCGAACAATACATAGCATTTGCTGAAGACCAGAAAGGGACGAGTGTGATAAAGACAGAGCATTGTGACAGTTTCCATACCCAGGCCTTGGAGGCATAACAGTCTTCCTGAGCTGGTGACCTTCACTGCAAACAGGGATGTGGTGAAACTAATTGTCAGAACATTCTTTCACAATTGCTCATTGCGAGAGATCATTTTATATAGAAATCTGACATGTTAGAATACATTATACAAATATAATTACAGATTTTAGTCTATATATGACAGCATGTCAGAAATGACTTAATATTACCTCTTGGTGAATACTTGGGATGTTCTATTAACTGTCGGATCACATGTTTAATAAGGATAAAGCTGTTATTAACATTTATCATAAAAAAATGACTTATCAATCTAAATACTTTCTCCAGAAGGCAGATTGTTGAAAATATAGTTCAGCATTGTCTCCCGAATATCAATGTATGCCCTCACTGTCATTTGAAATTGTGACATGTCAGGGCATTATTTCAATGGGGGCCCATCCATCAGGATTTAACCACCTCTAAATTAGTGTAGCAGGTGATTGACATATGCAGCATGACATCACTATTTGGGTTTTTATGTTTATTTTTCCCCTGTGGGGTTGTCTTTGTACTGTAAGCGACCCCCTCCATCCCCGAAGGGTCTGGATGAGATAAAAGGGGGACGGAGTTCTGCTTACAGTGTAAAAACAAGCCCGCAGGGGAGGTATACAAAAAACCCAAATAGTGATGTCATGCTGCACACGTTAATCACCTGCTGCACTGCTATACAGGTGGTTAAATCCTGGCGGTTCCCTTTAATACAGACTTGCAATTTACTCCAATAGGAAAATGTTTATGGTGCAAATATAATGCATTTTCGCATTATTTTTGTTAAATTAAAATTCTCCATCTATAAAAACTGCATGAAGAACATTAAAAATGTTTTTTTGGACAGTTTCCTCCCTGGATTCTCCTTCTCGAAAAATGCACAACACGATAAACTGTACATGAACATGACCTTACAGTTATCACCGCGTGTTTGTGATTACGTGACATTTGGATAATTACAGGGTAGGGTGACAGGTGAATGGGACTTTGGGATTACAACAGTTTTCAATTGGAATCAAACCCAGAGACTGGCAATGAGGATGATTAAGGGCTTGTTCTAATCTTTAGTTCTGGGAGGAATTGAGGTGAAGGGAAAGATTGTATGGAGTCGGGTTTATCCGAAATTACCATGGTGAGATGTAGAGCAACAGATAAACCTGCACTGCTACTTTTCTATAATCCCCACTGGGCACACCTTAACTGGATAGCTTCATTGCACCTGTCCCACCCTCACACGGCTTCTTGTTCAATAGGGTATTTCCTTGTTTGTCTCTTGAAATTGTTCTCTATTTACAGTCAAGTGCAATGAAGCCTTTCCTTGATGCAATTCTGTGTGTCTGGAATATCGCTGCTGGAGGATTTAACCCTATCCACAAGAGTCATGTCATACTGGGATCATGACATTGTCTGACAACAAAAGCTGACACACGTTATATTTCAAGAAATTAAAAGTAGCTTTCTTACTTTAATATTGGCCGGTAGTAAACCTGATTTTGTGCAAACAGAGGGAAATCTTTCATTGTGTTTTATGTGACCTTGGACTGTTACCTATAGCTTCCAGCAGTGTAGGACACAGTTGGTGTATGAGGAGCTATCTAGTTGCCCTTGGGACCATTCAAATCTGAAAGTCTCTGTGGACAGGATCACCACCCTCTCAATGGATCTGCAGGTCTTTGAACAAGCCGGAGCATGCCTGCACAATGGCAGTGGATGTCAGCGGTGACCCCTCTCCTTGTTTACTATAATTAAAACGGGAGCAGAAAATGTACACCTCCTCGATGCCTGCGGTCACAGTACACAGAGAGAAGAAAATCCCTTTGTCCTACCAAATAGCAACTGCAATGAAGTAGCTGATTAACCATCTCACAACCATATACATTGAAATTATTGTATATGTAAGCATCAAATGCTTGCATTAATTAAGTGTCCCAGACTTTTTTTTTATTTAGTCTTTTCATTCTTGAGGATTGTGAGAGTGTGGCGCCCCGCTAAGCAGGCGTCACAGAAGGGTACTGCACCCGTAAAAGAGGTGCAGATACTCCAGCTGCAGGTGGATCCTAGGATGGTGGGTGGTACCCATAACCAGCACTCCCACACTAGCTTACATGGTGGGAGGTTACCCGGGAGGGAATAAAAACACCTCTAGGGGGAACAAGAAGGTCTTTGAGCTTTTGGAGTCGGTCTCTGCCTCTAAGTTGGGACCTTTACAGTCCTTGCTGCTAGGTCACTCGGCTGAGGGACCAGGAAGGAGAGATGGAAGAGGAGGAAAGGGTCTAAGGAGAAAGGAGTTTTCCAGAGGAGCAGATAGCCTAAAGGGAGTGAGGAAGTCGAGGGAGTTCGTCCCAGCAGACAGCTTACCGGGCACCGGAGCCTGCACCTGTGGGATACTTTAGGACCACAGAGAATCCGGAGTCCCATGGAGTCTTTAATTCTCCCGGGCACCAGAACAGACCGAAAGAGGGTACCAGGCACTGCCAAAGGAACGAGCGGCCAGCCAGTAGAGGGATACCCGACGGCCGTGAAGGTGAGAGAAGAAAGGAGGTCAGGTTGATTCCAAGTCACCAGGCTTCACACCACGAACTGGAAAAGCAGGAAGGAACAGACTGGGTTAGAGAAAGAAGGCACACCAAGGGTTCTATCATACCATCTGGGATCCGCCTGCAGCCACCAGATAAGCTACCTGTCCTCATAACATCAGGAGTGCTGAACTGTAACTTTGTATGCATGCAAGTGAACCGTAAAGTACCCGGAGGAAAAGTGACTTTTGACTCTGCTTGTATTCCTTCAAATGAACTTGTTCCCATGCAGGAACGCTGCCCCGGAGGTCCAGCCCTTCCTTATAGAAGTCTTTACCATACTAGCCGCACTACCATCTACCTCCGGCGGACTGTGGCGGTGCTTGTGACACATCACCAGAGACTACAGGTGGCGTCACGACAAACTGTATATAATCCCATGTAAATATAACCCCCTTTTTTGAAGATAGGCCCAGGAAACAAGATTAGGTGCGGCCACCACTCCCCGTGACACAGTTAACCCCTTGGAGCCTGATACACAAGTACCCCAAAGCCTGGGCTCGACTAGAGCTTATTTAATGCATAACATATGTATATGTGGCTCCCCACTGGTCAGTGCACCACAGTAGGGGTACTGCACCAACAACAGAGTGTGTGGTAGTCCTGTTATTGGGAAGTGTAACATCAACCTGAGGCTCTCATCCCGGCATCCCTGCACCTAGACTAGGGGACCGATTGGCAAGCCGTTACCAGGGTAACCGATCCCGGTGGGAGGAGAGTTAGGGTAGGGAGAAGCGGGAAACTAACAGACAGATCTAGTTTAGTCTGAGGGACGAAGCAGGGAGGAAGCCCTAAAGGGGACCCCCAGGGAGGGTGCCTGAAAGGAACGGTGGCCCAACCGGAAGGATAAGACCCAGTGCCAGACCTTCTACAGTCCGGGGGAATCCTAGTCCACAACGGAGAACCGGCTCCGAGTCGCGGTGCAGGAGTTAATCCCTGAGCCATCAACCCTGGTAGGTCATGGGTCTATATAATAGCCCTGACTCCCCCGTCCAGAATGTGCAGCCCCACCAGGATCACTAAACAGGGTTGAGCCCCTTAGAAGGGAAGAAGGGAACCTCATAGCACCTGACGGGCCTGGTAGACAAGTGGGCTGTGCAAGGCAGTGCAAGGAAGTAAGGAGGCACAAGGAAGGTAACGGGATATTGAAACAAGCAGAAGGTACTCTCTGGGAGCCTCAAAGAGACGTTATTTTCCCCAGTGACTACTCGGCAAGCTACCTGCAAAGACTTTGTAACTGTGAACCTGCATACCATCATAACCAGCTTCCAGAAAAGTACCAGTATAGAGCTAATAAGCCTCAGTGTTTCTTTTTACATGAACTGTTGAATAGCTGTCACCATGACAACAAGTACAGTGGCAGCGCTGCCGCAGGGACCTGCTCCGCCTGCAGGGAGCTGAACCATCTAGCTGCATTACCATCATCCCCGGCGGTCTAAAAGAGGCGCTGATGAGCATCACCAGAACTGCAGGTGGCATCACGAGACATTTATTCCCTTTTTCTAATTTACAATTGACTACCAGGGCTACGGGCCTGGGCACCAGCCACAGAGACAGCACCCCCATATCAACTCCCGGGTACCGAGTTCCCATAGGCCCCTGGGTGAATCATATACAAACTGATCTGCAACACAATACAAAATCACTGCAGCAGCCTTAAGAGGCCATTTTTTAGAGGGAATCTGTCAGCAAGATCTCACCCTCTAAGCCAGTAATCCACAACTCTAGTCCTCAATAGCCACCAACAATGCATGTTTTCAGGATTTCTTTAGCATTGCAAAAGTGTTGGAATCATCACTTGTGCATATAATTTAAATATCAGCTGTGCAATACTAAGGAAATCCTGAAAACATGCACTGATGGTGGCTCCTGAGGACGGAAGTTGGGTAACACTGCTCTAAACTACAGATAGGAAAATCCAGCATTTAATACTCTGCTGATTTTGCAAGTTTTTCCACCTACAAAGAATGGAGAGGTCTGTAATTATTATCATAGGTACACTACAACTGTAAGGGTACTGTTACTCGTCGCAACATTGCAGTTGCAATTTGCTGGCTGCAGTGAAATCATGGACACATTGTTCCATTTGTACACAGCCACAAAATAGAACAATGTGTCCATGATTTTACTGCAACCAGCAAATTGCCAGTGAAATTGCATGCAATGTTGCGACGTGTAACGGTACCCTTAAGGCTCCGTCACACCAGTCCACATCGCCGCCGATTACATAGGCGACGTAGGGGCATGGCCTATCAGCGGCGACATCGCCCCTACGTCGCCTAGTGTAAAGGGGCGATGTCAGCGCCTCCAAGAGGTCGCCTGGTTTCACATCAGTGATGTGAAACCAGGCGGCCGATATGGGGCGATGTGTACACGTCACCCCATGTAACCGGCTGCTGACGACCTGACAGGCGATGGGAGCCATAGGCTCCCATTGTCCTGCATCACCACTGGGGTTTGGAGACACCCCAGCAGCGATGCCACGTGTCAGATCGCCGGCGCAGCGCTGGAGGTGTCGCCCCATGTAAATGGGGGACGGCGACACTGGTGGGGCGCCAAAAACATGCGCGCTCCCGCCCGTCGCCAGGTGTGGCGCTACCTTTAGAGACAGAATCTAAAAAAGATTCCAGAAAATCACACAATATGATTTTTACATAATCACTTTGCATTGTATTGCATGGAAAAAGTATTTGATCACCTATCAACCAGAAAGAATTCTGGCTCTCAGAGATCTGTTAGTTTTTCTTTAAGAAGCCTCCTACTCTGCACTCATTATTTGTTTTAAATGCAACAGTTTGAACGCATTACCTGTATAAAAGACTACTGTCCACATACTCAATCACTCACACTCTAAACTCTCCACCATGTTCAAAACCAAAGACCTCTCTAAGGACACCCGGGACAGAATTGTGTACCTGCCTAATGGCGGGTTTACACGTCGCGATATCGCAGTACAATTTCAATGAAAAGTCACGTGATTCGATCGTTGGACCCGATATCGTTCCTGCGTTGTATGGTGTGAACGTCCAATACGATGCAGGAACGATGTCAATGCGATATCGGGGATTGAATGAGCGTGCTATTCAATGCCCCGATATTGAAGGGAGATTGGAGCAGATCGTGCTGTGTAAACGCCCAATTACGATGCGATTTGAAACGTCACCCATTCACTCCCATGTTAACTATGCGATCCTGGGTTGGGAGGCGGAGACATCGCACGGACGTTGTATTTCGATATCGCAGCATGTAAACAGTCAATGCGATGCGGGAGGAACGTGCACTAATTGCGCGCTCCCGCGCCATTGAGTTGCGATATCGAAACGATATCGTGGCGTGTAAACCCACCATCAGGCTGGGATGGGCCACAGGACAATATGCAAGCAGCATGGTGAGAAGGCAACAACTTTTGGGGCAATTATTAGAAAATGGAAAAAACACAAGATGACTGTCTATCTTCCTCATTCGAGGGGTATCAATTAAAAGTGTATGGAGTGGGAGTGTCAAACTAGTAGGTGTAGCTGTGGCACCCCACTGGTCAGGCCACCACCAGGAGTACTGTACCCCTCTTCCTTCTAGGAGTGTAGTGCCCCTGTTCTCTGGAAGACTGGGATGACTGATCCAGGACCCACACCTGCACCACACACTTAGAGCCCCAAACAGGGACCATGGGTGGACTCTCACAAGGGAGGACCCAGTCTTGGAGAAAAGGGGACAGGGCTAGGAACCAGAGAAGGAAGTAGGAAGCAGAAGGAAGCAGAGAGTTGAGAAATGAGGAGCTAGCCCCTGTGGACTGGAACACGGTCACACTCATTCCAGGAGGGGAAGGGAACGTAAAGTAGCAGAGGAGAGAAGTAGTCCTTGGGTTATGGTAGAAGACAGAGATCAGCCATACGCCTGTATCTGTTGGGGGTAGAGAGGGGCTGGTGGAAGAAACAGGGACTGGTCCTGAGAGCGTCACCCAAACCGCCAAACTGGAGGTCACACGTTCTCTAGGAACTGTGGCTCACAACCCGACACATTTTGGAAACAGTAGACGTACTAAGGCAAGGTACTAGGAAGCAGTGCCAGAGAAGCCTGTGGCTGCTAGATCCAAGCGCTGTGTGTGGAGGCACTGACAGGCGAGGTGAGAAGTAGCGCTGAGAGTACCACCAGAAAGAAAGAGAGATAAACATGAAAGAAAGAGTGAGAAACACAAGAAAGAAAGTGAGGAATACGAAAAGAGGAAGGGAGGAACACCAGAGAACTAGAGGGGATCTCGAGTTCACTGTCCCGGTACCTAGAGAAGCCGCTGAACTGGAGTTAGGCAGAGAAAAGCACCCGGCGGCCTGGTTTTGTCTGAGAAGTAAAGGTACAGAACTCCGGTACTTATGTAAGAGACGTCCTTGTGGTGACCACCAGCCGCGCAGGCCGTCCGACCCATCTGTGTGTTGAGATGGGAAAGAGGGCCAGTTGAAGAATGAATTAGATCACCACCTCTACTTCTACACCTGGGAGCCCACCATTCCACCTGCGGGGAGTGAAGCCATCTCAGCTGCTGGTCACCAACTCCAGAGGTTCTGCAGCAGCGGCGGCCACCTTTTGCCACACACCGCAGGTGGCGCCACGACTACCCCTTTCACTTTAGTCCCCGTCATATAGTCCTGAACTTTTAATTGACACCAACAGGGTCACTGAGCCAGGTTGCTACTGTGATGTCCCCCATAAAAGAACCGAAACATCCGGCCTGGTTCCGAGTACCCCCAGCACTGAAGCAGGTGTGCCATAGCCATCTAGTAAGCACAGCCTGCTCCATACATTTTTGTTTAGTGAGGACATGCCAACTAGTTGGATTCTGCCTGGGAACATGCATATTACATAATTACATATGTTTCTGGCTTAAAAGCCAGTGAATTCTCGCAACGCACAGTGCAAGTGCTGGGAGGACTGATAAGTCTGCAGTCAAATCATTTTAGAATGGGAAACCCCTTTAATGCAGGAGCAATGTTTACTTGCAACATCACTCTAGTCTGAATGTGACAGTTAGAGGGAGGAAGTGTAGATATTTATTAAAATTTATTGTCAAAGTGCTCCTTAATCTTTGTGCATAAGAAGGTCTGATAAGGCTGGTTTCACACTGCAGTTTTTTCTCTGATCAGGTTTGATCAGTGTTTGTGTGCCAAAAGCAGGAGAAGAACCAGGAGAGGAACTTGCAGAGAAAAACTATAATTGAAAGATTGACACCTGTTCTAAGTTCTGGTTCCTCTCCTGGTTTTGACGCACAAACCTTGATCGAACCTGATAAGAAACTTCACTTAAGATTACTTTATCTTGTTTGAAAATTCTGTTTTACTTTCTACAAATGCCTGTACCAAAGTACGCTACCAGCAATTTCCTCCCGTTTGTTTTAGACTTGTTGGTGCAGATCTCATGCAGCATTTTTAATTAATTTTTAGTGCTGTAACACTTAGATTCTGCATTTAATAAAGCAATTGCATTTATCATATGCAATTTTCCAAACTATTCAAAACACCAAAAAACACACCTTTATGAATTAATTCACTTTGCTTTAACTGTTAAGCACAGCAGATTTGAACAAAAAAGGTAGTAATAGAAAACATAGTGGCTATGACTCACCCACTCCAGGACCGAGGAAGAGTGTCATTCAATAAAGGGGTGATGTTAGGGAAAGTCTGAGGGAATAAAGGGTATTCATGACGCCACCTATGGTATGCGGCCAGGGCGGTCCCCGCTGCTGCAGAACTTCTGAGGATGATGACCGGCAGCTTAGATAGTCCCGCTCCCTCAGGCGGAGCGCAATCCCCAGGGCAGTGGAGTGGTTTCCCCGGCTCGTACCTCGGCAGTTGGTCACTCGGTCAGCAGTACCTCCGGTGTCTCGGGCGGCCTCTGTGGCTGATGGTCTCAATGAATAAAAGTGTCTCACACACCACAGCTGCAGTTCCGTTATTTTTACTCAGGTGTTAAACATGGCCGGGTATGCTCTTTGCCAGTCTCCAGTACTTTTGCTCCTTTCCAGAGCCAGGTCAGTACAGTCAAGCCATGGTTTGTGCCCCTTTACTCTACTTTCTCGGTGTTACAGTCTTTGGTGGTTCTTGTCTCTCGGCATTATAAGGGGTAATTTCTATCTGAGACGGTTTTTATTTAGGATATTTCTGTGCTTGGCCAGATTCATGTTTCTTTCAATTGCAACCAGTCGTCCTGTCCCTGCAGCTGAACAAAACCTACGTAGTATGATACTGCCACCACCATGTTTCACTGTTGGGATTTTATTGGGCATGTGATGAGTAGTGCCTGGTTTGCTCCACATATACCACTTAGAATTATCAACAAAAAGTTTTATTTTATTTATTTCTTATTTCTCATAGTCTGGGAGTCCTTCATGTGTTTTTTTGCAAACTCTATGCGAGTTTTAATAACTCTTGCACTGAGGAGAATAAACAAAAGCCATCTAAATAGGAGTGCTGGGGCCCAAAAAACACGGGGGAACAATAGCAAATAGGTGACAAACCTTTTATTTCACCGTTGTGCTGAAATAAAAGGTTTGTCACTTATTTGCTATTGTCCTTGTGGTTTTCATGCCCCAGCCCTTCTACTTTGACTGCTTTTCTTTATTCTCCAAATACCACGTCCCTGCTCCAAGGGTATGAGGCATGAACTGCTCCTGGCTGACTCCACTCATTATTCAGCCTTGAGGACCTGTGGTGACTCATTATTCAGCCGTGAAGACCTGTAGTGACATATTTCCGGATCGTCTGATCACATGACAGGAGTGAGGATCACATGACTGGATCCAGGAAGACCCGCATGGAAGCAACAATGGTGAGTCTATGCCCACGGGTGTACCACTGGGTTTGTGAAGGGGTGCACTATCCAGGAAGGTGAGAGGTTAATTGTCCCACATACTCCTTTAATCTCATTTGACCACCGGGTGTCTCTCATTGCACTTCTCCTTTCTTTTTTTTCACTGAAGAGAAGCTTCTGTCGGGCCACTCTGTCATAAAGGCCTGACTGGGGGAGGCCTGTAGTGATAGGAGACTTTGTGAAACTTTCTCCCATCTCCATACTGCATCTCTGGAGCTCAGCCACAGTGATTTTGGGGTTCTTCTTTACCTCTTACCAAGGCTCTTCTCCCACGATTGCTCAGTTTGGCTGGACGGCCAGGTCTAGGAAGACTTTTGGTGGTCCCAAACCTCTTCCATTTAAGGATTATGGAGGTCACACTGTGGTCTTAGGAACCTTGAGTACTGCAGAAATTCTTTTGTAACTGAGCCGGTCAACAGGGTAGGGGGTACTTGGATACCGGGACAGGTAGTTACTTCGCTGGGGGATCACGGCTGGTCGGTTCCCGGTTCCGTGCCCTGGATCCTCAATGGTGGGGTAGAGGTGATGATTATGAGGGAATGGTAACGTGACGCCACCTGTAGTACCTGGTAATAGGGTTACCAGCCCTGCGGCCGGCCACTGAGGTGATGTAAATGCAGCTTTCGTGGTACAGCTCCCCAGGTGGAGCTTTACCTCAGGGCAGCAGGGTGGATGAGGGGAATAGTAGTAGCAGTTCTGCTGTGAACGCTGCAGGTGGCGATGGTGAAGCAGGCACACACACACAATAGTCTTTGTTTTGGTACCTTTTTACTGATGTCCGGTAATAGGTACGGTCCAGGAGGGTAACCAGGTTTTGCTGCAGCTTGGGACGTTCACCTTGGAGAGTTGTGAGGCCTACTCTGTTAGTGTGTACTGTGATTGGGGTAGGTTCTGCCTGTAACTGAACCTGCCGCTCTGTCTCCCTTTCAGGGTGCTATTCCACAACCGACAATGAGGACCTTGCTGTGGGGGATCCTTATTCTCCTCTTGGGCCCCTGGTTCTATGCTTGGTCAGGTTTGGTGTCTCACTTGGTGTAACTTCAGGGGGACTAGATCCTCCTAGTTGGTCCGGGCTTTCTCTGCTACAGTTTAGATGAATAGCAACTTCGGTCTCCGGTGTCTAGGTGGGCTAAAGGGATACCAGGTATGTTCCCTTCTTCTTTCTTCCTACTTCTTCCACTGGCCTCTGTCCCTCTCCCTAGGGCGTTGCACAGCTGGGTCAGGTTTCCTGATTCTGGGCCTAGCTTGGTCCCAGCAACCAGCTCCTTTCCAGTCCTTCCTTCTGTACTGTCTACTGGTTAACTGCCTGGAACTAACTAACTGACTCTTCCCCTCAGGCCTGGATCTTTATAGGGGATCTGGCTTACGGACAGCCAGTGGGGCTGCCCCTCCAGGTTTGGGGTGGAAGGTGTTGGGTGCTGTGTGTGCCAAGGTGTACATCCCTCCCTGCATCGGTGGGTCCTGTGGCAATCCGCCAGCAGGGATGCCACATAATCTTGGCCAGATCTGTGCCTTGCCACAATTCTGTCTCTGAGCTCATTGGGCAGTTCCTTTGACCTCATGATTTTAATTTTTTCTGACATGCACCGTGAGCTGTGAGATCTTGTATAGACAGGTGTGTGCCTTTCCAAATCAATTCCTATCAGTTTAATAAAACACAGCTGGACTCAATTGAGAGTAGAACCATCTCAAGGAGGAGCAGAATGGAATGGACAGCATGTGACTTAAATGTGAGTGTCTGAGCAAAGAGTCTGAATACTTATGACCATGTGATATTTCAGGTTTTCTTTTTTAATAAATTTGCAAAAATATCTACATTTCTGTTTTTTTTCAGTCAAGATGGGTGCAGAGTGTACATTAATGAGAAAAAAATGAACTTTTTTGAATTTAACAAATGGCTGCAATGAAACAAAGAGTGAAAAATGTAAAGGGGTCTGAATACTTTCCATACCCACTCTATGTGAATTGCATAATTGCTGCTAAGTGCCAACTAATCTCATCCAGGTTCTATATTCTCTTTCCTTAGAGAGAAGCTCAAGTTGGTATGTGATCCCAAGTAGGCAAATCATGTGCATTTGGTCACATGACCACCAGCTGGTTCAGGAAATCACGATAGTGATAGTGGTTTGCAAACTGTCTTGATACTGCAGCCTGCAGTCAGCCTGGATAACCCCTTTTCTTTTAGGATATGTACACATGTGACCTTTAGGCGCCTTCACTAGCGTATGTGAACTGCGCTTATGCTTCATTCCATAGCGTCAACGCATGCACTGCGTTCTGCGTTTGGCACCCGGGACGCAGCATGTTGCATTTTTTGTGCGCTCGGGGACCTTGGAAAATCAGCAAGCGTCCCCAAGCGCACAAAATATGCATTGGTGTCAATGGGTCCGCAGTGTTCTGCGCTTGACAGCGCAGGAGAACGCTGCGGACCCATTAAAAAATCTCCCGGTGGCCGCCGGTGATGTCACAGGAGATCACCGACGTCCACCGGGAGATCAGCTCAGCCTCTGTATGGTCTCCTCCTCCCCGCCGCCGGTAATCTTCTAGCGGTGTCGGCGGGGAGAAACAGCTGATTTGACAGCTGTTTGAATC
Source organism: Allobates femoralis (assembly GCA_033576535.1). Classification (NCBI taxonomy): domain Eukaryota; kingdom Metazoa; phylum Chordata; class Amphibia; order Anura; family Aromobatidae; genus Allobates; species Allobates femoralis. The sequence continues at coordinate 68,033,163 of JARQOC010000011.1, forward strand.
TTCCCGCGCTGACATCTCCTCTCGGTGTCGGCGCGGGAGATTCAAACAGCTGTCAAATCAGCTGTTTCTCCCCGCCAACATGTTCCGGAGCTTACCGGCGGCCGGGAGGAGGAATTGCCGGCTCTGATCTCCGCACCCGGACACCTCCGATTGGCTGGCCGGGCGGCACAGTGATGTGTCTGCAGGCGGACATTCTCCGCTGCGGACACATCAAATGACACCGCGTTTGACTGCGTTTGTGTCTGCATGCCATCAGCATGCAGACACAAACGCTAATGTGAAGGCAGCCTTAGGCTGAAGGCACACTGTGTGAGGGACTTGCACGAGTGCAATGCGAGGGAAACTCACATTGCACTCTGACTAGTGTTGACCTACCAGGCAGGGCACACTGGTGTGAGTTCCCTGCACTTAACTCGCATTGCGAGTCAAAAGTGAGTGCAGTCGCAGCAAGCTGTCGACTGCACGTGATTCTCACGCACGAGAGGGCAATGCAAGTCTATGGGGAAATTCTCACCCCATACAGCACACTGTGCGATATTCGCATAAGTGTGCTGTTAAAATGGCTTCAAACTCGCTGGCTGTCAAAGCCAGTGAGTTTGAATTCACTGCTTTGCCAGTACAGTAATCAATAATGTTCCAGCGTTGTCACAGCAGTGCTGAAACATTATTGTTTAATAAACCCAGTTAGAAAACGAGATAATAAAGTGCTGTGTGTTAATAACTTACGCTAATTGCGTACGCAAAAAGCGTACCATGGCAGCTGCTGTCCCTGGTGCTGAAGCTCCAGGTGATATTACTGTAATATCACGCTGAAGCTTCAGAACCACGGACAGCTCAGTGTATGAGGAGAGCGGCTTGTCAGTGTAAAATGACCTGACAGTTGCCAGGATCAGTAAAATAAAGGTATTAACCCCTTCACTGCCAGGGTGTGTTGTCACTATGTTTACACAGTGTGTAAACATGATGACAGCACACTAACTGCATTTTACCCCTTCTGACACCGGCTTTTATTAGCGCATCTGCAGGCTCTATGCCGACATGTAGTGCAGAGCCTGCAGAGGGGGTTAAAATGATTATTAAAACACAGCACTTTATTATTTCATTTTCTAACTGAGTTTATTAAACAATAATGTTTCAGCGCTGGAACATTATTGATTACTGCACTGGTAAAGCGACAAATTCAAACTCCCGGCTTTGACAGCTGGCGAGTTTAAAGTCACCTCAAATGCTGTCCACGGTCCTTCAGGACCATGGACAGCATCACAATCACACGCAGCACACATGAACTCACACTCGCAGTACACTTACATGAATACATGCAGGCACACTCACCACACGCACCACACTCGCGCCACACTCTCACCACCCACACCCAACAACACGCATATCACTAGCATCACTGTCTTGCATCAAACACGCTCCATGCGACGACAGTCTGCCTTCAGCCGAAGTGTGTTTTTTGGCTTATTTACAGTTGCTTTGCCACCAGATTTTTTCTTACTTTTAGCTAGTATGTATGAAATAGTGAGCAGCATTTAAGTCAAAGTCACCGTAAGAACGGTAAGGTGTCTTCTTTTAAGTGTTTTGTATCTTTACAATGTGAAGCTGTTAAAAAAATGCTCAGAAGTCAACATATTTTTACATTATGGTGCATATGTTTAATTTCTGTGGTATATCTTTAGTTCTTTGTCCAGGAGGGTCACTGCCTGAAAAGATATTGTGGGCACTTACAATCAGGGTATGTGCAGACGATCTGGAGGCACTGTGTGTTGGATGCAGTGTCTCAGGGACTGTGAGAATCCATGGGTGAACGCAGGGATACAGCAGCCACTCTGTAGCCACGATCTGTATTGGGTGCAGGGCGGCTTCCACCTGCATTCACCCAATGGTGATCGCTTCCGACTCCACAGCATGAAATTAACAAGGTGCAGAGATGCAGTAGTCCGGCAACCTGCACTGCAGCTGAAAACACGCTTGGTCTTGAGATGCACAGTGAGAATGGGATTTCTTGAAATCCCATCCACTATGCTGATCCTGTGCAGGGGGAAGACACTGTATCCAAAACGCTGCAATTACTGATCGTGTACACAGCCTTAAAGGGTGGAGACAAAACAGCAGGAACATGAGTTGGGTTTACTGGTTAATGTAACCAAATCAGCAATACTCAATGTCAAGATGCAGATAAAAAGCAAAGAGAAATAGAAGAGAGATATCGACTTCTCTGATTCCAACATAAATTAGCATGAATTTACATAGGTATGTCTTGAGTAATTGCATAATGCAGCCAAGATCATATAAATCTAAAGCATGTAACCTGTAATCTTTAATCTCTGAGCAGAGCAATTTGTTATTTATGTTATTACATTTTATCCAATGAGCAGAAATGATACTTATTGGAAAAGCAGCCCTTTATTATAAAGTCCTTGGTTGAAGTTTTAAGCTTGTGTATTGGCATTGATAGTGAAGGGTGAAGCAGGTATATTATACACGTGTACGCATGTGATGGTCTTGTGACACCCTCCTAGTCTTCTGTTTTCCATCACCCCATGTGCCGTTGACTTTTCCCCTGTTTCCGTCCACACTTCAGCAGGTTTATAAGCGAGCTGGCCAATAACAGATTCCTGCCGTACACCTGTTATACAGGATTCCAGCTTTCCATGGTAACTCCCAGACCAAGCCCTCCTCCTTACTCCACGCAAACCAGCCTAATCCTCTCTTGGTTCCTCCTTGCTCACCCTGACACAGCTTTGGCCTTGTTGTCTTAAAAGCTCCTTCTTAAACAAATATGAACTGGTTTCTGTTTTCTTACATGGGAGTGAATACACAAAGGATTTTCGCTCCCTCTATTCCTAGGTTCAGGGGTGCTGATGGACATGATAAATCAGGAGTGAGAAACTCAAGTGTCATAGTTTAAATTGATTCGAAAATCCACTTGACAGTAAATCTAATCTGTTTTATTGTTCTATAACGTTCTCACCTGTTCATATTGTATTCAATTTATAAAAGGCTGAAGGTGATATTGTGCAGACCTACTGTATGTAACAGTGCTTTACAGTATCTTTAGATATCAAGCTATGAGCCAACACTTAAGGTACCGTCATACGGGGAGACATCGCCAGCGATGTGGCGGAGAATCGTGGGAGCGCGCATCCCCGCCGACATCGCCGGTGAGATGGCACACGCTGCGATGTCGCCGACGACGCAACAGCGATGTTACCAGCGACATCGCTGCCAGGGTTAAAATCCACCCTGGCGGCGATGATTATAATGGGAGCCTATGGCTCAGTCGCTGGTAATCATCGCCGTTGCCACGTTACACAGGGCGATGCGTACACATCACCTGAGAGTGATCGCCAGGTTTCACTATATTGCAGTGAACCTGGTGATCACTTTCAGGCGATATATCGCCCAAATATCGCCTTGTCACACGGGGCAACTCTCCGGTGATGTCGCCGCAATTAGACCACGCCCCTGCGTCACCGGCAAAATTGCCGGCGATGTCTCCCCAAGTGACAGTACCTTTAGGTAGACAATATACATAGCTGATATAGGCATTGAAGTGTTAAAGAGAACTTTTCACTAGGATAAATCTGTTTAGTTTTTGCTGTTTACTTAATTCGTACTGCTTTCCTGAATACTCCTTTTTTCACTTTTGACTTGGGGACAGGCTCTCTTTGAGCATGGCGACACACTATATGAGTTACATGCAAGATATTCACATGAGTCTCACATGACTCACCCCGAACAGCCACCGACTCTCTGGACAGGAGCGCATCAGCTCCATAGAAACACAGCAGCTGACACACTCTCGTCCAGAAAGATGGTAGCCATTACAGGTGAGTCTTGCAAGACTCATGAGAGTATCTTGCATGCATCTCAAATAGTGCGTCTCTGGCCCAAATGTGTATGACTTTAAATTGTGTTAAGGAAAAAAATTTGGATGAATTGTAAGCATGCTGACATGTGTTCTTAATAACGAGTTCATATCGCTGGTAATGTAAAATTTTCCCCATGATGACTCAGTCCGGCCACTGGGGGTCACCAGGAGCTAAGTAAAGAAAAAAAGGCTCGGGTGGGGGAGGGAAGGAAATGAGAGTAGGAGGAAGGGATCTGAGAGGGTGGGAAGAGAAGCAGCTGCAGAGAGAGCAGGATCCATCGCTTCTGGTCACACGTGGAGCTAGGAACTAACAGCGCCTGAGTAAAAGGAGAATGTGCTGAGCTTCAGGAACGTTTGGAGCGTGGTCACAGACTCGAACTGGATGGTGTGCTTAAGGAAAAACTGTGTGCTGTGAGTAACCCCAGTGTGTGGCCAGCCACCAACGGTACCGATAGATAGGAAGAGCTAGTCCGTGATTGCAGAGCTGTAAAGAACTTTCTTTTGTGTATTCGTGCTGTGAACTGATCAGACCTGGTCTAGAGACTGCGAAAAATTCTGTGAACCGGGACTTTGAACACGTGTATGATACAGAGGAGTCCTGTGGTGGATTCACAAGTAGAACTGAGAACGATCTCAATCCCTGTTGCACCAGGCTGTGCTAAAAAAGCCTGGTGGGAGAGAAAACCTATATTACCCCAATGGCCTGAGGTTAAGGTTAAACAAAAGTTAGTCTGTAAACTGTGTGTCTTATATCAGGTCCAAGAGATATCCGTTTGCTCATGCAGGACAGAAAGCTAAATACTGTGTAATAACTTGTGGTAGGTGTAAACATGGGGTTAAAGCTGAGCTGCAATACAGGGTGTGGTCTTAGTTGAAGCTCATGAGGCTAATGAGCGAGAGGTGAGAGAGAAGGTTGTGTGCTGACAAAACACAGCCTAGTCGTGTGTTCTTGACCCTCGCCCGTGGACCCGGCCAGGATGGAGCCTGGCAGAGGTACAGAGCTCATACCGGTCTGTGTTGCAGATGTACAAGGTTGTACCGGCTGAGTGGCCGTGAGGTTGTCAGCACGAGGCATACCCAGGTTACATATGTCTGTAGTTAAAGCCGCTATTCTCCGGTATAATCCTGCAACTACCATGGAGGACATTCTAAAGCAGTTGGCTCAGGCTAATCTACAACAGCAACAGACCAATGCATACCTGCTACAGTCTTTGGATCATCAGCAGCGACAGATGGAACTCCTGACTGAGGATCTCCATGCAAAGGCAGCCGCCTCATCCCCCGGACAAGGCGATAACTGCAGCATCTGGAAAGCGGTAAAGCAAGCCATGCAAAAGATGACCCTGGGAGATGATGTGGCGGTTTTCGAGAGGGTTGCAGAAATTGCCGTCAGAGCAATGGGCGGAAGTGTTGGTGCCCTATTTGACGGGAGAGCACCAAAAAGCCTACATGGATCTCTGCACCCAGGACGCCATGGACTATGGGTCCCTGAAAGGTGAGATCCTGGCTCGAACGGGGGTTAATACATACGTAAGGGCTCAGCGGGTAAACCAATGGTTCTACGAGGAGGGTAAACTTGTGCAATCTCAGGCATATGACTTATTGCACCTGGTGAAGAAGTGGCTACAGCCTGAGACTTTGAGCCCTGTGCAAATGATAGAGGGGGTGGTAGTTGACCGGTTTGTGCGCACTCTGCCTGTCCCCATCCAACGGTGGGTGGGACAGGGTGACCCGGGTACCCTCGATCAGTTAGTAAGTGTGGTGGAGCGTCATGTGGCTTCACAGGACTTGATTCGAGACTCTAAGACATTGCGTGCATCCCATCGGTCCACGTCCACCAAACCAGAAGTTGGGGACCCCTACCCCGGTCCTACGCTGGGCTCAACCCCAAGACCATGTACGATACCATGAAGTGAGCCGGAGACCCGGGTCTCCCAAGCAGGACACCATGCAATATTTCTTCCCAGCAATAAGGTGTTGCCGATGCCAAGAGCCGGGACACTCAATGGCGTGGTGTCACCTCAACATAGAGCCCATGGACTGCGGATATACCCGCCGGATGTCTATGTATGTCCAAACTGCCGGGGCGGCGCGCTGTGTGACTGTGGGTAAGGGGCTCTCTTTGTGCCAAGTACTGATTAATGGACGTAAGGCGACTGCCCTGTTGGACTTGGGAAGTAACATGACCCTTGTATGTGCATCCCTGGTCTCTGGAACAAAACCCACAGGCCGTAAAGTAAGGGTGCTCAGTATTCATGGGACCTCCGTGAGTATCCTACAGGGATGGTCACTATCAATACCCTGTGTGATTAGGTCCGACAACAAGTGGGGTGTTGAAAACGCTTCCCTTTGATGTGATTTTGGAGAGGAATGTGCCTCTGTTCTGGACTTTGTGTGAGAGGCAACCTAATTCTCAGGTAATGGATGGTCCGGGCCCTGGGCCTGAAGATCCCAACTCTGTCTTACCTGCCGTAGGGGTCACCAATAGAAGGACAGAGTGTCAACCCGATAGGTTTCCCCTAGAGGTAGAGGCAGGAGAATTCGAAGCGGTCGAGCCAATTCCGGAGTTAGTGGCACCACTGGATACTACTGGGGACAAACACCGACAGAGACATGACCAAAGAAGTCCTAAGACCCGTAGACAGGCCAAAGGTACAGACAATGACTCCACTGTGGACGTAGGGCTACGGGGCTCAGCAGTCAGGTCCAATTGAGTGGCCGATGAAATAACACCGGGGCTCCCTATTGTCGAGGGGATAGGTGGACTGCGGTACCGCCCTGGCCATTGGGAGAGGGGGTGGCCTCCCACATACAGGCGCATGAGAGGGTTGGTGACAGTATGGGACCCTTTGTCGACAGCAGTCACTCCTAGTCAGCTCGGACGGTCCCCTCGACTGGTGGGCCCAGAGGGTGAGGAGGCCCTGTCTCGGGGCCCTGACTTATGGGCCTGTGTTCAACCCCACAAGTTTGAACAGAGGGGGGGGTATGTGAGGCAGTGATCGGGATAACATATGATGGCCGGTATGTGTCTCCCAGACTGTGCTCCATATCCCTATAGGAGCCCTCCACTCTGGATCTTGGAGGATTCCCCAGGTGTAGGCATAGGGCTAAAGCTGAGCTGCAATACAGGGTGTGGTCTCAGTTGAAGCTTATGAGGCTAATGAGCAGGAGGTGAGAGAGGAGGTTGTGTGCTGACAAAACACAGCCTAGCTGTGTGGTCTTGGCCCTCGCCCGTGGACCCGGCCAGGACAGAGCCTGGCCGAGGTACAGTTCTCATTCCGGTTTGTGTTGCAGATGTACAAGGTTGTACTGGCTGCGTCCCGGAACCTGGTGGTCTGTAACCAATTGAACTGTTTGAATAAACCGTGTTGTTGTGTGAACCAAAGCCTGGGTCATTGCCTCACGTCTTGCCAACTAACACCGCTACCTCACAGTGATTATAAAGAAAGGGGAATATGAGGGTACCCGAGTACATTGTAAATAGTGAGAGAGGGGAGTGTAAAATTATATGTCTGAGAGGAAGACGTTCTGCGGCCGCAGTAAAATCCTGGCTAGGCCAGGTGCTGAATAAGGGTGGGGCGGTATAGTTCAGGGGTAGTCATGTCCTTCCCCGCGAAACTGGCAGTTGAGTTCCCTCAGCTCAGACTGCATAACTTGTATTGTGTTTGCGGGCCCATAGTTTGTAAAGAGTGCAACCCTGTCATCTGTTTAACAAGTTTTCCATAAAAGTTTTAGTTTGTCACTATACTGAGTCAGAGTCATTCATAGCATCAGGGATGTGGAGTCGGATTTGTGGAGTCGGAGTCGCTACCAATTTTGGTGGAGTCGGAGTTGGAGTCGGTAGAAAATATTCAGCCTCCGATTCCTAAAATATATAATAAATTGGGTCCAGTAGTTCAATGCAGAATGTGCTGAATATTATTATTATGAATAATTATTATGTTCTATCTAAATATCTTGATTATTATGTCATAATGATTAAAGCTTAATGTTACCATTGACCTACAATAAATGTATCACTTAAAAACGAGCCATGAATGACGGAGTCGGAGTCAAAGGAGTCAGAGACGGAGTTGGAGTTGGATTTGGAGCCAGGGAAATTCAGGAGTCGGAGTCAAAGGAGTCAGAGTCAGAGTTGGAGTCGGAGTTGGAGCCAGGGAAATTCAGGAGTCGGAGTTGGAGTCGGTGGTTTGATTTACCGACTCCACAGCCCTGATAGCAGCGCCATATCTCCTATACTCAAATGGCTGGCGTCCTGGTCATTACATTTTGGTGTAGTTGGCAAGATACAGCGCTTGCTATGTATGATACCAGTACCACAGAAGGTGCTGACGCGCCTGCTATATTAATCCACCCCCCTTCTCCCATTGTGATTGGTAAGGCCGGGTTAGTGGGTTGCACTTCAATTGGTGCACTACTTAATCACCTGGCTAAGTTTGATGGGTATAACTTGCTGTTTAGTGATTGGGTAGGGAGGTTCAAGAATGCCATTGCCTTGCACAATGTCAGTCCTCAACTGCAACGGAAGTTGGGCTAAATGCTCAGGAGGGGGATGCCTGCAAAGTTGTCCTGTTAAAATCTGAAGATAAGCGAAGGATGGTGGATGCCAGATTCTGGAACCGGCGGGACAGTCAGAAAACAAGGGTAGCCCAATGATAGCCCGAACAGTGGCCACTGTACAAGATGGAAGTGTACCAGTGAGGTGTCTGAATCAGTAGAATCATGAGGCGACCCTGGCAGTAGGCACAAGACTGGCTGATATGTATGTGTGTGGTGAAGGAGTCGTTACCAGAAATCAGTTCACCCTGAGAGCAGACCACCGGACCGACTGGACTCTGTTGATGCAGACAGCAATTGAAGAGTCTTCTACTCCAGAGTAGAATGGCTGGAAGATTATGGAGATCATGCAGTATGCAGCCAGTGATATTAATGATGGATCCACAGCAAGATATGCAAGCTCTAGAGGATGACATCTTCCTCATCACCCCAGGAGCAGAGGGTGCTTCAGCACCTGAACCAGAATAGCCTACACAGGGTACATGTTGTATGTCACCTGAGACTCCACCACATTAACTACAGTATATTGGGTCTCTTATGCAGTGTGGTCAGGATCCAGCCCTTGGCTCAGATGCCATAGTATGTCTTGAAGAGGTCACAGTAGGGAGATCAGCCATTCCCCATGCCAGCCAGGAGCAGCAGATGTCACACTCAGGAGGATCTTGCAGCATGACTGGCATTATTACACATGCAGTCTGTGCCGCAGCTGCTGGATTAGCAAATCCAGGAACATATTGAGGAGCATGAGGATGATTAGGAAGACGAAGAGCATGAGGCTAGGATGAGGTAGTAGAAGCAGAAGACTCTGTTTCCCAGCCTTGTGTAGCACCCCACCAGAGGTCTTTGACTGGGAGAATGCCATGTGGGGACCCATACCCACTCCAAGCAAGTATCCGATATGACATGAACCAACCCTTCTTTGTCTCCTTTCTTGAGGAGAGTCAGCTCGTGGATGCCATTGCCGGAGAGTGGTTGTATGGGCCTAAGGCCAATTACTTTGATGACCAATGTACATGTACATGTACCAAAGGTAAATGTTCAGGCTGCACTCTGCGATACCCAGCTCCTGTGATTTAGCATTGATGACATCAGTAACATTACGGCTCATCACCACTCTCACATGGTCACATAGAGGGCAGCACAAGAATGAGTCAGATTCAGTGGACATCATAGAAGTGGCATGGACCACGTTGAAGCTGCTGGACTCTTGTTTGTATTTATTTTCCTCTCATTTTTTATGTTTCTCAGGTTCCCATTTGTGGACTACTTCAGATTTGGTCGAGTACTTTGAATCTTCATGGCTTTGTTTTTAATATATTGGTGAACCAGGGTAAGGGTTGGGAGGTATTTTTTAAAATAAATTATTTGTGTGTTTGTCTTTTTTTTTCTTTTTACTTACTGGGTTATTAATGGGTGTCTGATAGATGCCTCTCCATTACTAACACCAGAGCATGATGCAAACTGACATTACACAGTTTATATAAACCCCGTAAATCATTACCCTGATTCCAACCGCCCCAGGGCAACTGAGAAAAGCCAAGGCAAAGAGGTAGAATTGATGCTTCTTATGTGATGTACTACTTCAGGGGTGGATGCAGGCTGGTATTGTTTTAGCTGGAAATGGCAAAGTAACCATTGACCTTCCCAGTCTGATAATCTCAACTCACAACTTTCTGCTTTACCTTTGCTGCTTATCAAAAATAAGGAGGACCCTACGCCATTTATTCAATCAGGAGTTGGTTTGCAGAATCCGGGATTATAGACCGCGCTGACCAGAAATAGGATGACGAACTTTATTTGGATTTTCCGACGCGTTTCATGGTCCACCGACCACTTCTTCATGCCCTGAAGAAGTGGTCGGAGGACCACGAAATGCGTCGGCAAATTCTGTGTGCTGTGTGATGTGTGTCAAATAAAGTTCGTCATCCTATTTCTGGTCAGCGCGGTCTATAATCCCGAATTCTGCAAACCAACTCCTAATTTTATCCCCCAAGGGATCTGCAGTGACCATGCAATTTCTACCAGTTGTGGGTTCACAACAGAAAGAGGTGAGTGGTTCCTGAAAACTGTTGTACCCTGGTGACCGCTCTATGTGCGCTCCCCCTCCCTTCTTATTTTTTCAATGAGTTATTTATTTATTAGGTTAAACCAGGCTAATACCCTTTAGTGCCACATGAAAGGCATTAAAGAGTGCATGTGTATAATATGTAGGATGGTTGAGACACTACTTTTAATTGGTCAACTTCCTGTTTTTTTTCTGCTTCTTGTCTTTCCACTAACTTTATTGAGCCACAAACACATGCAAAAACATAGCAAAAACTCCTTCGGCAAACATGCATGCAAAAACACATAAAAATGAAAAACACAAATGAGCAGTTGTGCAGGATTCATATGAAGATTCGTCTGCGTTAAAGCCTGCATAACTGCTGATCGTGTACACATACTATGGGGTGGAGGTGTCTTTTTTTCTTCTTTTTTTACCTTACATAAACATCATTATATGAATAAGAATGTTTCCTAATATTTTTTCCAGTAAAATCCATGTTATTTTCATTTTTGCATGTTTTATTGTATTGTCAGTCACTAAAAGTGGAGTAATACGGTACTCTGACACCATTGTTCTTAGTGACCTGGGAGTCAGAGATGCATCCAGGCGACTTCCAAAACCTGTTCCCAATTCATTTGAGTCACGCTTCCATTCAATTCAGCTATTTTCCTGCCTCCCCAGCCTCTTATTAGGGTCTGCTTGAAAATTGATCAAGTTTCCCATTGGCTTTCATTAAACTCTGCTCAACTCGAATACGGAGCACTGGAGCATATTAGTGCTCGCTCATCCCTAATTAGGACTTAAATAATCCAACTGTGGTTGAAAGAGGAAATATCTATCGATAGCTTAGGGTGCCTTCACATTTGCGTTTGGAGCGCAGCACACAGAACGCAGCCAAATGCTTGCGCACATGCATTCCTATGTTTAACATGGGAACGCATGTGACTGCGTATGGCTGCGTATGGCTGCATTTGCGTTCGCATGCGCATAATTTGTGCACCCTCCGACCGCATTCCAAACGCATCATGTTGCATTTTTTGTGCGCCCTCAAGTGCACAAACCGTGCATTGAAGTCAATGGATCCGCAGTGTCCTCCGCATGACAGCGCAGGAGAACGCTGTGGATCTCATTGAAATCTCTCCCGATGGCCACCGGTGATCAGCGGCGGCCACCGGGAGATCAGCTAGAGCCTCCACTGATCTCCCGCCGGTGTCAGCGCAGGAGATTTGAAGATACAGCTGATCTGACAGCTGTTTAAATCTCCTGCGCCGACCTCACCTATTCGATTTGAAGAAGCGATCAGCTGTTTCATATCTCCTGCACCGATATCACCCTATTCGGTCTCAGCGCAGGAGATTTAAACAGCTGTCAGATCAGCTGTATCTTCAAATCTCCCGCGCTGACACCGGCTGTGGCCGGGAGGAGGAGATCTCTGCCGCTGATCTCCTCCTCCTGGCCGCCCCTGAGACAGCTGGTTGGCTGGCCGGGGTGCATATTAATGTGAACGCATGCGGAGATGCTCCGCTGCGTTCACATTAATATGGCTGCGTTTGCACTGCGTTTGCATCTGCATGCCACACGCATGCAGACACAAACGCAAATGTGAAGGCAGCCTTAGATATATCAATTCTTGAGACGAGGGTTGGGAGTAAAGGAATAGCAGCCCCTTTAACAAATAAAAGAAGAGTGGGGGTGAAAAGACTCCACTGTCTGGGTTGGCACAAAATGGTTATTCTTTGAGTTTGGACTCACCCTCCTCTTTTCATATGTTCATTATTCTCAATATAGAAAAAATAGATACATTTATTATTATTATTGTTATTATTATTATTCTGTCTAATAATTGCCTAAATACATATTTATAATTATTGGGTTGTGAAATTGGGCTCTTTTATCGCTCAATGCAATTCGGTCCGTTGTTGGATTGAATGTATGGACTGGCTACGGCTCCCATGACACCAGCATAATAGTTTCATAGAAATACAATATATGCAGCTGTTCTGCAAGTATTGGAGAGCATATGCTATTTGTTAGGTTCCCTTTAAAAAGAACAGTGATCAGTTAAATTAAGCCATAGCTTTGTAGTTGATATCACATCTTTAGTGTTCTAATTGCTGCCTATGTTTTGCACACACTGGAGTTTAACAGGTCATGCTAGTTAGAGTGCTTTGGTGCACCTTTGTTGTAGTGGGGAGGCTCAGTGAACTGTTTCGACTATGGATTTTGCATGCCCCATCTCCCTCTTTGCTGATTGACATTGGCGTCATTGAGCAAACCAATTGGCGTATTTGATTAAACTTCATTTTTAGCAGAATGGAGGCACCAATTAGTACAGAAAAGGTCGTCCACCAGCCCACCTATACCATCCAGGCTTTAGTGCTTGTAGAGCAGAGAAGAAAAACTGTGTGACTTCACGTTCAGTAAATATCAAGAGAAAACAAAGAGATACTTCCAGCAATTTCCAAAAACGTTTTTTCCTTCGTTCCATGATAACTAAAAGAATTACATCCATGAAAAATAGAAAAGTTAAAAGCAATGTGTTTTGGCTGTATGTAGGCAGCCTTGATCAAGCAGCTAGTAGTAGCATGCGAGTGAGCCCTCAAGGTGTGATTTTTATAAGGGCTATAGCCCCCACATATTTTTTGTTTCTAGTTTCAGTTTCAGCTGACTGACTCTTTAAAGGGTTTGTCTCACTTGCCTAACCCAGAGACCATAACAGTGCTCACAAGCTGTTTAGTAAAGAGCTTGCAAGTAAGAACTCCATTACTAAGTAACCAGCCACATTAAGACTGCAGTATTGCCAGCAACCTTGTCAATGAGCTATAAAAGATACAATTAAATCATTCTGTTTTTTAGAATATAGATGATATTCAGTAAGGGGCAAGTTGAAAAGTTGCCTGTTTTTAGAAGTGTTAGGGCCGCTTCACACTGCGGCGTGATCCGGTCCAGTTCTGTCTGGGAGGCCCCTGACAGCCGCGGACTGGATCTGCAGACAGGACTGGGGGGCTAATATGCCCTCCGGTCCGGTGTGCAGCGCACGCAGCTGCAGCTGCTGACAGGTCAGGACCGCGGCACCCGCGGTCCTGACTTATCAGCAGCGGGAACTGCGTGCGCTGCACACCGGACCGGAGGGCATATTAGCCCTCCAGTCTTGTGTGCAGATCCGGTCCGCGGCTGTCAGGGGCCTCCCGGACAGAACTGGACCGGATCACGCCGCAGTGTGAAGCGGCCCTAAGAAAGTGAACTTGCAATAACACTCCTCCCTTAAGAGACCAATCGCGCTACTGTACTGTCATGTGAATTGTGTCCTGCAAGCACGGTGGCTCAAGTGGTTAGCACTGTAGCCTTTGCAGCACTGGGGTCTTGAAGTTCAATTCCCACCAAGGACACTAAGGACAACATCTGCAAGGAGTTTGTATGTTCTCCCCGTGTTTGCGTGGGTTTCCTCCGGGCACTCCGGTTTCCTCCCACATTGTAAAGACATACTGATAGGATGTTTAGATTGTGAGCTCCAAGAGAGACAGCATTACTCATGTATGTAAAGTGCTATGGAATTAATAGCGCTATATAAATGAATAAATTATTAAATTATTATCCTGCGTCTTTGTGAATAATGTACAGTATGGTAATGTTAAATGTAAGGTATAATGTTTTTATGCATCATGTATAGCACTTTTACATGTGTGGTATGCCAGAATTTAGGGCAAGGAATAGTTACAGTGGGTACGGGAAGTATTCAGACCCCTTTAATTTTTTTCTCTTTGTTTCATTGCAGCCATTTGGTAAATTCAAAAAAGTTTGTTTTTTTCTGATTAATGTACACTCTGCACCCCATCTTGACTTAAAAAAGCAGAAATGTAGAAATTTTGGTAAATTTATTAAAAAGGAAAAACTGAAATATGACATGGTCATAAGTATTCAGACCCTTTGCTCAGTATTGAGTAGAAGCACCTTTTGAGCCCGTACAGCCATGAGTTTTCTTGGGAATGGTGCAACAATTTTTCACACCTGCATTTGAGAATCCTCTGCGATTCTTCCTTGCAGATCCACTTCAGTTCCGTCAGGTTGGATGGTGAACATTGGTGGACAGCCATTTTCAGGTCTCTCCAGAGATGCTCAATTGGGTTTAGGTCAGGGCTTTGACTGTGCCAGTCAAGAATGGTTACAAAGTTATCCTGAAGCCACTCCTTTGTTATTTTAGCTGTGTGCTTAAGGTTATTGTCTTGTTGGAAGGTGAACCTTCGGCCAAGTCTGAGGTCCATAGCACTCTGGAAGAGGTTTTCATCCAGGATATCTCTATACTTGACTGCATTCATGTTTCCTTCAATTGCAACCAGTCGTCCTGTCCCTGCAGCTGAAAAACACCCCCAAAGTATGATGCTGCCACCAACATGTTTCACTGTTGGGATTGTATTGGGCAGTACCTGGTTTTCTCCACACATACCGCTTAGGATTAGTTCTGTCTTTGTCTCATCAGACCAGAGAATCTTATTTCTCATAGTCTGGGAGTCCTTCATGTTTTTTTTGCAAACTCTATGCAGGCTTTCATATGTCTTGCACTGAGGAGAGGCTTCCGTCGGGCCACTCTGCCATAATGGCCTGACTGATGGAGGGCTGTAGTGATAGTTGACTTTGTGGAACTCTCTCCCATTTCTCTACTGCATTTCTGGAGCTCAGCCACAGTTATCTTAGGGTTCTTCTTTACCTCTCTCACCTAGGCTCTTCTCCCACGATTGCTCAGTTTGGCTGGACGGCCAGGTCTAGGAAGACTTCTGATGGTCCCAAACCTTTTCTAATTAAAGGGATCCTGTAACCTCCAAAACACCTCCTAAGCTATCAAAACATGTCCCTGCAGCATCCACTCCTTTTGTCTCCTAAAAATCCTGTGAAAGTGCATAAAAACGTTTTAATACTCACTCATTAGTGATTATAATTAGCAGGGGCCATATTCTTTAGTCACCAGGGGGTGTTCTTTTGCAGCTCCAGGATCCAGCCCTCTCTCTGTCTGTGCTGCTGTGAAACTGAAACTGAAGGCAGGACTAATGATTTGCATTCTGTGAGTGATAGAGAGGGGGGAGGCAATGCCTGCACAAGTAGAGCAAACACACAGAGACAGGGTGGATCCCTGAAGCTGGAAAACAGCCCGCCTTGGTGACTAAAGAATATAGTCACTGCTAATTACAATCACTAATGAGTAAGTATTAAAACGTTTTTATGCACTTTCACAGGATGCTTTTAGGAGACAAAAGGAGTGTTAGATTAGTGATGGGATGCTGCAGGGACATGTTTTGCTAATTTATGAGGCGTTTTGGAGGTGACAGGATCCCTTTAAGGATTGTGAAGGCCACTGTGCTCTTAGGACCCTTGAGTACTGCAGAAATTCTTTTGTAATCTTGGCCAGATCTGTGCCATGCCACAATGCTGTCTCTGAGCTCCTTGGGCAGTTAATTTGCCCTCATAATTCTCATTTGGTCTGACATGCACTGTGAGTTGTGAGGTCTTAAAGACCTGTGCTTTTCCAAATCAAGTCCTATCAGTATAATTAAACACACCTTAACTCCAATGACAAAGTAGGACCATATCAAGGAGGATCACAAGGAAATGGACAGCATGTGACTTGAATATGAGTGTCTGGGCAAAGGGTCTGAATACTTATGACCTGTGATATTTCAGTTTTCCTTTTTAGTAATAAATTTGCAAAAAAGATCTACATTTCAGTTTTTTTCAGTCAATATAGGGTGCAGAGAGTACATTAGTAAAAAAAATTAACTTTTTGAATTTACCAAATGACTGCAATGAAACAAAGAGTGAAAAATGTAAAGAGGTTTGAATATTTTTCGTAACCACTGTAAGTATTGAAACTAACCCATAAAAGGAGGGGTTAATCTCTATGGAAAGTGATAGTTTGCAGTAGAACTTTAGATAGGGCCCAGAGTATGATTACAGCAGACCTATGGTCTGAGAGGTCATCAAGGCCACACGCAGTGGATAACATGTGGTAACTAAAGGGGAGGTGAGACCGTATGAGATAGCGTGATCCTGAAGTGTATGAAGGTGTTACTGAAGACCTGCTTAGTAAACTATTAATGGTTAAAATGTCAGTCTGTATAGTCCTGGCCAGCCAAAATGAAACGGTACTATTTAGCCTACATTGCACAAGTCCATGCATTAAACAAGGACCGTGACTTCCAAGAGGCTGCTGGAGAATCAAAAATCAATCTTTATCCCTTGACCACCACCCTGAACCACTCAACACAAGCACTTTGCATTTTAACTCTTTAATGAAAATGAGACAAGCTCATCCAAGGTTGTATTGGATTTGAGCTGTCAAAAATTACAACTATCTGATCCTTGGAATTTACATTAATCTTTTTGAGGGATTGATAACTTGATAAGCAGTCTCACATTGCAAGAAACATAGATGCATTTATTTGTAGAATGGTGGAGTAGAGGAATATTTTTCTAACCCAATGAAATAATGAAGCATCTTGTTTATACAGTACACCTGCACCAATGTTTGTATCTCTCGGTTTTTCTGGAATACAAAACAAAGCTCAGATCCAGCTGTGGTGTCTACCAGGCTCAGCACCAACACTTCCTGAAGAAAACCACAGAGGATTCCAGTAAGGTAACACCTGCCTTCCTCTTTAAGGTCAGTAGCACCTGGCAACCCTTAGCTGTTCATAATATGAGCAGTGACTGTGGTAGAATTTGATTACATTGTTTCCTGTTGACTTTCAGTTTTTTGTTAGTGATGAGCGAGTGCATTCGTTACGATTCACTATTCGCATGAATAGTACGGTATTCACATTACTCGTTATTCTGCAAATTTTTGTGTACTTGTCTCACTATATTCGGATGCCCCGCCCTGCAGTTTTGGCGTTATCATTCCTTTGGATATGTACCGTTCCATAAAGTACTTGTTCCACCAAAGTTTAGTCCTTTGGTTTAACAGTTGTTTTAGTTTAGCCACTGTTGCTTCAACTGCTTTAGGACTTGGATCATTTGGGGGTCCCAATTCATCATTAATTACTTGATCAAGTTTCTGCCGCCATGCGTCTTCGCGTGCGATATAGTCCATTGTTTTGGGCAATGAGACCATATCAATTGGGGGATAAGGTGTCCGGGTGCCCCCAGACGCGTTGGGGACCCCATTGAAGCGAAACGCGTCTGGGGGGCACCCGGACACCTTATCCCCCAAAGGACTAAACTTTGGTGGAACAAGTCCTTTATGGAACGGTACATATCCAAAGGAATGATACCCAGAGGATTGAGGGTACAGGTCTTTCCCTCATTTAAAATAATGAGGTTAAAAAGAAATGGGAAGATCTCTCTTCCACATGCTTGAGGGGATATATGAATATCCTGGTTGACTTAAATTCCGAGTCTTTACAGGTGCTAGAAAAGGAGATTGAGGAAGTTAAAACCATCCTGGTAGAACGGATGTCTGAGGAACAATTGATTCAGCTGGAAAGGGATTTAGACTCCAATTACCAGAGATGGGAAAAGGAGATTATCTCCACTAAAGCAAAAAAATACAAACGGGATTCCGAAGACTACCGTTCCAATACAGTCTATAGATGGGGGGGTAAGAAAAAGAACAAACCGAAATCTCCACCCAAAGGGCAACCTCAAGACCCAAGTCCGGCGCCTGCCAAGGTCTCCATATCCCTTTCTTCTCTGTCATCACTGGAGGAGGATGGAGCTGCGGGCGGAGAGGGTGGATCCTTACCACTGGGAAGATTAAGTGGTCTGACAGGTTTTGGATCAGGAGTCAGTAAAAGATCAATCACACCTCCAAAACCAGTAGGTAAAAGGAGCAAAAATAATTTGGAGTGTTAAAGGATCTAAACCTCTTTACCCGGAGACTCATTTTACACAAGTTGCATATGAAAAGAAGGGTCGTGACGGATTATCACAATTGGAGAGGGAAGCACTAAGTGATTTGGAGACATTGGAATCAGACACGGAGTTGGAGTCACAAGTTTTTTCCAGATAGGAGTTTGAGATCACGTAACCATACTGTCGATATGATATCCGACATGAGATATTGAAGCCTGAATAACCACCGATGGACTTTATTTTGGGTGTACTGTTTCCAAATGGGAAGAAGACAAGGAAAGACCAGCTGTGATTGTGAAGTTAATATTGATGGGGAATCATGCCATGGGTGAACTGGTTGCCATTTTTATGGGGATTCTCTTGGTGTGGTGGGATCTATGTGTATAAGTCAGAGTTGGAGGGTGATGCGTCATCTGGTAGTCCACCTGCCCAGAACTACATGTATGGGCGGTGTGTGGGATTGTCAGGTGGATGCATACTCGACCGGCATGTATAATAGCCATTATACCACGTTTGGGGATGTCATATTTAAGTTATGTAATATTTCGTTATGTAATGTTAATGGGACGCAGTGTCACCTAAAATATGGCTGGATCCTATATGTGCACTTAACTTTCACTTAAAAATGTCCCCCTATATCTTAGAAATTTGAAGTTGTGTGTTTATATAGAGAAATCAGCACCCAAAATGGCGGAATAGAGACTACCTCCCTCACTGTGAGGTCATTGTGGTGTTCCTCTGGATACACCAGCTTCAAAGATGGTGGAACGGACACTTCCGCCCAAAGTACAGTGCCATTGGTGAGGATCCTTGTGTGTCACATCCGCTCCTGCCTCCCAACGAGACCGCAGGCATCCCTATAGGCAGGATGATGTCAGGTGGCCACTGACTCTCCAGCCTGGGATTGGCCGCGAGTCGGCGTGGAGGGGGCGGAGTGGAAGTGTGGCGCACATGGGCAGAGGATGCATCATAGATATAAATAGATGTCAGACGGCAGGTTTAAGTGGACCCCATTGAAAAAGCATAAGTGAAACGCGTCTGGGGGGCACCCGGACAACTTATCCCCCAATTGATATGGGTAAATGCAGAGGTTGTGGGAAGAGAGAGCTCTGTATATTTATACTCTGAATTTGGTGTAATGCATGCTATAACTCCATAGGGGAAGACTGAATGTATTACTCCCCTTTGTGTGGATGAACTGTGATGCCAGTGATTTTGGACATATTGTCTGGCGCTGCCCCACAGGGCTCCACACATGGGGATGAAGGATACTTTATAGTTGGTCTTTCCCTATCCCCTATGGCAGTGTTTCCCAACTCCAGTCCTCAAGGCACACCAACAGGTCATGTTTTCAGGATTTCCTTAGGATTGCACAGGTGTTAGTTTAATCACTTGCACAGGGGATAATTCCATCATCTGTCTAATGATAAGCAAATCCTGAAAACATGACCTGTTGGTGTGCCTTGAGGACTGGAGTTGGGAAACACTGCCCTATGGGATGAATTACTATATACTAGGCTATACACATGATACATGGTGTAATTACGGAGTTACTAACCATATACCTCTGAGGATTTGCCCTATTTCTATCTATGAGGGGCTTTACCTTCCTACTTGGGAATTTTTAGCGTTACAATGTCACTTTAAATACTGATCACTTTATTAAATAAATATAATATGTAAATGTATCTCTTTTTTATATTGGTGCTAGGAAATGGATTTTATATGTATGTTGCATTTACTTTAATAAATTCATTAATTAAACATAGCATGGGTGACCTTGATACATATTTTGTACAAAAGGGCCTGAAACCTCCTTCTTTGTTTGGTTTTGATGATTGTTTATACAGGAGGGGCTCATTCTGGCCACTGGCCAAATCATCAAAATACATTGTAAGGACAACTCTCTTTAATGTTGTTAATAAGCTCTCTCTGCAGGGCACAGCAAGGTGTTTTAGATATTGAAATCATCCTGTCCCAAACAGACTCGTTTTATAGCCGGAAGTCTGTGGCGGAGCCTATCACTAATAGACTAATATTCAGACGAATATGCGAGTATTAAAAACTGCTCTACGAGTATAGAGAGTGCGAATATTTCACTACTCGCTCATCACTAGAGGTGGTCAATGATGAGTTCACTGATCTGACCAGGACCATTGGCATGCAGGGAAAGATGGATATGTAGCACCAGCACAGGCACCAAGGGTTCGTGGACGTGGTTGGCCCAGAGAGAGAACTAGGTCAACTGTTTCCAAGACCACCCTCACTGTAGGCCAAGTCAGGGCAAAGGGGAGTTAAGCCACTGAGCGGAATTTTTTTTCTGAAAGTTCTTCAGAGAAAAACATTGTATTCTGTAGCATCTGCCATACCAAATTGAACAGAGGCCAGGGCAAAGGCAACCTTAGCACCACCAGTATGCTAAATCACATGACAGCCAAGCAACCCAGTAGGAGGGCGGAACACCAGGGTACCAAATATGTGTCTGTGAGTCACACTACTGCCACGTCACCTGGGCTACATCCTTACGAATCTGCAGTTCAGGAAGCTGACACTCATACCTCCTGCCCACAAGCTGCAGTTGCTCACACAGAAGAAACATCAACCACATTCGCTTCCTTGTCCAGCGAAGCATCCAATTGTCCGTGCCTGAGACCTTGGAAAGAAAGTGCTCAGCCATGCATCCACAGGCACAAATACTAAACTCGCACTTTGCCAAATTGCTAGATATGGAGATATTGCCATTTAGTCTTGTGGGAATACAGTCTTTCCGTGATCTCTTGGCTGTGGCTGCCCCACAATACCATGTTCCCAACCGCCACTATTTTGCCCCATTTGCTGTCCCTGCGTTACACACGAATGTGTTACACAATCTGAACCGTACTCTCACCAATGTCGTAACTAAGATGGTCCACCTAACAACAGACACTTCGACAAGTGGATGTGGACAGGGATGAAATATTTCTGCCATGGCACACTGGGTGAATCTGGTGGAGGGTGGGACAAAGGCGCAAAGTGGAACATCACACATCCTACCTACTCCAAGAATAGCGAGCATACTCTGTCAGGGTTTCCGCCTCTTCATGTTTCACTTCCTCTGTCCCCTCCTCCTGCACCTCTTCCTCTGCAGAATTACTCTCCGCATCACTGCCAAGCTGGGATCTGTGCAGCAGCATATTGGCAAAGCAGCAACACGCTCTGCTGAAGCTTATTTGTTTAGGTCAGAAACCACACACTGCCGCAGAGCTGTGGCAAGCTTTAAAACCACAGACCGATCAGTGGCTCTCCCCGCTGCACCTCCAACAGGGTCTGGTTGTCTGTGGTAATTAGGGTAAGCTGGTGTCAGCTTTAAAGTTCGGCAAGCTAGTACACATGCCTTGCATGGTTGATGTGCTGAACCTAGTTGTTCAGAAAATTCTGAAAACTTACCTTGACTTACCAGACCTCCTTGAGAAGGTGGCCATATTAGCGCCCATTTCCCCACTACTCTACCGATTTTGCTGCTCTTGCAGCCCTGCTAAAGTACTTGAATTTGCCAAGTCACCGACTTATTTGTGACTTGCCCACGCGGTCGAACTCTACGTATCATATGTTGGTGAGACTTAGTGAGCAACAGAGGGCAGTAGCTGAATACCAGCTTCAACATGCCTTCAGATTGAGAGTCAGCCACCACACATAATAACTGTCGAGTGGGTGTGGATCACTGATATTTGTAATGAGGTTCTTGAGAACTGCACCAACCTCATGAGCTGTGATCAGGTTATTATCAGCATAACCATCCCGCTGATGTGTCTCTTGAAACAATCACTGCATAATCTCAGAGATGAAGCTTGAGTGGCCAGCATGTTAGTATGAAGCCAGATTTCCTAATGTGTGTTACTACCCAGCCCAGACAATATTCTGAGGCAACATTGGGTGATGCAGAAGAAAATGGGGTGGATGAGGAGGGAGAGGACTTGTTTTTCTGTGCTACAGAGGGGACACCCAACCCAAGATTCATGTCTGCCCAGGCTGGATGGGCTGGTGAGGAGGAGGTGGAGGAGGAGGAGGCAAGTGAGCATGAGAAGAGGATGGGTACTGTTGGGGACACAAAAGATTTGCCTTTTGGCAGTTTGGCCCACATGGCACAGTTCATGTGTAACTGTGACAAGACCCTCGCGTGATACACATTTTATCCAACAACCTATACTGGTTGGCCACCTTTCTTGATCCACGGTACAATGAGAAATTTCATTCTCTCCTTTTGGAGTCACCAGTTTTACAATGGAATCTAGACGGTTGTTGTAAATTAGTTGCTGAAAACATCACTCTCAGACAATGCTGGTGGCAGAGGTATCGGCTCTTTTTAACACCAAGGGATAATGGGGAGAGACACGAGCCCCAGGTCCAATAGAGGTGGGAGCAAAATGTGCATAAATTGGGAAATATTAAGTAAGCCAGCACAACATCAAGGGCTATCTATGCCTGTAACAATGCTAAGGAGGGAGAAGTTGCAGAACAATGGTCAAGGGGTATCTAAGTGACCATACGTGCGTCCTTTTTGATGCTTCACTTACCTTTAATTATTGGGTGTCCAAGCTAAACACTTGCCCAGACCTCTCCTTATATGCCTTGGAGGTGCTGGCCTGCCCCGCTGCTAGTGTGATGTCAGCACATGTTTTTAGTTCCGCTGGGTCAATCATCACTGATAAGCACACACGCCACTCTACAAAATATGCAGACAGACTTACTCTGATTAAATTCAACAAGGACTGGATATCTCCACAGTTTGTAATCCCTCCAGATGACAGCAAGCCAACCTAAATTCAACAAAAATGCTGATTCTTCATGCTACTGCTGTTAACATCAACCCCTTCCCATAAAAACCCATTTCCTTCCTTTGTCAACCATGACTTAGCCCATAGGGCTAATTTTTACAAACCTTATGCACATTTTGCAGTGGACAAAGCAGGACAGTATTCCTACTCCAGCCTAACTACTATTTGTGATTGGAGGCCCTTGGGATGGTGGCTTCCTGCATCAACCTTCACTCAGTCCATAGGGCTAATTTTTTTAAACCCTATGTACAATGTGCAGTGGACACATTCGGAATGTACAGTAGTCCTTCAAAACTAATATTTGTGATTGGAGGCCCTTGCCACAGGTTGTGCCACATTGTGACTGAAATAGGGGATACATATTCAATCGAAATCTACTGTCAGTCACCCTATTTGGCAGAAACACATAGCTGAGTTATGCCACATTGTGACTGCGATAGGAGATGCATATTCAATCGAGATCTACTGTCAGTCTGCCTATCTGGCAGAAAAACATGCCTGGGTTGTGCCACATTGCTACTGACATAGGGGATACATATTTAATTGGCATTTACACTGACTGTTTATGACCAACTGATGGCCCTCTGAAAACTTGAATTGAGGACCACAACTACTACAGTAGTCCATCGTAGATAATGTTTGTCTAGGGAGGCCCTTGTCATGGTATCTTCCTGCACCTATGTCATAGCCCCCAGGAGTAATTTTTTGGAAATACGATGCACATTCTGCAGTGGACCAAGTAGTAGAGTATCAAGAAGTCTTCTCTTCCTGTATAATCTGGGGAATATTGTCAGTCACAATCTCTGAGCCATTTGGAGAAGATTCTCCAACCCATCCTGGAGGGAGTCACCATATATCCTTTGTCCATTGACTTGCACAAGAGATATATTTGAGCTCATGATCCAGTTGACTAATAAAGCTTTATTTTTAAGGTTTGCAGAGTTCAGCCAAACCTGAGGATAGCAGGCCACATTCACTGCTATCTTCTATTACTCCATGTCTCTTGCCATTTTTCCATTTAGTCTCTGCCATTAAATGAGTTAAATAACAGAGGGAGGGCCCTACAATAGTAATAAGTGAGAGCACTCTCAAATGTACTTAAAAGTACAAAATATGTATTCCACTATCTGAGTGTCAATGGGGTAGGGACTGCCGAAATGTCTAGTGTAGGAGCGGTCCATCTAAAACATACGTTACAGGGTCCCCTCTGGGCCCTCAGCAAACTCAGGGTTCCTGCCTTCTGCAGGCCATCTGAATATTTGAATTTAGGGCCACAAAACATCAGCTGGAGGAGGGAGGAGGAGTAGGGTGAAAGCCAACACTACAATGGGCACATTGTAAATTGCTATGGAATAGGTATTCCACTATCAGGGTGTCAATGAGGGAGGGACCACCCAAATGTCTAAGTAAGAGCGGTCTCTCCAAAAAGGATCAACATATCTACTGGCAGTGGTGTAACTAGAGTCCGAAGGGCCCCGGTGCGAAATTTGAACTTTGGCCCCCCTTTTCCCCGTGCACCTACATTGGTCAGATGTATGGGCCCCATGTAACGTTCTAAATCCTATAAAGACTCACAAATTGACCCCTCTCCCATTCATTGTATATTAATGTCCCTTATCCTGCTATATATGGTCCTCCTCCTGGAATATGCCCTTATCCTGGTATATATGGTCCTCCATTATAGTAAAATTCAGCCTCACAGCCCTCCATATAGTATAATGCAGCTTCACAGCCCTCCATATAGTATAATTCAGCCTCATAGCCCTCCATATAGTATAATGCAGCCTCACAGCCCTCCATATAGTATAATGCAGCCTCACAGCCCTCCATATAGTAAAATGCAGCCTCATATCCTTCCACATAGAATAATGTAGCCTCATAGCCTTACATATAATATAATGCAGCCTCATAAGTGATCATATATTATAATGTAGACTCATAGCCTTGTAGATAATATAATGCCGCCTCATAACCCTTCATATAATATAATGCAGTCTCATTGCCCTACAGATAATATAATGCAGCATCACAGCCCTCCAAATAAAATAATGCAGTGTCACAGCCCTTCATATAATATAATACAGCATCAAAGCCCTCCAAATAATATAATGCAGCATCACAGCCCTCCAAATAATATAATGCAGTGTGACAGCCCTCCAGATAATATAATGCAGCATCACAGTACTCCAAATAATATAATGCAGTGGTCACAGCTCTTCATATAATATAATACAGTGTCACAGCCCTACAAATAATATAATGCAGCATCACAGTCCTCCAGATAATATAATGCAGCATCACAGCCCTTCATATCATATAATGCAGCGTCACATCCCTTCATATAGAATAACGCAATAATGCAGCCTCATAACCCTCCATATAGCATACATCCTCCCCACACAGACACACTGCCTCCTACAAAACCTGCCCAACTCACCCAGTCACACTGCCCTCTGTACAACTCTCCACACACAGACACACTGCCCACTGTAGAATAATGTAGCCTCATAGCCTTACATATAATATAATGCAGCCTCATAAGTGATCATATATTATAATGTAGACTCATAGCCTTGTAGATAATATAATGCCGCCTCATAACCCTTCATATAATATAATGCAGTCTCATTGCCCTACAGATAATATAATGCAGCATCACAGCCCTCCAAATAATATAATGCAGTGTCACAGCCCTTCATATAATATAATACAGCATCAAAGCCCTCCAAATAATATAATGCAGCATCACAGCCCTCCAAATAATATAATGCAGTGTGACAGCCCTCCAGATATATATAATGCAGCATCACAGTACTCCAAATAATATAATGCAGTGGTCACAGCTCTTCATATAATATAATACAGCGTCACAGCCCTACAAATAATATAATGCAGCATCACAGTCCTCCAGATAATATAATGCAGCATCACAGCCCTTCATATCATATAATGCAGCGTCACATCCCTTCATATAGAATAATGCAATAATGCAGCCTCATAACCCTCCATATAGCATACATCCTCCCCACACAGACACACTGCCTCCTACAAAACCTGCCCAACTCACCCAGTCACACTGCCCTCTGTACAACTCTCCACACACAGACACACTGCCCACTGTACAGCCCCCCCCACACCCAGTCACACTGCCCCCTGTACATCCCCACACACACAGACACACTTTACATTGTACAGCCACCCACCACAGACACACATACACACTGCCCACTGTACATCCCCCCCACATCCAGTCACACTGCCCCCTGTACTGCCCCCCACACACAGACACACAAACAGACACACTGCACCCAGTACAGCCCCCTCCCCCACACACACTCCCCCACCCTCTCTCCCTATCCAGAAGCTGTAAGAGGCTCTTCTGATACCACCAGCAGCTGCATCTCTACTGTGATGAGGTCACATGACCTCTTCACAGTGCAGCACGCAGCTGCCATGGGAATTTTAAAGTTACAGTGCCTGCCAGTCCTCCAATAGCAGTGATCATCCACCTGGGGACTGGCCGGGCAAACCACCACACAGTGACATGGACAGGGCCGGTTCCAGGTTTCTGTGGGCCCCGGGCGAAAGAGTCTCAGTGGGTCCCTTTAACACATACTGGTTGTATATATATACAGTATATATATATATATATATATATATATATATATATATATAGTATATATGCTGTGAACCGTAATACATATATATACAATCCCCACAAATATAATCCCTCTCTGAGCCTGTCTTCCCCTGTGCGCTGTGTCTCCCCCCTGTGTGCAGACATACTCTGCAGAGCACTGGACACACTCTGCAGAGAACTGGACACACTGCAGAGCACTGGACACACTGCAGAGCACTGGACACTCTGTAGAGCATTAGACACAGCAGAGCACCAGACACAGAAGAGCACTGGACATACTCTGCAGAGCACTGGACACACAGCGGAGCACTGGACATAATGCAGAGCACTGGACACTCTGCAGAGCATTAGACACAGCAGAGCACCAGACACAGCAGAGCACTGGACACACAGGAGAGCACTGGACATACTCTGCAGAGCACTGGACAAACTCTGCAGAGCACTGGACACACTGCAGAGCACTGGACACACTGCAGAGCACTGGACACACTGCAGAGCACTAGATACACTGAAGAGCACTGGACACACTGCAGAGCACTGAACACAGCAGAGCATTGGCCACACAGCAGAGCACTGGACATACTCTGCAGAGCACTGATGTCCCCTCTGCTGTGGGCCCATAGGCACTGTTTATTTGTTCCTGACATGGGGGCCCTTTGTGTGCTGCGCCCCCCTCCCTTCTAACCTGTGTGGCAGACGCAATATCACAATGCCTGTCTGCACTAAGACAGGAGCTGATCTCTATGATCTGCAACTCCAGCACTTCCTGCAGGAGACCATAGTTCTACTCCTGGCTCATTGCAGATGGGCATTGTGATATTGCATCTGCCACACAGGTTAGGATGGATAGAGGGGGGTGCAGCACACAGGGGGCTCCCAGGGCCACATACACAGCGCCCAGGGGCCCAAAGCCATTGGAGGATACAGGGCAGTATTGGAGGATACATCAGGCCGCTGTTCTGCGGCAGATGGCATGGGCCCCCCCAGGCACTTCAGGGCCCCGGCATTTGGGTGCACCAGGTGCTGAAGCTGGCCCTGGACATCGATGTTTGTCCTCAGGAACACATATCTATGTAAAGCAGGCGCAGGGGATGCAGGGGTTGGCAGGTGGCGGGCCCAATCACACTTCTGACCCCTGCAACCATGGTTGTTACGCCACTGCCTACTGGCACGTTGTAACTGGCCTTGTAAAATGCTGGGGAATAGCTACTTAAAATTTATGTATGACAGAGGGACCTACAAAATGTATAATTCAGGGCCCTCCCAATTGTAAAAGGTGCAAAAAAAGCCACAACAGTACGTGTGAACAAACGCTAAAAGCAACATTTTTTGTTTCTCTGGTTTATTTAGCCTTGTTTAAAAGTGATTAGGCATGAAATACTGTTTCTGAACCTTTTTGGCTTGTTAAATGCGATTTAGATTCGGTTCAGTAGTTCTTCTTGTGTATTTGCATCAGTGGCGTAATCCTGCGGCAAAGTTATTCCCACAAACCATATGTGAGTCAGAAATGCATGCATGCATATTCTCCAGGCTCTTCCATTCTGTTTCATCACTTTCCTATCCATTTCAGCCTTTTCCTAAGGCCCCCAGACCCCTGTGTAGGATCCAGCAGAAAATTACTCGCATTTCCCATCGACTTACATTGTACTCGCTATTCAGAACGAATACGCGATTATTACAAACTACTCACTATGAGTATAGCAATTACGAATATTACGGTACTTGTTCATCACTTTTTTTTTGTCTATATTGTGTTTTTGCAAGAATGTATTAATTTATCACAACAAATATATTTACACAAACATTTAGTGTCTGTCTGCTCTTTCACCATGTTTGCCTCAATTAAAAGAAAACATCTAATACTCACCTCCAGTGCTGGTGCCGTTCCAGCAGTGTTGCCACTCACTCTCTGTTGGCTCACGCCATGTTATTATATCACGTGAGCCCTGCACCCAATCAGCGCCGGTTTCCATTTCCCTGCCTTTGGACCAATTGAACATCAAAAGGAGCGTTTTGTAACGTTGGCAAACATGATGAATGAAAAGGGTTACCCAAGTAATGGACAATACCTTCAGTGTCTATTAAGAGTGTATTGTCAAGTTTAAATGTTATTCCCTATTGAAGCAGAGGTCAATCATTGCACTACTGCTCTTAATGGGAACGTCGGTGATTGCTAAATGCAGTGTTCAGCTGATTCTCCTAATATAATAAAAAAAGAGGCTGTCCGTATCCACCTTAAAGGGAACCTGTCACCTAATCTATGGCCCCTAAACTATCACTACCTGCCCCTAAAGACCCTAACTAGCTCCCTAACCATCCCTGCCTGACCTAATAGGGCTTTATATAAGGTGAATTAAACACTTTAGAAATTTACATGATCAGTGGCAGTGGGGCGTTCCTGACAGTAGGGCGGGGTCCCCAGAGCCGCGCTCCCCCCGCCTCGCTCCCTTCCTAACGCCCTAATGGGCGGCATTGTGGATTTGAAGAGCGAGGGAGCCCAGTGGAATCATCCCGCCCCGCTCTTCATGACGCGAGACCGGAAACCGCGTCATTTCCGGTCCGCGCATGCCCAGTGCGGCGGGTGAAGTCGACGCGAGTGCCGGCGTCGCTAAGCAACGATCGGCAGCGTCTTCGGAAGGTGAGTATCGGCGGCCCCCCCCCTCCCAAAACTGCACATATATATGTGTGTGTAATCCACATGTATATATGGATTACACACACATATATATATTCACTTTGATTAGGCATAGTTTATATGTGCATCTATATATATATATATATATATAGTGCACATATATATAGTTAGATTATATATATGTGTGTGTGCATGTATATATATATATATATATGTGTGTGTGCACACATTATATAATATATGCACATACACACAAAAAAAATAATATATTATATATATAGATATAGTGTTAGAGTATATTTATATTTGCATGTATATGTGCACATAGATTATATATATACATATATATATGTATGTATGTGCACATATACATGCAAATATAAATATACTCTAACACTATATCTATATATATATATATTATTGTTTTGTGTGTGTGCATATATTATATATATATATACAAGTGTATAGAGGCATCACATATATACTGTATATATACAGTAGATGCATTGTATATATTAATATATAAATATACACTATATATATATAATATATATAGATGTATACACTGTATATATACAGTATATACAAATATATGATGCACCTATAGATTGATGCATCTATACACTTGTGTGTATATATAGATGCATCTACTGTATATATACAGTATATATATGATGCAGCTATAGAAATGATGCATCTATAAACTGTGCATATATATATGCATATATATGCGTGTGTCTATTCAAATGCATGTATATATATATATGCGTATATATATATATATATATACACAAATGTGTGTGTGTGTAATATATATATATATAGATATAGACACACATGTATATATATCTATATACACACACACACATATATCAGTATATATTTATATATATACATATACACAGACACATGTATATATCTATATTCACACATATATATGTATATATATATATATATATATATATATAAATACAGAAATATATAGTAAATTACACATATTATGCATATGTGTGTAAATGTATATACATATACATATATGTGGATACTTAGACATATAAATATATATGTATATGTGTGCATATGAATATATACACACGTGTATACATATGATTAGCCACATATATACATAATGTGTGTATATAGTAATATATATCTGTATCTATAGATATGTATATATACACATGTATATATATCTATATGCACAGAAATACATATAATATATATATATATATATATATATATACACACAGATACACACGCATTCTTATACACACATACATATACGTATGTATGTATATATATGTATAAATACATAGCTGTATATACAGACATACATATCAGTATACACACATTATCTATGTATATATATATATATATATATATATACTTGTGTGTGTGAATATGTGTATATACACATATATATATATATATAATATATATATATATTTTGTAGAGAGAGAGACTGAGGGTGAGAGGGACTGTGAGTTTTGTGTAACGCTGGGACCTGGGTGACGCAGTAAACTTCACCTGAGGTCAGAGTTAATCCTCGTCACTCTACCTGACCTCAGGTGATCTACACTGATGTCACCCTGTTCACATCGGTAACAGAAAACTCACTCTATGTGGGTCACGCTGTGAAGTGGGAAGTTTCACATGAGGTCAGAGAAACACATTGCTTTATCCGACCTCAGGTGACACAGACCATGAATGCTTCACTGCACGAGCCTTCAAATATAATTTTTAGGGAATCTTCACTAACGGACGGACCTCTACCAGGATCCTGGATGGGTATGTGGGAGTAATAAAGATGGAGTCAAAATACGTGTTTGTGTTTTTTGTTGTAATAAAAAATTTTTTCTCGGTGTTGTGTCTTCTTTACTACTAAATAGAGATTCATAATGGCCGTGTCTAACATTGGCGCGACATTATAAATCTCGGGCTTAGTGCCAGCTGCTAAAATAAAGGTGGCATTAACCCCTTATTACCCAGTCTGCCACCGCCACAGGGCAGCTGGAAGAGCTGGGTACAGCTCCAGAATATTGCGCTTCTATAAAAGCGCAATATTCTGGGGCGGCTGCGAGCTGCAATTCTCAGCGGGGTGGCCCAGAACGCTTGGGCCTCCCTACGCTGGGGATTCCAGCCCTCAGCTGCCTAGTTGTACCTGGCTGGCAAAGAAAAATGCGGCGAAGCCCCACGCCGTTTTTTTTCTTGCCAGCCAGGTACACCTAGGTAGTTGGGGGTGGATGGCAGCTCCCTGCTGCCTAGTTGTACCTGGCTGGCAAAGAAAAATGTGGTGAAGCCCCACGCCGTTTTTTTTCTTGCCAGCCAGGTAGACCTAGACAGCTGTGGGCTGCCATCCACCCCCTACTACATAGGTGTACCTGGCTGGCATGAAAAAACGGCATCTGGCTTCACCACAATTTTCTTTGCCAGCCAGGTACAACTAGTCAGCTGGGGGTGGATGGCAGCTCCCAGCTGCCTAGTTGTACCTGGCTGGCAAAAAAATGCGGCGAAGCCCCACGCCGTTTTTTTTCTTGCCAGCCAGGTACACCTAGGTAGTTGGGGGTGGATGGCAGCCCACAGCTGTCTAGGTCTACCTGGCTGGCAAGAAAAAAAACGGCGTGGGACTTCGCCACATTTTTCTTTGCCAGCCAGGTACAACTAGGCAGCAGGGAGCTGCCATCCACCCCCAACTACCTAGGTGTACCTGGCTGGCAAGAGAAAAAACGGCGTGGGGCTTCGCTGCATTTTTCTTTGCCAGCCAGGTACAACTAGGCAGCTGAGGGCTGGAATCCCCAGCGTAGGGAGGCCCAAGCGTTCTGGGCCACCCCCGCTGAGAATTGCAGCTCGCAGCCGCCCCAGAATATTGCGCTTTTATAGAAGCACAATATTCTGGAGCTGTACCCAGCTCTTCCAGATGCCCTGTGGCGGTGGCAGACTGGGTAATAAGGGGTTAATGCCACCTTTATTTTAGCAGCTGGCACTAAGCCCGAGATTTATAATGTCGCGCCAATGTTAGACACGGCCATTATGAATCTCTATTTAGTAGTAAAGAAGACACAACACCGAGAAAAAAATTTTTATTACAACAAAAAACACAAACA